>VZTF01004743.1:239299-257675 GCA_013397755.1 Cnemophilus loriae
GATGCTCAGGGGCGGGGCAGGAGATGCTCCTGGCGAGCCCGGGGATGCTCGGGGCGATCCCGGGATTCTCGGGATGGGCTGGGAATGCCCGGGGTGCGCGGACCGATCCGAGGGATGCTCAGGGATGAGCCGGCGGACGCTCGGGGTGCCCGAAGTGATCCAAAGGATGCTCGGGGCNCTTTTTAACTAATAATCGCGATATTTTTAACAAATCTCTGCCGCTCTGCGTGCGTGTGTGCCCGGCATCCCCTCGCGCAGCCCCGGCCCCGCACGGGTGCGCACACGCGTGTGCAAGCCCCGGGTGTGCAGGAACGAGCCCGCTCTCGCAGCCTTCGCTTTCCCCCAGGGCCGGCTCGGCCCCTGCGGCTCCCCCGGTTTCTGGGAGGCTGCGGGGCATCCCCGCGGCTCCGGCCCTTGCTCCGCAGCCTTGGCTCCTGTCCCACCGTGGGCTGCTCTTCTCCCAGGTCTGCATCTCCCCAGGCTCTCCTTCGCCCTGTGCTGTTTTTCCCCCGTGAATGCCTTTTGTTGCTCTTGTTCCTTCTAGAAGCGCGGAAGGTGCCGGGTTTGCTCTTCCTCCCCCCTTCCCCTCCTTTCTCTCCTCTCCCGGCCGGATTTTGCGATACTTTCTGCTGGCATTTCGTGGTTGTTGGATGTGGAGCGGGAGGTGGATGCCGGCCCCTCCTGCGACAGAGCGAGCGGCCAGGCGGAGAAGGCAAAGGCTGCCACCAGCTCCCTCCGTCCAGCACTCAGTCACCCCAGTTCATGGCTCCCGCCCAGGCTGGCGGGTGCCAGGCTCGGAGTTGGGCTGGGGAAGGCAGATCCACCCTGCAAATCCCACCACCTTCCAGGGGGAAGCTTTCCGAGCGGGCTCGGCACACGCAGGGATCGGGAGGGATCCTGGCAGCGCTTCCTTCCCCCGAGCACCCTCCCGGCTCCCCAGCCACTGCCGGGGGTGAAGCCTCTGCAGGCAGCGAGGCTGGGCCGTGCCACTTGCCCTGCTTGGCTGTTTGGAGATTCCAAATTTCCAGCATTGATTTGGAGCTGATCCTGGACAGGCAGGGACGATTTGGGGAGCGGATTGTCACCGGCATCGGGCGCGGTTTGGGTGGGGAGGGGAAGGTTTCCTCAGGGCATTTGGGCTGCTGGGCTCAAACCCCATCATAAAAGATGTTCATACAAAGATTTGGGGTACAAACCCGCTGTTGTCAGCACAAAGCTGCTCAGAAGATGACCTCGGTGTGCAGGAGGGAGCTGTGGATGCAAAAGAGCTGGAAAAGAGGAGGGGCCCTCTCCCTGGCATCCCTAAATGCCTGTTCTCCCTGTCTCCAAATGCTTACAGCCGTGGCTGGAGAGCCAGATGTGCTGGAGCCGTGCCCCCGTGCCCTGCTGGAGAGTCAGATGTGCTGGGGATGAGCCACAGCCCTGCTGGAGAGCCAGATGTGCTGGAGCCGTGCCCCAGATGTGCCGGGGCTGTGCCCCTGTGCCCTGCTGGAGAGCCAGATGTGCTGGAGCCGTGCCCCAGATGTGCCGGGGCTGTGCCCCCGTGCCCACGGCCGTGCCAGGCGAGGCCCCAGCCGTGAGCAGCAGGGCCCTGCTCCCGTGCTATTCCTGGCTCCAGGATGAGTCACGGCGTCACCTTGGGCAGATCCCTGGGATTTGTGTCTCGCAGCACCTCCCCTCACTGGGGGCAGCCACTGCCTCTGCAAGCGCACCCAGAGTACTAGCACAGGGGCAAGGAGGCATCGAACCCTCCCAGGGATTCAGGGAGAGCCAGGGAACGAGCCGTGAGGGTCAGGCTGGAAATAGAAGAGGGGATGGAGAGATGCAGGCAATGATCAGAGTGTGGAAATGTTCGGTGAGATCCCATCATTTGCCGTTTGTCACCTCACAGGACATGAGGGCAGCTCAGGGCAATGGCCAGACCGAGGGTTTCAGTGAACCAAAGGCAAAACCTCACCCTGCAGTGCTCAGGGACCCTGGAATTTGGAGCTCCAGGACACCATGGGGACCGGAATGGTGACCAGGGTTGAAATATTCCCCTGTGGCCACTGAACACAAGCCCAGCCTGCTGAGGGATGTGCTGGATGCCGGTGGGACCCAGCCAAGGGATGGAGCTGGGGGTCCTGGCTCTCTTCTCCACCTCTCCTTGGCTGCATCACTGCACCCACCAGGCCTTGGTCACTCTGCCTCTATCTGGCTGTGCCCATTTTGCCTGTCAGGGATGTCAGGCCTTAGGATGTGTAGGATCTGCAGTCTCCGAGCCGGATCTTTGCCGTGCACACCCTGGGACAGCTCTGCTGCCAGCACAGGCAGCTCCCCTTCCCTCCCAGAGATGGAAAATACTGTCCCTCGTTTTAGACAACACCATGGGAGGTTCCCTGCCTCAGCCACGGGTCAGGGGCAGCTCTCACAAACCCCCCCTCAGCCTCAGAACTGATCCTAAAATAGTGGCAATGGTTTGGCTCCCCAGATAAGAAAATCACCCATCATTGTGTGGTTTATAAACCTTCATCTGCCTGAGCAGGAGTGGCTGCAAAGGTCCTGTCTAATGTCCCCACCTCCCCTGGATGAATGCTTTCATCCTTTAAGCCTGACATAAATAGAAATTTCTATTAAAAAGCTTTTTATATTATATTTTTATATGATAAAACCCGCACCAGTTTAAAGTGACCCTCCAGGATGGCACTGTCCATGGGAGGAGTGTGGCTCTGGAGGTGACACCACGCATGAGGTAATGGGAAAACGTGACCACGGCTGAAGCCAAGCTCTGGATCAGGTGCTGGCACCGCATTTCCCGTGCCAGAAGGGGCCCTTGGCTGCCGAGGAGGCGGGATTGCCTTCCTGGGGGGAATTGTGGCGTCACAAGGCACAGGGAGGAAATCCGCACCGTGTCCAGCTCCCCCCACCGCTCACACACCCCGGGGGCACCAGGCTTGGGCTCTGCCCAGCTTTTGGGTCCTCTCTCTTTCCCTGGTCCCTGAGATGCTGCAGGAGGCTTTGCACAAGGGGTTTGGAGCTGCAGTGCTCTGGAAAGTGCTGGGGCAGCTCCCTGAGTGTCCGAGGGGCATCTCCCCGCCAAGGGTGACCCAGGCAGAGGGATTTGGGCTCCCTCCATGAACTGGGAGCATCCTTGGGGCAGCAGAACGGCCCCAAGGCAAGGGCTGGTTCTGCCCCAGTGCTGTCGGGAGCTGGGGGTGTCTCTGGGCTTTCTGGGGGGCTCAGGCAGCTCCGGCCCCTCCGAACATTCCGTGGGCTGCCAGCCCGGGGCTCCCCCTGGCACGGCCATCTGCACCCGGCTGGCAGCAGCCACCCGCCCTGGGCTCCTGCCCACCACCAGGGTCCTGCCTGGCAAGCTCCTGGCTGCTCCTGCTGCTCCACCCCGCTGGTCCCCCTGGAGCGGGGCCAGCTGGGTCCCACGGTCACCTTTGTCCTGCCACCGACCCACTGCAATGACACAGCAGCTTCCCTCCTTCCCTCCCAGTTCCCCAGTCCGTGCTCCCAGGTGGGGTTACAGCGTGGAAATTCAGCCTCAATCCTTGGCTTTGTCTGGTTTCTCCCCCAAGTTTCACCTTTGGAGGCTTGACTTGGCTCTGCCCTATAATCTGGCAGGTTCTGGTAGGGGGTTGGATGCTTCCAGGACTCACAGCCCTGTTTAAGGGAGAAGCTGCCACGTAAAGGAGGAAAACCATCCTCTTCCTCCTGCCTTGCCTTGCCACAAGGCAGAGAGGAGCTGGGGGAAGGTCTGGGAATAGCTTTTCCCACTGAAACACGAGCCTCAGGCAGGGGCAAGGGCAGAGATGGGCAGCGCTGATGTGAGATTGGAATTCATTTTTCCAGAGGGATGGGCTGAGGGTTGGTTCATGGCAATGCTCCTTTGGCAGCCAAACTCGGGGCCGTGTGCCCAGAGCCGACAGGCAACTGGGGAAAAGTGTAAACTCCAGATGTCTTCCCCAAGCTCCGGATATTCATGGCTCGGGCACCTCTGCAGCACCTGATGCCCCACATTCAGTGCTCCTCAGGGGATTTTTCCACGGATTCCTCTCAAAACCCTCTCCATTTCTTGTGCTGGGAGATGACGTCAGTTTTAGGTGAAGAAATCCCTGCTTCCGTGCCTTTGGAGCATTCCCAGTGTTTCCAGCCTTGCAGGGTCAGAAGAGTCTCCGAGCAATGGGTGTGTGATGGATCCAAGGCTGCTCGATCCCCTCCTCCTGGGGAGCAGAACCCCTCTGTTCTGATGGGCAGGGCTGGGAAATTCCCTGCTGGGAGCACCGAGCCCTTCCAAGGCTTCTCCCACGGACGAGAAAAGCTCCGCTGGCTCTGAGCCGCTGGTCCTCAATAGTCAAGAAGAAGATTCTGGAATTCCAAAGTGGTTTTTGACCCTGGAAGCTGAGGGAAAGACAACAACCCCCAGCCCTTCTCACCTCCCCGGCACTTCCATCCCTCACAGCCAACAGTGCCCCTTGGAATTTCTGCCTGTTCTGCTCTGCAGAGGGGCAGAGCAGCCGATGGAATTGGGTATTTTAAAGGGATCCCCTGTGGAAGTGCTGCTGATTCCCCCCGTGGCACGAGGGGCAGGGGCAGGGGTGGGCGCCCAAAGGGGCCCTGCAGCACCCACGGCTCACCAGCTGCTGTTTGGGTGCTGCACCCAACTCCGGAATTCCCTTCCCACTTCCCAGCTGCATCTCCTTTGTACCACCCCCACCAAAGCCACACCAAAGCCAACCCCAGAGCCCAAATTCTTCAGTAACCACTCCAGAGCTCCCTCTGCCAAGTCTCTGGGATGGAGAAGGGAGCAGCATTCCAAGCTCTTGGAGCTGGCAGTGGCTTTCCCAGGGGCTGGAGGGCACAATGTGGCTCAGCAGTGATTTCTGCTGAGATGGCCACGGCGAGAGTGCAGGGATGGGACACTGGATCAGAGAATCCCAGGATGGTTTGGGTTGGGAAGGACCTTAAAGCTCAACCTGTTCCACCTCCTGCCATGGGCAGGGACACCTTCCACTGTCCCAGGGTGCTCCAAGCCCCAGTGTCCAACCTGGCCTTGGACACTTCCAGGGATCCAGGGGCAGCCACAGCAAATCTGGGCACCCTGTGCCAGGGCCTCGCCACCCTCCCAGGGAACAATTCCTTCCCAATATCCCATCCATCCCTGCCCTCTGGCAGTGTGGATCTCTCCTCCTTGCCCTCCCTCTCCCACTCCGATCGCTCCATCCATCTCCCCTTCCAGGAAAACTTCCAGAAGAACGCAGAGCTCCGCATTTCCATGGAAACTGGCCCAGGCCCAGCGGCGCCGTCTCCCTGGGTGCCTATTCCTGGTGCCTGCAGAGGATGCTCCAGTGGCACAGGGGACAACCTGGAGAGGTGGAGCAGGGGCTCACGGCCCCCTCCCGCCGTGCACCAGCCCCGGGGAGGGGAAGGGATGCTCCAAGGATCTTCTCCAGGGAGGATTTTCCTCAGGCATGTCTGGGCAGCTGCAGCAGATTCAAGCAGCACGTGAGGCTCCATGCAATGCCTGCCAAAAGGGGCTCTTTATTTTTAATTACTGGGCCCGAGGCTGGAATTTCAGAGCCTGGGCCAGGTGCAGGTCAGGGTCGATGGTTATCTCCCTCTCAGTTTTATGTTGCTGCACATCTCCACATTCTGCGGGTGCTCCGCTGGCCACCATAGCTCTCCTCGTCCTTCAAATTTACAGATTCCTTCTCTTGCATCCTTGTTTTTTTACCCCAAGCTGCTGATTTTGGGGTAAAATCCCTGAAATGTGGCTGCTGCCTGCAGTTCTGGAATGACACTGAGTACAGAATGGCAGAGCAGCTTGGCAAAGCACTGCTCCTAAAAATAGGCAACAGTCAGAAATAATCTCTGCTGCCCCCCAAATAACCAAATCCCACCCCAGACTAAAGGCAAGGCGCTAATTCTGGCAGCTCTGGCAGCAGCCAGAGGGAGCACGAGTGGGGTTTCTATTCTCTCCTTCCCCACACGCCCTAATCCCAGTATTTTTAGTGTGGTTTTGCACACAGCAGTCAGGGGCAGGAGGATTAACTGGGCTCAGGGTGAGCACAGGGCTGAGGCCAGGGCTCCCAGGAACACCAGGATTTGGCTCCAATAAAGTCATAAAGCAGGAGGGGACCATTTTCTCAACTTCTTTTTAAAATCACCTTTTTATCCTAAGAGTTTGTGTGTCTTGATATAATGACTGGGAAGCTGCAAACATTTCTAAGTCTTTCAGTTTGAATGAAATGATTCATTGAGTCCCAAATAGGTCTTTCTTCATTTATCTCATGCTGGTTTCAATCACCTCTAAACAAATCGTGCATATTTTTATATAAAGCATGTTTTAAACCAAATTACTGGACTGCTTTATTTAGAAAAAGCCTGAAGCAAAACACTGAACTTTTATTTTTCGGTTTTCAGCTGAAGCTCGCCAACGAGCCCTGAGCATCGTTTGGCTCCTAATTAGCTGCAGGACATCTCAGTGCCCATTGTGGATGCAAATCAGGAGGGCTGTGTGTCCTCTCCGGGCCCCTCCTGCTCGGCTCCACCTGGTCTCCCAGCCCGGGCAGGGTTTTTAGGGCAGGCAGAGAGCTGTAGGGCCCATCGGGGCTGCCAGGGGAGGAGGTGAGGTGTGTTGGGATGGGAGAAATGTGTTGGGACAGCAGAGGTGTGCGGGGACGGCAGAGGAGTGCCGGGGACAATGAGGTGTGTTGGGATGGCAGAGGAGTGTTGGGGACAGTGAGGTGTGTTGGGGACATGTGCTGGGGACAATGAGGAGTGCCGGGATGGCAGAGGTGTGTTGGGGACAATGAGGAGTGCCGGGGACACCGGGCCCGGATGAGACGCAAACGCCAGCCCTGCAATCAGATCAAGGCGTGCATGAAGGAACCATCAGAATAAACCCCCCGGAACAGGGACAGGGCACAAAAGCTGAGCTGACGGGACAGGGAGGAGCCCTTTCCTTGCCCCGGGATGGGAAAAAGCCTCCAGGTTGCTTCGTCCCCACCCTTCCCTCCCTGCCCAGGCAGCCACCCAGTTTCCACACCCAGTTTTCCAGTGCCCACAGGGATTACTGGGAACTGAGGGTGATCCTGGGAATGAGCAGGGAGTTCCTGCAAAGACTCGAGGAGGTTGCGCCAGGTCCTGCAGACTGATCACAGCATCCCCACACAGCGCTCGGGGCTGGGGCAGAGGGGCTGGAAGCTGGGAAAGGCCCTAGGGGTGCTGTGCCAGCGGCTGGACGGGACCCCAGGTGTGCCCAGGTGGGCAAGAGGCCACTGGCCCCTGGGCTGTGCCAGCTCTGGGGTGGCAGCAGGGCCAGGGCAGTGCCCGTCCCCTGTGCTGGCACTGCTGGGGCACCTCCAGGGCTGGGGCAGCTCTGGAGAGCCCTGGAGGGGCTGGAGCGTGGCCAGGGCAGGGAACGGAGCTGGGAAGGGGCTGGAGAATTGCTGAGGGAGCTGGGAAAGGGGCTCAGCCTGGAGCAAAGGAGGCTCAGGGGGGACCTTGTGGCTCTGCACAAGTCCCTGACAGGAGGGGGCAGCCGGGGGGGGTCGGGCTCTGCTCGCAGGGAACAGGGACAGGAGGAGAGGGAACGGCCTCAGGCTGGGCCAGGGGAGGCTCAGGGTGGATATTGGGGGAATTCCTTCTGGAAAGGGCAGGGGTGGAGTCCCCATCCCTGAGGGATTTCAAGGCTGTGTGGATGTGGCACCTGGGGACATGAGGCAGTGGTGGCCTTGGCAGTGCTGGGGGAAAAACTGGACTCAATGGATTTGGAAGGGCTTTTCCAACCAAACAACTCTGGGATTGTGTGTTTGTGCACCCAGTGGGGCACAGTCAGTGAACTGGCCTGGGATGTTGCAGAGGTTGCAGTTAATTCCATGCTTTTCCAAGCACCCCTTCCAGTCGTGCCCATGCCCCCCTCAGCTCCTTTTCCCTCTGATCACAGGGAGGGCACACACACCTGGCCCAGCCCTGCTCTGAGGTGAATTTATCCAACAGCTTTTCATTTGTGAGAGTTATTTGCTTCCTTGACCAGCTCATTGCTCCTTTTCAGGAAAGCTTCCAAGAATGTGGAGAGATGCTCTCCAGAATCATTAATCAGAGCAGCAGGAAGATTTATTAACTCTGCTCTCCGTGCAATAAACCCATCAG
Organism: Cnemophilus loriae; assembly: GCA_013397755.1. Classification (NCBI taxonomy): domain Eukaryota; kingdom Metazoa; phylum Chordata; class Aves; order Passeriformes; family Corvidae; genus Cnemophilus; species Cnemophilus loriae. The sequence goes on from VZTF01004743.1 coordinate 247,439, forward strand.
GCTCCGAAGTCAGTTCTGTGCCATCAATTCCTCCTCCAAATTTAAAGGCTGCTAACGAAGGCAAGTCCATCCAGCCAGCCCTGATTTATTGCTTGTAGCTGCAGTATTGTGATCCTGACTCAACTCCAGAATCCAGGAGTGAAATGAGAGCAGTCGTTTTTTTGACTATTAATTACGTTAATAAAACTCAATGATATTCATGCCAAAGGTTGGGAATGCAGGGACATTCTTGGAACTCTTCAAATGAGCTGCTTTGGTGTCTCAGTGTGTAATTAGGAAAACTCTGAGCTATAGTGTGGGATGTAAATGAACACAAATTAAATCTGTTCAGCCACGAGAGGAGCAGAATTTCCCCTCTCACTCAATTGGGCTGCCCAAGCCTGGGGGAGAGGGGAAAAGCATCAGCCTAAAATGTAAATGCCAGGGGACATTTTTTTACCCCAAAGTACCACGGGATGAAGAATGTGGCTGGATCTGTGTTCAGATGGACTCAGAGTGATGGACCCTGGTCCAGGACATGATCCCATCCCTGTGGCGCTGGAGGAAGGACGTCCCTGGGCTGTTCCAGCACCTCCTGCTGTGGTCACACTCTGGGCACCCTCTGGACTTTGGGGCACGAAATCATGGAAGTGTTTGATTGGAAAAGGCCTCAGAGCCCAAGAAGTCCAGTGTTCCCCCAGCACTGCCAGGGCCACCACTGCCTCATGTCTCCAGGTGCTACATCCACAGGGCTTTGAAATCCCTCAGGGATGGAGACTCCACCATTGCCCTTTCCAGGAAGGAATTTCCCCAGTGTCCACCCTGAGCCTCCCCTGGCCCAGCCTGAGGCTGTTCCCTCTCCTCCTGTCCCTGTTCCCTGCGAGCAGAGCCCGACCCCCCCCGGCTGCCCCCTCCTGTCAGGGACTTGTGCAGAGCCACAAGGTCCCCCCTGAGCCTCCTTTGCTCCAGGCTGAGCCCCTTTCCCAGCTCCCTCAGCCACTCCCGGGGCTGCTCCTCACCAGACCACGGCACAGGGCCAGGTTTGCTCCCAGGTGCCCTCCAGGACTCTTGTCTCTGGGCAGACCTGGAGCTACAAGCCCTGATTAAATCCTACAGGAGGTAGAAGGAAAAGCTGTTTTCTCCCTGCTTTGTGCCTGGAGCTCTGCTGGATGGATCCAGAGGGAATCCTGGGTTACTCCACACGGACAGAGCAGGGCCCGGCCCCCTCTGCCCTCTGACAAACACAAACAAACAGAATTAGCATGAAGCACAAAGTGCTGCCAGGACAGTGCGGTGTCTCCATAGAAACCCCTGACAGGAGAACCTGATGCTGATTTAACGGCAAGGCTGGAGCCTGTTGATGCTGTGAAGTTCCTTCTTTGAGCTCTCTTTTGCCACAGTTTTCCTAGGGAAAGCGGGATGTGATCGCTGGAGATGCTGCTGGATGCGAGGCAGGGGATGGACACCGTGTCTGTGGTGATGTGACAGCCAGGGATGACAGATGCAGGCTCAGCTCACACTGATTTCTCCTTCCCTGCTCCAGTTCACAACTAAAAATAAACAGGAGAAGGAGCTGAGTCTGCTTCAAGGAATTCTGGGGCAATAGATAAATAAAAATAAAAAATTATGTTTCTGAGGGGAGACACTACTAAAGCTTGATCCCCTCTTTCAGTGCTGGCCCTTTAAACCTCTGCGCAGGAACAATCACCAAATCAATGAGTCTATGTAAAAACCAAACCTTTCCTTCCCTTACAGACAGGAAAAATACCCAGAAATGAGGATTCAGTCAGAGCTGTGGACCCAAAGTGTCCAGGTAACACAAAGGTGACTCCCCAGACTGTTGGGTCTGCATATAAAGAAAAGAATTTTATTTCTTATTTTTTAAAATACTTTCTGTTTCCAGGTCTCGGAGCAGTGCTTGCACTCAGCCTTGGTTGTTGTGAGTCCCAGAATCTGGGTTAGGCAGTCCCCCTGTGCCAAACAGAGGCTATATTTTAACTGGGAAATCCTCTGGAAGTCCTGGGTCGTGTCTCTCCCACGCTCTGGCTCCATCCCAGCTCCTTATCCAGGGAATCCTGGCCAGGCACTGACCCATCCCTCTGCTCCTCTTCATCTCCTGAGCGCCGGGAAGGGCTCAGAGCTGCAGCGAGCTGGGGCTGAGGTGTGGGGGGAATCAGGATCCTGGGACAGATCCAGCCAGCTCAGTTGCACATTTGAGCACTGGGAATTGCCACCTGGAATCGGCAGCTTTTCCTACAGGGGACTTCAGCTCCCAGTCAAATGTCTGAGGATTTCTGGGATCACCCCTCCCCAGCAGGGCAGGACCCCTCCCTCGGCTGCCCCTTGGGCTCTGCAGATTAAATGAGGATTCTCTCATGCCTTGATCGTGCCTTGGCCTCCCGAGGGAGAAGGACCTGGTCAAACATCCTCACTCCACGCCCTGGTCACCTCTGGGGAGGGAATCCAGGTGAGTGCTCCAGAGCCATGGGTTACCCAGCCCCACTGGCTGAGGCTTTGGAGACACCTCTCATGAGACAGGTTTGGGAGGGAATCCTGGAATGGTTTGGTGGGAAAGAACCTTAAAGCCAATCCAGTGCCACCCCATCCCATGAGCAGGGACACCTTCCACTGTCCCAGGGTGCTCCCAGCCCCAGTGTCCAGCCTGGCCTTGGACACCTCCAGGGATCCAGGGGCAGCCACAGCTGCTCGGGGCCAAACCCGGGAGGGTTTTTTGATGCCCTGATGCAGAGGAACACTGTCAGATTTAATTCATTAACGTGGAGAAGTGTTTTAGAAGGGACTACCAGGTGAAAATCCCCCCCCGGCAGGGATGAGGGACTTGGTTGGATCTGAACTGGATGATCTTCAAGGTCCATTCCAACCCTGACCACCCTGGGAGGATCCTGCCCTGCCCCTGACTTCACACACACAGAGACATTTGATGCTATGCACAGTTTTGTTTCTTCAATGACTGGTGGAAATTCTCCTTTCCTCTTTTCCCAGTGGAAGAAATAAAGCTAATTTCTCAGGAAATACCAATTTCCTGAATTTTCTGATTTGTCCAAGGCATAATCCCTGTGTCCTCAGGATCTGAATATGATCATGACTATTTACTCTGAGCTCTGAAACAACCAGTTCTGGTACAGAACATTTAAATATTTTCTATTTTAACCTCTACATGGCATTTTCTTCTTTCCCCCCCCCTTTTTTAGACTTCATCTTCAAACACTGATAGTAAAGGCTGTAAAGCCCAGGAAGCACTGGAAACTCGAAGATTTCCGACGAAGACACGTGCCTGTTTTCCAGGAGATGAAAAGCGGTCACGTTTCACTGGCACTGCTGTGACTTTCCTGTGGTGCAAGGCTTTGAAGGTGTCACATCAGAGGTGGTGATTCGGCACTTTCTCCTCGGTGATTCCAGCCTCTCCCTGCACTCTGCAATGAGGTGATGGATAATGTTTGCTGTTTCTCTGTGTGCTCCATAAAATGCTGTGCTGCTTTGCAAATGTCAGGCTCTTGCCTGAGCTGAGCCTGGAATGTTTGTTAAGGATGTCCAGGTTTCACCTCCCCTTTGCCATGGTTAGGTTCATGGAAAACAGGGAATACATTCCCATTCCCATGGAATCACAGGGCCAAGGCAGCCCCTGGAGCCAACTGACACCAAGGAGCTGACTCATGGAGCTGGCTGGTGGTGAATTACCCTTCCCTGGAAGAGCAAACCGAGGCTTTAACTCCCCAGAGATGTTCAAACCCTTTTGTGCTCTGTGCCAGAATGTCTGTGTTTGCTTTGCATTATTACAAAACCATTACACTTCCAATACTGGAGAATCATGGGATGGGTTGGGTTGGAAGGGACCTTAGAGCCCATCTCATCCCAACACCTGCCATGGCCAGGGACATCTTCTACTGGACCAGGTGAACAAGGAAAAAAGCCAGATTTTCCAAAGCTGTTCAGGTGGATCTTCCCGGGATAGGTGTCTCCACATTTTAGAGCCCTCCAAAATGTTTTCTAATCAGCAAAACAATGTTTATTTTCTCCTCCCCTCATTCCTGAAAAACCACAGAGCTGTTTTATCAGAAACTTTACACAAAATCTCAGGCGGAGAGGAACATTTGTCTCAGAAAATTCTTGTCCAAACAATTCCAGTTTGGCAAAAGTTCTGAGCAGCTGAAAGGAGGTGTTGGCAAAGGGAAAAGCCAGGATCCCTTAATGAGCAGCTGGAGCAGGAGGAGCCAGCAGCAGACTGTCCATGCTGAGTACAGCAACTCAGCTTCGCATCCAGGAAACAACTTCACTGCAAACATTTCCTTTCTGTGCCGGCAGGACTGTGGCTTTGCAGAGCCTAAAGGGGCTCCAGGAGAGCTGGAGAGGGACTGGGGACAAGGCATGGAGGGACAGGACACAGGGAATGGCTTCCCACTGCCAGAGGGCAGGGAGAGATGGGATATTGGGAAGGAATTCCTGGCTGTGAGGGCAGTGAGGGGCTGGGATGTGGCTGCCCCTGGATCCCTGGCAGTGTCCAAGGCCAGGGTGGATGGGGCTTGGAGCACCCTGGGACAGTGGGAGGTGTCCTTGCCCATGGCAGGGGTGGGACTGGATGGGCTTTAAGGTCCTTCCCACCCAACCCATTCCCTGACTCTCCAAAGGGCACATTCCAGCTGTCTGCACTGTGCAGCTTCCCTGATCATTGCCCTGCTCTGAGGTCAACCCCATGGATATTGTGGCCTTTATGGCTCAGCTCCATTTCAGCAGGGAAAGAACCTGAAATGTTCTTTCTGAAAAGGGAGGGGACTCCTCTTTCTCAGGCAATGGGATTCCAGGCTCTTCCAGGCCTGTGCTTGGCCATGGCTTTGTTTTGCTGTAGAAAATCCCAAATTCAGGTCACACGGATTTTCAAAGGAGCTTCTAAAATCCAAGTAGGGTGGATCACAACCAGCTCAGCCAAGGGCATCTTCCCTCACAGGTGGGAAGGCACAGAAACCCTGCTGATAGAATTACTGAGAACTCCCATACGCCCACAGCACTCAGGCTACCACAGCTGATTTTCCACACGCACATTCCGGGCAATCCTGTAGGCAAAAATGGCAGCTGGGAAAGCCACCTGAGGGGACGCAGTTCCTGCTGTAACTGTGTCCAGGAGTGACGCTGGGATCCGTGGATCCGTGCTGAGCCAGGAGCTGACTCAGAGCTCAGCCCCATTAGTCACCGTCAGAGATCACAGGTTGGGGTTGGCACATCGTGGGCACGTCAGGGGAATGGAAACCCAACAGGGAAAAGGGCAGTGGAGTGGAAGAGGGGCTGAGAGGGAGATGGGGTGGAAAGGGCAACTTCTCACATGAAGAATTGTCTGGGAGATGTGAGAATGTCAGCCCAGGCAGGTGGGGATGGACGGGTGGGAGCCAAGCGAGTGAACAGGTGGGCAGTGCTAGGGAGACCAGGGAAGTCTGAGGTCCTACAGAGCTGCAGCTCCTAATTGGGTCCCCTGATACCTCCTAGGGCTCTAATTAAGAGACTCCACAAAAATCTTCCCATGCTTGGGACACTCACAACATTTGGGTTGTAAAACCATAGAAAATCCTCAGTTGGAAGGGACCCACAGGGATCATCCAGTCCAGCCCTGGCCCTGCCCAGACCCCCCAACAATCCCACCCTGGGCATCCCTGGCAGCGCTGTCCAAACGCTCCTGGAGCTCTGGCAGCCTCGGGGCCGTGCCCATTCCCTGGGGAGCCTGGGCAGTGCCCAGCACCCTCTGGGGGAAGAACCTTTCTCTGATCTGCAGCCTGAGCCTGCCCTGGCCCAGCTCCAGCCATTCCCTGGTCCTGTCCCTGTCACAGAGATCGGAGCTGCCCCCACTGAGCTCTGCCCTCAGTCTCCTCTGCTCCAGCTGAACATCCCAAGTGCCCTCAGCCATCCCACATATGGGTTCCCCTCTGGACTCTTCCTCATCTTGTGGTCCTGTGGCTGAAGCTGCCCAAGGCTCTCAGTTATTACTTTATTCCTTTAAAATGAGGAGTATGAGCAGAAGAGGGATGGATGCGCAGTCACCTAAGCCTGGTTTCCAAGGAAGCCGAGCTCACGGATGTCTGAGGCAGCCCAGGGGATGAGGATGGATGTCCTGCACCTCTCAGGTGTTGATTCCCAGCCCTCACACTCAGAGTGACCTCCCAGACACAAGTCCCCATCACACACTCCTGGTGACAGCTCTGACAAGGGGTGTGTGAAGTCCCAGCCTGGCAGCTGGAACAGGCAGGAGAGAAATGAAATGCACTTTTTAAATCAGTCCCCATTTTAGATTGGTTTCTGTATTGAAGGGAGCGGGAGAGAGCATGAAAACATTGAGGCCACACAGCCAAAGTGACTCAGCAGGGAATAGGTCAGTGGGTGGGGATGGACAAAGCCTGGAATCTGGGCCTGGCTTTTGGGGGTGCAAACCAGGAGCTGCCACTGTGGATGTGTGACCCCTCCCACCGCTGCACTGGGGGTGCTGCATTTTGTCTTTGCAGCTAAAAAATCCAGCTTAAAACCTAAAAGAACTCACTGTGGACATTTGGTTCAGCCACAGCATCTGCACAGGGCAATTACAAACTAGTTTTTAAATCAGGAGATGAAGTTCTGTGCTGATGCAAACGAGCTCTGTGTCTGTGTCCCACACGTGCCTGATCTGCTCAGGTTGGGTAAAAAGAGCCCAGCAAAGAGAAGCGCCCAGTTTAGGGCTGTGGGTACTCCTGAGCTCCACTGCCTGAGCTCCATGCCCATCCGGGAGCTCGGAGCCATCCAGCTGGGACAGCCACGTGCTGGCCAGGACAGCTGGTCACCTCCTGTGCCTGTTCTGCCTCAGCTTGGGCCAGGTGACCTGGAGTTGTGTTTCTGCACCCTGAAGCCCAAGGGGAAGCTTTTCTTTGTTAGACCACGGCCAGGACCCAAATAACAACATCAGAGATAAAAATAGTTATAATAATGATGATAACAATGATGGGGCAGCAGGATGGGGACAATTCTGACCGTCTCAGCAGTGACCAGAGCTGTACCCGGGGTACCCTGGCTCCACACGGCCGAGTCTCACCCCAGGACTGCTGGATCTGACTCCTGAGGTCTGCAGGGAGCAGTGCTGGCAGGAGGTGTCCCCAAACCCTCCCTCCTGCTCGTCCCACCCTGCTCCAGCCTGGGTCCCTGCACACCGAGGACAGGAACTGCTCTGCTCATAGCAATCTGAATTTCCCTGCAGCGCTGCAAGCCTGGAGCCAGCCCTGCCAACTTCCCTGCCTGTGGAATGCGGGAGTGATGACAGGGAGATTGGATGTGAATTCCCATCTGCCTCACATGGCTGTTTTGGGCTTTAATTAATACTTACAAACCACTTAAAAAGCCACATATAGGAGCTGTTATGTAAGCAGGAGTTATTATTATTAAAAAAACACTACGAGCGAGTTATTAGCGTGACAGATGGAATTATCAGCGGAATTATATTTTTATCAATCATCTCGCATTTCCTTTCCTCTCATCTTTCTTTTATCACCCTTCAGCTCGAGGTTGGCAGCCCAGCACAGAGTGTTTGGAGCGTTCATCACCGATGACTCTCGGTGGCAGGGTGAGTAACCGAGCTCTTCCCAGGCAGCACAGAGCCCGGGATGGAAAACTCTGGGATCCATCTGAGGCATGAAATGGGCACAAATGGTTTAGAACGAGGATGGCTGAGGCCTGGAGATCATTTCCCCCACCCCTGCTGGCTCTGGGCTCAGGCAAAGCTCCACGGGGAGCTGGGGATGCGAGGAGGAAACTGCCACAGGAAACATTCCCCATTCCCCAGCAGGAATTTCCTGCATTAGCACTGGGAACTGCTGCGGTGGAGAAGGATGATTTTCTCTCTTATCTTCTGGAGACATTGGGGAGTTAATGGCACTGTCACATAAATGTTACCTGGGAGCTCCTGATGGGTGCTGCCTTCAGGGCAGGAAAAGCACAGCTCAGGCTCCCAGTCCTTGCTCTGGGCTCTGACCTCCGGGAGAACTCGATGGCTGCAATGCCCAGGGGACTCTGCAAAGAGGAGCTGGGGTGGAATTTGTGAGGGTGAACTGCCAGAGGGCAGGGAGAGATGGGATATTGGGAAGGAATTCCCGGCTGGGAGGGTGGGGAGGCCCTGGCACAGGGTGCCCAGAGCAGCTGTGGCTGCCCCTGGATCCCTGGCAGAGTCCAAGGCCAGGCTGGACACTGGGACTTGGAGAAACGTGGGATGATGGAAGGTGTCCCTGCCCATGGCAGGGGTGGCACTGGATGGGCTTTAAGGTCCTTCCCAACCCAGGCCATTCCCTGATGCAATAATTAGGAAGAGCTCACAGTGGCTCCCACAGTGGGAACTGCAGAGGAAGCTGCTCCCAAAAGGTTGGTGGTGAAGCAAAACTTCCCAGGACTTTTCAATAGCCAAAGCCCCTGGAGAGGTGACCGTCCCCATCCCAAACTGGAGCTGCTCCTTGTCCCAGTCTTTAATGGGTAACTCTGAATAACAAAAGCCTCCTTCTCCCCTCGGACAGTGCTCAGCACTTTGCTTCTGGCTGGAACTTTTACAGCCACAAGACATAAATATTGCTTTTTATTATTGCATTTCTCTGGAGTTAATCTCCAGAGATTTCTGCCATATGTGTCCTATAAATATAGAATCATGGAATGGTTTGGGTTGGAAGGGACTTTAAAGCTCATCCAGTGCCACCCCTGCCATGGCAGGGACACCTCCCACTGTCCCAGGGTGCTCCAAGCCCCAGTGTCCCACCTGGCCTTGGACACTGCCAGGGATGCAGGGGCAGCCACAGCTGCTCTGGGCACCCTGTGCCAGGGCCTCCCCACCCTCACAGAGAACAATTCCTTCCCCATATCCCATCTAAACCTTCCCTCTTTCAGTTTAAAGCCATTACCCCTTCAAGAGCCAATGAAATAAAAAGTCCATGTAGAAAACATCTACGGATAACACAATTCTAACTTCTGTGCAAGGAAATCCCATTTCCTTCTTTCCTGCACTGGGAATGACCAAATGGGAGAACTGGTTCCTCTAAAACACATTCCTGGGACTCTGCTGCTTTTGTACCATTCCCCCTTGCCCAACCACCCTACCTGTGAAACTCTTCACACATTTGTTATTTGCTCCACGTTTGCTTTTAATTGCTCCGTTAATTTATGATGCAGTTACAGACTGAAATAGATAACCTGCTTGGCAGCCTGGGTTCCTAAAATAATCAAGTTCATTAATATGATTAAGAGCAAATTCTTTTACTGCTTCAGGTACTCAGTATTAAATTGAAGAATGAGCACTGAAATAGTTTCTCAGGTAGGTCTCATTTTTACAAAGTATAAAAACTCAGTTAATTTTAAAGGTTTCTGTCCCAAAATAGCCCTGTACTGTACTTTAACAGTAAAGCAATAAAAAACCTTTCCATGAAGTACGAAAGAAACACAATGTAAAATATTGCAAGTTCCCAGACACCCAGCGCATGACTAATACTGGGATGAGGATTCTCTGACTGGTCAGAAACCAAGAAATAATAAGAGGATGCTCATGCAATTAACACGGGGCGATGGTTTATGATTCGTGGGATTTTAGTTACCAGGCTAAATTTAAACCCTTAATTTACCTAAATTAAAATCACCCAGTCTGGTTACAGCCTTTTCTCAGCCAAGTCTGAAAATGAGCTCCAGTTGCACATTATTGCTCTTACTTTGGAGGTTTATAATTATAACTTCGGCAATTTCAGGATGATCAGATGGTTAAAACTGAGGTAGTCACTCGTTACCCCCGGGGAGGACTTGGGGAACTCAAGCCTTGTACAAATCCAAGGCTTCTCTTCTTTCTCATGTGAGGCGAAGGCCAGGCCCCCATTGGCGCGAGTTCAATGAAAGGAACTCTTATTTCTATATAAATTATATAAAATAGCGGTGTATTTACTGAATTTCCTCGTTAAGGTGCCTGCTCCCAGCCAGGCCTCGCTGCGGCTCTCGCTGCTCAGACCCAGAAATAAAAAGCGCAGTCTGTGTCTCACAAAGGGCCGAGGGCCGGAGCAGGAACAGATGGGGCCGGACAGATGGAGCAGGGAGGGGACACGGAGCCAATGTCAGCGGCGTGAGGGGAGGCAGCTCCGCTCCCCGGGACCTGCGGGCAGCTCCTGCAGGAACGGCAGCAACACACGGGGCGGGGAAGGGCAGGAAGGGGCCGGGAGCAGCGCTGAGGGAACAGAGGGAGCCCTGGCACAGCGGGGCCTGCTGCTGGTGGGGA
>VZTF01004743.1:265897-281930 GCA_013397755.1 Cnemophilus loriae
GCCAGGCTGGGGCACTCCATTGCTCCTTATCCAGGTGTGTGTGTGCCAGGCAGGGGCACTCCGTTGCTCCTTATCCTGGTGTGTGTGTGTGTGCACGTGTGTGTGTGTCTGCACTCCGTGGCTCCTTATCCTCGTGGGAATGGGACAGCTGCTCCGGAGTCCCCTCCTGCCCCGTGAAAGGGTTTTTAACGGGTCACTCCTCCCCCCCGGGAAAGGGGGGACGCGGCTGACCCGAGCCCCCCGCTTCCCCTCCTGCTCCAGTGTGGCCGCCCTGGTCCCTGCCGTGCCCTGCGCTCTCCCCCGGGGGAAGCGTGGCAGTGACGGGCCGGATTCCCCCTTCCCTCTTGGGAAAAGGCTGTGTGTTCTGTTATTATCCTAATTAGAGTTTAATAATTATAAATTATTCTGTTCCCTTCGAGCTTTATTCTGCCCTGCAGACAGGTGAGTGCAGCTGGCTGAGTCACTGACCCTGCAGGGACAGAGGGGCTGCAGTCATGGAACCACAGCACGGTTTGCTTGGAAGGGACCTTAAAAATCATCCAGTGCCCCCCCTACCATGGCAGGGACACCTTCCACTGTCCCAGGGTGCTCCCAGCCCCATCCAACCTGGCCTTGGACACTTCCAGGGATCCAGGGGCAGCCACAGCTGCTCTGGGCACCCTGTGCCAGGGCCTCCCCACCTCCCAGGGAAGGATTTATTCCCAATATCTGATCTAAATCTCTCAGCTTTTAATTTAAAGGAGTTCCCCCTTGTCCTATCAGTATCTGCCAGTTGCTCTTCTTTTTCAAAGGCACCTTTTAGTACTGGGAGGCACTGGAGCCTTCTCTTCTCCAGGCTGAACTGGCTCCCTGGAGGGTTCATACACAGCTCTGTGCACTTGGCTGTGCTCATATCCGTGCTGGAGGCTGGGAAGAGATCCCTGGAAATCGTGCCCCATCACATCCAGGCAGGAATCAGTGTCGAGGTTTAGGTCCACCCTGTAAGAGCGTTGGGAAGATCCTTCCTGTGGTGTTGCACTGTCCTGGCCCTCGGTGATCACTGTCCCCCTGTTCTCAGAGTGACAAGTCCCAGGGTGGTGACGGCTCCAGAGCAAGGAGGGAGCTCAGAGGTGCAGCAGCCACGTGGAAACCAGAGGTAGATGTTTTATCAACTTTTAGAGACATTGCCTGGGAGGAAGGACAGACTGGTACAGGTTCAGTCTTACCAGGACAAATAATAAAAACTGAAACAAAGGATGGAAATGGCTATGGGAATGAATAGGACATCTTAAAGGCAAGTCTGACTTTGGTGAACATGGGAACTCGGTGTAGTCTTAATGCAGTTTCCAAAAGCCTTCTGCAGAAGGACCTTCCCTGTGTGTTCAGGAAGGATAACTTGCCACAGGATAGCAGGGCTGGATCTTGCACTGCTGCTTATTCTTCTATATATTTAAATAGAAATGAAGTTCCTTTGAATGCTGATTTACAGACAAGTTTGCGAGTCACTTTGATTCCAAGTTGTGATGTTGTAAAGCAGTGAATTTACCTCCTGTTCCTTGTGTTACCCTCGTTCTGCTCATCACAGGTCAGTTTATTTGGGTCCTTTTTGGGTGCCAGGTGCTGTTGTTTCCTGGTGGCCGTTGCTTCCCTCTCTGTTTGTTTTGCTCTGGGCTGTGAGTGCTGCTCTGACAACCCGAGCTGAGCTCTGGGAATCCCAGCTGGAGCTGAGCCGAGCTCGCTGCTGCTGCTCCCCTGGGCTGGGGCTGCAGGTGCAGACAGCAGCCCGGAGCACCTTCTGCTGCCCCAGGATTCCTGCTGTCACACCTCTGGTGTGTCCTTCTGTTCTATTCTGAGATGATTTCAGCTGTGATTCCAACTGACAAGGAGAAAATCACCTGTGTTGGTAACTTCTGGCAGGCAAGGCTGGAGTTTCCCAGGGGTATCGAAACCATCAAGCCCAGCTCAGCAGTGAACAGGAGTCACCTGTGCTGCTGTGCCCTGTCACCTGTCCTGGCTTCTGTGGTGTTCTGTCACATGTGCTGACAGAAGCCAGCACAGATCTACAGTGGACCGGGGCTCAAATTTGCTAAAAAAACTTCTGCTCAACACTTCCGTCAAGTTTTTGCTGACTGAGGAGAGGCTGGGAATGATCTCCCAGCCAAGGTCCCAGTTTGTGGTGATTTAAAGGTGTTACGGCCCTCAGAGTGTAGCAGTGGGGAGGAATTCTGTAACCCACGTAGTGAGGCTTCTTACTGTTTATACCACTTCTGGCTTTATCAACTTTGTCCATTTCCTCTGTCAGTTTATTTTTGATGCTGAGGATGATTTAAGTCCTGCCCCACCAAGTTTTTGATTCTACATTTAGCTAACCTTGAGTGTGACAAATAAGGCCCAGGAGGATCAGGTGTCTGGTTTTCATTCTTACATGCTGCAAATTGATGGCTGCATTTCAGAATGTCCATCATTCCTTGAAATTCTGCTTTCTGCTTTTTCTTTTTTAAAGGTAAGTAGGAATAACAAACTAAGGTACCTGCTGACAGAGGTACCTTTTATTTCAGTGGTGGGGAAGATAAAGGAATGAGCATTTTCCTAAAAACTGGAGGACAGGGGGATGCAAAGTGCAGCTCTTGTAAGTATGATTCAAATAAAGAATAAATGAAAAATCAGGGAATAGTCAGTGCTTTTTCAGTGGTCCAAAGTTGAGAGTGTGAAGAAGCAGCAGCTTCTCATTCTGTAAAATAACTCAGAAATGGTGTTCATATTGGAGGTGGGATTTGGGCAGCAAGCATTTAAGGGGGCTTTGCACAGGAATGAAAATCTGATGGCAAAGCTATCCTGGGTGACTCTAAATTTTATTTGCAGTAAGCCAGGAGGAGGCTGATGCTGGAGGGAAGTTCCTGGGTTTGGTTATCAGCCGTGGGTGCTGCAGGGGCTGCAGCACTGTTAGCTCTGCTGTGTGCTTTTATTTGGAAATTGAGCTCCCCTTCCCACATGACGTTGGAGCAGAGGGTCTTTCAAGGTCCCTTCTGACTGAGCTGCTCCATGAAACCCAAAATAATCAGTTCAGAATTAACAGAAAGAGGAATCCAGCTTCAGTTGGAGAGAAATGGGATAAACCCACAGTGCATTGAAATGCTCCTCCCTGCCTGTGTGCCTGGAGAAGAGTTTGGGGGGTGGTGGAGGCTCAGGAAAGGGGCTGCTGGGATAAACTGGACGGAGCCCGGTCCACAGAGCTGGACAGGTGATCTGGGGGTGCTGGGATGGCTGATGTCACCAAAGGCCCCTCGATGCTCTTTGGAAGGTGGTGCTGAGTGGGAGGTGTTTGTGATAGCTGCAGAACAGGCGGTGTTTGTGGTAAGTGCAGAAAGGCTCATGTTGGGGTCTTTTTCGGGAAGGGCAGGAACGAAGGCCTGGGGAGCCACTGCCCAGTCAGCCTGGCCAGCTGCTCCAAACCCCACTGGTCCTGTTCCTCTGGGGCCAGTCCTCGGGCTGGTGCTGTGTGTGCCATCCCTGTGACCCGGGGGATGTGCTGGCGTTGTGGGTGGCAGCTGGGGACAGTGCCAGGCTGGAGGCCGGGGCTGCCATTCGCAGGGACCCCGGCCAGCTGGGTTAACGGCGCCAGAGGAGTCCCGAGCTTTAGCTGTGGAAAATAGAGAGGCTTTCTCACTGAGGGATAAAAGCCTGGCATGTCAGTTCTGGCCTGAGGCCCGGGTGGGCAGCGAGGTCGGGGGGAGGTGACAGTGCCCCCACCCCGCTCCAGGCTGCAATAATGGGAGCAACAATGGCAGCTGGAGGGAAACATTCCCTCCTTGGCCACAGCTGGATGCTCTCCTGTTTGGGGCTGCCAGGACCAGGGACAGGGCAGCAGAGTGGCCTGAGCCCGGTGGAGCCACCAAGGCAGGGCTGGGGCACAGAGTGCAGGAGGCTGAGCTGGGCTGGGGAGGAGGAGGAGGAAGGTGAGGAGGAGGCACTGGTGCTTCCCTGCCAGAACAGGGCTTTGGAGAAGGCAGAGGAAGGCTCCTGGAGGTGTACGGTGATGGGACAAGCTGCAGGGTGAGGTGTGACAGCAGGAGAAATTCCAACTGGAGCCGAGGGAATCAGCCTTTGTGAAGAGGGTGGTGAAGTGCTGGGTCAGGACCCCACCGGGGCAGAGCCTGAATCCATGGGAATAGTCACAGGCTGGCCCTGCAAAGCTCAGTTACCTTGGGATGACCTGAATAAAACCTGTGCTTCAGGCACTGAGGGGGTGACAGTGCCCTGCAGTGCCCACAGTGCCAGTGGTTTGGGTCTGGAAAGCACTGCTGGCACACCAGTCCTGACTGCAGAAACGAGGTACAGCTTCAGTAATTTGTGTTTCTCATACCTGACAGCACCAAATCATTGTTACATTTCTCTGACTTTTTGGAATCTGTATTATTTATCAGCACGTTCACAGATGAACTTCTGGTGCTGAACTGTTTGCAGACAGTGGGAATTTTTATTCATTTCAGTAGCTGGACTTAAATGCTAATGATTTTTATCCAATTTGTGCCACTGGGCTTCTGGCCAAAAAAAAAAAAGATAGAAAACCTTATTCTGCAGTTAAATGAGACTTTGATTTTTTTTTTATGAACTTTCTTTGCATGTGTGACAGGGTTGATATGGACTATAAAGCCACGGTAAATGAAATTGTCGGATGGTTGTGGATTGCAGTCACATTTATTGGCATTAAGGGAATTGTGAGTGTGTGCGTGGCCCCTGAAGTGCTTTTGCACAGGAGCTGCTTTGCTCTCCCTCCCTGCTCGTTCCAGGCTGGAAGCTGCTCTGTGAAGGAGCAGGTTGGTGTCAGACAGCACAACCCACACCCCGTGTGTCTGCCAGGGGGATTCGCATAGTCCCCGGGGGCAGAGCAGCTGAATCCCTGTTCTTCCAGCTGAATCCCTGTTCTTCCAGCTGAATCCCTGTGTGTCCCTGTCCCTGCCCCATGGGAAGGCGCTGCCCTGCAGCAGTGGCTGCTGACTCCCAGTGGCACCGGGCTCTCACTGCACTGCGGGACAGGGAGAAAGCCTGGACAGGCTGGAAAGCTTCATTTAACTCTTGTTTGTGACAGCTTACACGGTTTTAAATTACTGCCACGTTCAGTTTGAACATAGAGTAATGCACACATGGAAACCAGAGCCGTTTAGAGTGTCCTGGCTAACAGACACCAGGGCTAGAGGGAACAGCCTCAGGTTGTGCCAGGGGAGGTTTAGGTTGGATATCAGGGAAAGTTTCTTCCCTGAAAGGGTTGTCAAGCTCTGGAACAGGCTGTCCAGGGAGTGGTGGAATCAGAATCCCTGGAAGTGTTCAAACCGTGTGTGGGTGTGGCCCTTAGGGATGTGGTTTAGTGGTGGCTCTGGCAGTGCTGGGTTGTGGTTGGACTCTCGTGTTGGGAGAAATCAGAGAGTATTTCTGATGTCCTGGGAAGATCAGATGGTGAGGATAAGTTATCTAGGGAGATCTCTTTGCCTCGTCTCCCCAGATTTTTACTTTGTTCTCCTGTGTTCTATTGTACTATATCTTACTGGGATATTTTCAGAGGCCTATGGGGCAGAATAACGTAAGGAGAGCTAACCTGGATGTTGAAAGAAGTTCAAAACTGAGTAACGTTCATATTTCTTTCCATGAACTGCAGCAAGAGTTCAGAGCTGCTTTTCCAGCTCTTTAATTCATGGCACTGTGTGGTGTGGGGGTGGCTGTAGTTGTTCAGCTTTATTTTTGTCTTTACCCCTCTTTATGTATTTAGCAGCAGAACTGATGTATTGAATTTCAGGAAGAAAAACGTTAAATTTTCTTTGTTTGATTTATATTCTATGGGGGCCCTCAGAGATGATTACACTCATTTAATAAATCCTTCCTTCTGCTTCTGCCTCGTTCTGTGCCCTGGTACAGCCAGTGCTAACATGGGGCAGTTTCTTACCCTGGGTAATTTCCTTCCTGGAGCTCTCTGGAGTGAGGATTAAAACTGGAATAATGCAGCAGGGTGTGCTGCTGCCTGCCTGCCTCCCTGCAGCTGCTCCCCTGCCAGGCCTGCTGGAAAGGAGGGAGTATTCCTGTGTAGTTTATCCCGTGGGAGCTGCCCCTTGGAGCTTGGGCTTCTGCTGTGGGACAGCACAGCTCAGGCTCGGCAGTGGCAGGAGAATCCTGCCTGGGTGGGAAGCGCTCAGGAAGGGATCCTCTTTCCTTAGAGTTCTGTTATGGTGGAGTCCCTGTCCCTGGAGGTGCCCAACGAAGGTGGCACTCAGTGCTCTGGGCTAGGGACAAGGTGGGCATCGGGCACAGGTTGGCCTCTGTCACCTTGGAGGGATTTTCCAGCCTCGGGTTCCATGGTTCTGTGATTCTCTTAGTTCAGTGTCTCAGGCATGGTTGGCGTTTGATCCTCCTCAGAGCATTGTGTGTGGATAAGTGCAGGGGTGGATGAATGCACTTGTGTAAAACTTGCAGTTTTGCTCTCTTGGAAGGAAATTTTGAAAGAGCAAACTCCAAAGGAGTCTTAGGTTTTTCCTGGGATGATTTTATGGAATCTATTGGTGCCATAGAATCCGAGAATAGTTTCGGTAGGAAGGGACCTTAAAGCCCATCCAGTGCCACCCCTGCCGTGGGCAGGGACACCTTCCACTGTCCCAGGGTGCTCCAAGCCCCAGTGTCCAACCCGGCCTTGGACACTGCCAGGGATCCAGGGGCAGCCACAGCAAATCTGGGAATTCCAGCCCAGCCCCTCCCCACCCTCCCAGCCAGGAATTCCTTCCCAAGATCCCACCCCAATCTCCCCTTTCCCAGTGGGAAGCCATTCCCTGGGTCCTGTCCCTCCATGCCTTGTCCCCAGTCCCTGACAGTAACTGCAGCGGTTTGGGGGCTCCATGGAGTCGCTCCTGTGATGATGTGCAGGAGTTTAACCATTTAAATACCGACACTGGACTGGGGCAGCTGTTGGTTCCGCTGACATTTGCGGGCGGCTGCTCCAGAGCTGTGGTGCTGGGATTGCTCCCTGATTTCAGAGCTTTTGGCTTGTTGGGTGCTGGTTTTTCAGGACTGGTGCCTTCCTGGCACCAATCAGTCACTGGTGGTGATATTTTCTTTCACATGCAGTTTTTGGGCTGAAAGCTACGGGTGTTTTCTGTGCACAGTGGAGAATTCCTGACTAATTATAAATATATTCCTTCCTCTATGTATTTCTCCTCGTCTCCCTTCCACCACCCACCCCCAAATCAAACCCTCTTCCTCCAGGGGCATTGCAGACAGTTCTGGAGTGTAGGGGCATTTGGATAAGAAATGGTGACAGACTGGTGTGAAAATGGGAGCTGACAAACCTGGGTGGAGTTGGGGGACTAACAAGGAGTGTTTTGTAGTATTTTTTGTCATCATATGTATTTTCTCTTCCTGAAACAAAAAAGCATGTTTCCTGCTTAGAGCTGTGAGGTGCATGCTGCAAACCCATCTGAATTGTGTTTAACAGGAATTAACTCTGTAAATACCTCGTGTCTGCAGTTCTGTGCAGACCTCTTTCATGTTCATGGGGCTTCAGCATCGCTGTGACAACGACAGCACCTACTCAGATCAGCTATTGCAGCAGGCAGTAATTATCTGATTGTGGTACAAACGTTTATTCCGGGTCTGGTTTCACCTGCTCATTCCAGCTGTAGTGCCCTTGGCTTGTGGGTGTTCTCTGTGCCTGTCTCTCACAATGGGTAGGCAGAGATAAATGAGATTTTGGAGCATTCCATAAGAAATCTGCATCCTGTGGGATCAGAGGGCTCAGGGACTCGGCCCTGCTGGTTGTGTGCTGCCCCAGGGTCTCTGTGCCTCATTAAAGGAGGGTGAATATCGATGGTACCATGGATCAGTGCTGGTCTCTGCAGGGAGGGGCTGTGAGCACTCAGAGCTGCGCTGGTGCTGCTGCTGCCTGGACCCCTTCCTGCTCCTCCTGCTGATGGAATATTGGAGCCTTTGGAGCTCTTTGGGGTAGAGCTGTGCTCTGAAGCTGCTGGGAGTTTGCTGTGTGGAGTGGTGGCATTGTAACTCATTAACGAGCATTTCCTCACCAGTTCTTCCTGAGAAATCCACACATGGTTGGCTCTGCTTTCCCAAAACAAAACTGCTCCAACCTGTTCCAAATTCTGATGGGAGCTGAATGGGTTTGGGAAACTGGAAGTGCAAAGGGAGCGTTTGGGAGGAGGGAGTGTTTCTGGGGAAGGAATTGCCTCAAAGTAGAAGCTCAGTTGTTCTTTATTCTTCTGTAATCTTATTTCATCCCCATTTGCCCAAGACTTGTTCAGATGAAATTCCCTCTCCCAGGAATATTCTTGCAGTTGATAGTGACTTGTGACTATTTTATTTTTCATTCTATAATGAAATATTTTGGTGAAAGATTAAAATACGAGTCTATGGGCAGAAGAAACCTGTTCAGGTGAAGGGGTTTATGACATTTTTTAACACCGGGTGCATTGAAATGCACAGAAAAAGGAACAAGGGAGATGGGTGAAGATTCATTTGTGATGGCTGTAGTTTATTTTTTTTAGATGTTATGTGTTGTAAAAAATATTTGCATTAATAAATGATCAAGAGTGATCTCATCTTGCTGAAGTTCCAGTATGGATGAGCAGTTTTGTAATAGATTTTAAAACATCTTCAGGTTTTATTCACATCCCTCCAGCTTTGTAGTGCATGAGCTGCATGAAGCAGAATCCAGGTGAGAGTTTAGCTCGTCTGGGAGGGAATATTCACATTGCAGGAGAACAAGCTGAAATGCTGAATTTTGGATTTAACTTCCATTGGAACAGCTCTGTGTTCTGGTCTTTTCTCGTTCATTCTGGGAAATCCTTTTCTGTCTGTGACCCTTTGCTTCTGTTCCCACGTCCCTTCCTGCCTCACCCTCCCTGATCCTCTCCGGTGCTCGTCTCCAGGTTTTTTAGGCTGGCAGCTCCGTTCCTGCAGCGTTTCTGTGTCCCAGAACTGCTGTTTCCCCAGAGATAATCCGTGTGTGTGAACCTGGCTGACTCTGGGTGGGAAAGCTGTTCAGTGGCTGTGTCCTCAGGCATGGGGTGGTAGAGAGGAGAAATTTCACTGAGTTCAGGAGCAGCCTCCTCTGGTACCTCGTGGGGAGAAGGTGTTCCAGCTGCTTTTCCGGCCAGGAATCCAATCCCACCTCAATTCCTGCCCTCCAAGTATGCCAGATATTGCTACATTAGAATACAGAAATCACCCTGGGCTTGCTTGAAGATATTTATGTGAGATGCCTTTTAAAATACAGTTTAAAACATTAATATAAGCAAAATCCCATTTTAATGAAATAATAAATAAACATTAAAAATAAATTTAAAAAATAAGACTGGAAACCCCAGCAACCGTTTGTAGTAAACCAGACAAGTGCCAGGAGCTGACCATGATCAAGGTGCTGAATTTTGAGTTTATACCAAAACTGTGATTTACATGGATTTGGGAATGGGAAGTTCCTGGCCCTCAGAAGGGGTTGGCTGCTGTGTGCAAAATGATGCTCACAGTTTTTTGGGAGCTAAAGTGGGAGAGGAACCTGCCCCTTTTAGTAAAGTTTGGGAAGTTTTAATGAAATTTAAGTCACTGCCCAAGTACGTGGGGGCCCAACTTTTCCTGTTGGGGATGACCTAAGTATTTAATATATTGCATGGTCCATGGAGCAAGTGAACACCCACTGAAATACACAGCAATAACCTGGGTTTTTAACCAGCAAACGATCGCTTTTAGCCCATTGCCACCACTCCCCCTGGCCGTGCCTGGGGGAGGAGGCCCTGAGCCACAGCAGCAGCGGAGCCCAGGAATCTGGGATGTCCCTGGGAGCAGCCACCCCTGGGATGTCCCTGGGAGCAGCCATCCCTCAGGAAACTGCTGCTGCCAGGGTGTGCACTGAGCTGCTCTGGCTCGGGGTCAGGGTTAATTACGTGACTGCAATTAACAAGAGGTGCTTTATCCGTGTAATGCAGACCTTGCACTGCGATGCAGTCCCAGGAGATCTGCTGGATGTGCTGCCAAATGTTGAATTGCTCTGAGAATTCCCTCAGTTCGCAGGTGTCAAAAGGTTGAGCTGATCAGTCTGATCTAAATAAAAAAAAAATGGAGTTTCCAAATGGTTGTGCAAAGCTTCTGGCTCATCCAGCGAAATTCTGCTGTGGAAAGGAGCTTTAACACCTTGGTAGTGTCTCCAAGGGCAGAGGAACTTCGGCAGGGGCAGTGCTGGACTTTCAGCAGTTCACTGGGACACTTCCCTGCTTTCATTAATGAATCGTGATTCTTTCCTATTCAAAGCTGAGTATTTGTATAGGAAATACAATTTGGAATCAATAACTGCATTGTTTCAGTCCCACAAACCTTTGATGATGCTGGAGCAGCTTTTCCTCCCTCAGGGAATGGTGCCGTGGTTCCGGCTGGCAGCAGAGGTGGAGAGCAGCTGGTCCAGCACGGCGCTGGACACACAGCTGGGCCTGAGCTGCGGCAGGAAGGAGCTGTCGGAGTTCCCCACGCTGGAGGAAGGGCTGCTGCCCTCAGCAGAAGCTTCTCCTGGAGCTGCAGCCCCTGCCTCACCACTGGGTATGTTCAAAGTGATTGCTCCACAATGAATGTTTTACCGTTCAGTCAACCCCTAACCCGGAGCTGACTTTACTTCAGTGAGAAGCGAGGTTTACAAAGTGTATTTGGTGTGATTTTGTTGTCAAAGCCCACCTCAGGACGAGGTGAAGGCTTTGTGTGCCTTCCCTGGATCCTCTAACAGTGAACACGTTCCTTTTGTCCCAAGTAAAGCTTCGCTTTTGTTTTCCTGTGGATTTAAAAATAAACCTGAGTGCAGCCTCCACCCCTGGAGGTGTCCAAGGCCAGGCTGGATGGGGCTTGGAGCACCCTGGGACAGTGGAAGGTGTCCCTGCCATGGTAGGGGGTGGAATGAGAGATCTCTAAAATGCCTTCCATGCAAACCATGACTTTTATTCCTCGTTGCTACCCCTTGGATTTGGGTGCAGTTTCTGTTACTGCCACGGAGATTTTCCAGTTCTAACACTCAACTTTAGCCGAGTTCACTGTCTCTATTGCTCCTTTTCACATCTAATCCCACAGGTCAGTTAAAGAAGGGTTTGAGAAATTCCAAGATTTAATATTTCACCTTTGTGCTTCCTCAGTTCCATTCATTTTCATGTGGGTCTCACCCTGGTGGCTGCAGCTGTCCCTGGTGTCTCCTGTTACATTTAATTCAAAGATTAAATTGGGTTTTGGTAACTTGGGCTATCTGGTTTAAAACATTCCTGTTTGAACCCCTTGACTGATTTGTTTTACACCGGCAGGTAGTGAGAGGACAGGGGGACGTGGAGGGAGTTCCTGTTCTGTGTAGCAGCACAGACAGGCTGGTTGTGGCTGAGTTCATTCACAGCGTCGGTTAATTCCTGACTGCTGTGCATTTGGAACTACTTGGGAGATGGTTTTTTTTGAGAGTTTTTCTTCTTCATGAAATGAGAACCATTCTTGGGTATCTCAGATTTGGGTCTGCAGGCAGCTTGGTGGTTAAAAGCTGTGTGTGCATCGCAGGGAGATGGTTGATAGTGAATAAATCCCCGTTTTTGTAGGAAATTGAGGTTCAGGACAGATCTCAGAAAGTGGGAGGACGTGGAAGGCTGCCCATGCTTTGTCCTTGCCCACATCCTCTGGGCAGGATTCTTGTGTTTCATGTATTTTACAGCCCTTTCCCCATTATTGTTATTTGCAGAGCTGAAAACCATTTAATCAAGAAAAACTTCTTGATATTTGTCCAGCTTTGTGTTTCCAGTGCAGCTGGAATTAAGGGGCAAGCAGAAGGCTCTTTAATGTGATAAAAGATGTGAGAACCCTCTCCCCTGCTGTTTTCTCTGCTGCTCTCTAGAGCTGTGCCAGTGGCTGCAGGATTGGTGTGTGCACTGAATTCCCAGATACGGGAGGAGAGGTGAGAGGGAAGGAAGCCATAGCTGCAATACTCATTTATTTCTTCTTCTCCTCCTCAGAAAGTGTCTTGGATTGAATGTCAGGAGGGAAGGAGTGACAATGACAGTTGTACTGAAGTGCTCCTGCTGCTCTGTGGAACAGCTTGACAGAGCCGAGGCTTTGTTTTTGTTTTGCCTTCCTTTTTTATCCCCCCCAAATGGCAGCTTGACTGTGGCATTCAGACTTGTCAGCAGGCTGGGAGAAAAAGGAACAGGCCCAGCTCTGCCTGCTCGGTGAACTCGAGTGAGGAGGCTTTTGACCTTCAGAGTGACAGCGGGAAAAATCCTTGTTTTGACACGAGATGCTCCGGGAGAGCGGGGCTGACGTCACTCGCTGCCTGCAGCCCGGGCACCTGCTCCAGGCCTGGCTCTGGCTGCGAACAGCGAGCCTGAGCCCTCCTGAGCATCCCAAATGTGCTCCTGGGATGCTCTATTGAGCTCCTTGAGGTGCCTCTCCAGTGCAGGGAGCGAGCTGGAAGGGCGGATTTCCATGGAGAACGTGGCTGCAGCAAATCTCAACTTTTCCGCCTCTTCCTTTCCTTTTCCTGTCCTTTTTCCCTCACTCTCCTCTCCTGGCCCTGTCAGTCATCTGCTGCTTCAAGCCAGTGCTCACCACCCCGGTCCCGAGGGGAATCCTCTGGGGAAGGTGGGAGCTGTCAGCCTGGGGCAGATCCCTGGAATCCTCTGGGGAAGGTGGGAGCTGTCAGCCCGGGGCAGATCCCTGGAATCCTCTGGGGAAGGTGGGAGCTGTCAGCCCGGGGCAGATCCCTGGATCCTCTGGGGAAGGTGGGAGCTGTCAGCCCCAGGCAGATNAGCCCGGGGCAGATCCCTGGAATCCTCTGGGGAAGGTGGGAGCTGTCAGCCTGGGGCAGATCCCTGGAATCCTCTGGGGAAGGTGGGAGCTGTCAGCCCCAGGCAGATTCCTGCCACACGGCAAAACTGGAGCACTCCTGGGAGAAGCCAGGGAGCAGGTGAAGGATCCCAGTCCCAGGGCAGGTGAAGAATGGATCCCAGGGTGAGGGCAGGTGAGGGATCCCAGTCTGAGGGCACAGCTCTGCAGGTATTTGTGTGTGAGGTCTGATCCTGAAATGAGGAGTGATTTCCCTTGTCCTGCTGCTTCCTGCTGCATCCCCTGTGCTGAACCCACCGTGCAGGGGGGTCAGGCTGCTCTGGCTGAGGGGAATCGTTGAGTTGGGAATGGTTTGGGATGGAGGAGCTGACCCCTGTGCAGGGGGCTCAGGCTGCTCTGGCTGAGGGGAATCGTTGAGTTGGGAATGGTTTGGGATGGAGGAGCTCAAAGCCCATCCCAGGCCACCCCATCCGTGGCAGGGACGCTTCCCACTGTCCAGGGTGCTCCAAGCCCCAGTGTCCAGCGTGGCCTTGGGCACGTCCCTTCCTTCCCTGCCCTGTGTTGAAGGTCTGTGCACTGACATTTTTATTGCATGGCAAATACCTGCCTCATCCATGAGCTGCTCTGGAGGAATTTTGGCATTTCTGGAGTTCCACATAGGACAGAGAATGAATGGCTCTTGATACAGTGGGAGTTTCCTGTTTATGGCTCAACTTGGAGAATGTTCAGTCACTTTTTCATCTGTTTGAGTTTCTTAATACAAACGTTGAGTGGCACTTACATTTTTGTTGGTATAATAGATCCTGAAAGCATTGATTTATCAGCCAAATGTTGTGATTTATGGGGTGTGTGTATGCTTCTGTATATCCACATTTACTTTATTCCTCTATGTACATGAAAGATTGGCAACATCTGGTTTTGACAGCTTTTTTTCCAATTATTTTTTGCTCCCTCCCTTCATCCGCTTTGTTTCTTCATTTCCAAAGCACACCCAGTTTTTATTGTGTGGGGAAACCTTTTCTTTAATCACTCCTGCTTTTCAATTTAGCTTGAAAATACATTTTTGTTCAAAGTGGAGAAGTGAAGCTGAAAATCAGAAAAGCTTGTTTTCCTCTTTTGCATGACTAAAAATAAGGTGCCAGTTCTGCCACATGAAGTGTGCCATGACAGGAAGCTGACAAGTCTGATTTGATAACTGCAATTAATATTATTTGTTCACTAACACAATTTAAATAGAAAACAAGATTTGGGAGGGGGAAAAGTCCATCTAGCAGAGCTGAGAGTTTAGATTCCAACTTGCTTAATGTTTCTATAAAGACATGGGTTTTCATCTTTAATGCAGTTCTGTACCCAAATTAATCTGCTCAGTATTTCCAAGTGTGACAGCGAAAAATTCTTTTGAGTGAGTGTGCCCTGAATGGACCAAATGCACTGGAAATCCCACATGCTCCCAGTTAATTGTGGGAATAGGGGATGTAAAGTCCAGGCTCTGGCAGTCCCAGCCCCAAACAAACCTCTCTGTTCTCCGTGTGTTTGAGAGAAATGTGAGGGAGATCACAGGGAGTCAGCTCAGCCTCCTGTTCCTGATTTGAAATCAGGATTCGGAGTCTGATTAAACCCCGTCCGTGCCCCCGTCCCTCCCGTCCGTGCCCCAGTCCCGTCCCTGCCCCATCAGGGGGCTGCATTAAACCTCAGTTTCGGGTGTGCCCTTTGATAAAGCAGAGCCCTGAGGAGCTGCTGTGTTATAAATGAGTTACAAATGAGTTATCCTGACCTTGGCCCTTTGTTTCTTGGCTCTGCTCCCTCTGTGCTGATGCTGCCGTTTTCTCCTCTCCTGTTTTACACTTCCACGTGTGTCAGAATTAATTTTGTCATCCAGCTCTGCTTTCCAGTCTAGAGTGAACCCTCTGGAATCCCTTCTCCTGTCATATTGCTCAGGAATAGCTATTTAGACCTCTTTTTTTTAAGCTACATCTCATTTCCTTTCTCTAAACTCCCAAAAAAGCATTTTAATTGTATCTGGTATTGCAAATTCAATTATTTCTATCTGCGTAATTATCCTCTCACTACCTAGAGTTCTAAAGTAATTAAAAAATGTTAATTGGAAGTATTAAATTAAAAATAAATAAGCAAGGTTGCCTTGTGATTGGCTGCCGCTCATCAAGGGATGCAGTATGGGCTGGAGAAGCCTTGGGGTAGAGGTGATGTAATGAAAACTGGATTTTTTTTTTGTGTGTAATGATCATTTTTGTGATGTGATTGTGCTCCTCTAAGTGGTGCAGACTGTGGCTTGTTTGAGTGGTTGGAAACTAATGAGCCTAAATTAAATAAATGGCATTTCTGGGTTAGGAAGTCACTCCCTTGACCACAAATAGCTGTTTCCCTTTAAAAATAAAAGCTTGCTTAGAATACTGGGAGTGTTTCTTTGCACCCATCAGACATGTCTGTAGTTATTTACACTTCTCAGATACCAGCTTAGAGTTACAAAAAGGAGAAAAAAAACCCCCAAACACACAGTTATATCTAACCCCCCCAGATAATTACATATATATTACAGTTGCTTTTATTCTTGTGGTTTGAACCATTTCCATTTGTTTTTGTAAGCAATGAACTGGAAAAAACCCACCAAGTACCCTAAAGAGCAAAGAAATACAGGATAGAAACTAAAATTGATTGCTGCAGCAATCATCACTGTCTGCTAGGTTTGATTATAACTTTATCTTGAATCCCTAAAGAAAAAAATCTTATGCAGCCTTTGCTGGAATCAGAATTTATGGAAAAACAGAGAGTAGGGAAGGCCCCAGTTGGATCCTTGGTTTGTAAAGAAGTAAAGCATGATGGGATAAAATCCCTGTGGACATCCCCCCTGGAAATCAGGAGGGAGGTGCTGGTTGTGCAACAGGGTGGGGATGGCACAGAAGGAATTTTAGGATAAGCTGGGAATGGCAGTGCCAGGAGTGAGTGGTTGGAGGCCTGGATTTGGTGCGGGATGAGAAAGCTGAATTTAATCTGGGAGGCAGGTGGCTCCAGGGGTTATGGGGTGGGATTTCCTCCCCTTCCCTGCAGCCGGGCTCTCTGGGGCTGCGGGGCCGGGCTCTCTGGGGCTGCGGGGCCGGGCTCTCTGGGGCTGCGGGGCCGGGCTCTCTGGGGCTGCGGGGCCGGGCTCTCTGGGGCTGCGGGGCCGGGATGGTTGGGGCTGCGGGGCCGGGCGGTT
>VZTF01004743.1:282026-321556 GCA_013397755.1 Cnemophilus loriae
TGGGGCTGTGGGGCCGGGATGTTTGGGTTTGTGGGGCCCGGCTGTTTGGGGCTGCGGGGCCCGGCTGTTTGGGGCTGCGGGGCCGGGCTCTCTGGGTTTGTGGGGCTGTGCTGCCAGCTCTCACTGCCCTGTTGGTGTTTTCCTCTCTCCCAGATGTCCAGGAGAGCAGATTCTCCCCCTGCCTGCCGCTGCTGCTGAGCCCAGCCCGGGCTGAGACGTTCCTGCAGGGGTCCCAGATGGATTTCATTCCCTTGAGGTGGGATGGGGTTCCTGGGGCCGTTCCTTTCTCCTGAGGAGCCAGGAGTGGTTCTGCATTGGCTAATGGATAATGGCAGTTTCTGGGCACAGAAATGGGGGGGTTACACTGGTTTTGGGGTGTGTGGAGAGAAGGCACCTCTGGATTTTGCCTTCAGAAGAGTTGGAACAAGGGAAAACCAGGACCAGGCTCTTCTGAGCTTGTCATGCTGAGGTACCCCGGGAAAATGGGAAAATGAGGAACTCCACCCTCTTCAACATCTCGGGAGCTTTCTTAGACTCTGGAATAAACGTCACGAAATTTTGGGGACAAAAATCAGATTTTTGTGTTTACAGGACTGAAACATACATGGACAGTGTTGTGGTTTGTATATGCTGGAGCAAGATGTGTAAATTAAAATACAAATTTGGGGCTAAAATGCATAAAGAAAGAGCTGTTTCAGTAACATTGTCACCTTCACTTCAAGGTGCTCCACTTGCATGGAGAAATATTTACTAGGGTTTGATGGTATGTTTGATATAAAGGAACTATTAATTAAGCAATCCCCAATACGAGTATTAGAACTTTATAGGCATTTGTTGCTTATCTGAGACCTGGCTGTTTTTATATCCTTTAAAAAATAATCGATGTAATGAACTGAAGTAGGTGATTTATATTAAAAAATCACAGGCAAGCTGAGATATGTGTAAGTACATATTGCATATTTTGCTTAGCTGATTTTATTTATTTATTTAATGATAACAGCCTGTTAGAAAAAAATACTTCAGTCCTAAATAGGTTGAAAAATACTGCCATACTAATTAGAATTCTATATTATTATGATATTATTTTTGAGCCTTTATTTTATAGACTTTTGATATTTCTTTGCATTCCTTAAAGTTTTGCCCCGTTAGAGGATGTATTTATGTATACTTAGGTGTATTTATGTGCATTTATGTGCATTTATGTGAATGTTGCTAATCCCTAGTTGTCACCTGAAGTTCTTTTGCCTCTGATTTAAACCAGAGATGTTGAAATAGAAGATGTGATCAGAAATTCACTTTTCTTGCCCCTTCCAGAGGAATCCCGGATGTTTCTGGAGCATCCCTGGAGCGCTCAGAGCCTTCCCACGTCCATAGAGGTGCATCCCTGAGGGCCCCAGCCCCTCCCAGTTCACCCCAGCATTCCCAGCCCGTCGGACACGTGGATCCCGGAGCTGCTTCCCGGAGCTCCCTGTCTGGAGAGCTGCTGGGCAGCGAGGAGGGGACTGGGGACAGCGACGGTGGCACCGAGCAGGGCGCACCGGGCCCCCGGAGCAGGGGGGATCCAGCACACCCTGCTCCAGAGGAGGGGCTGGGAGAGGGGCTGGAGCGGCCCTGGGGCACGGCTGGGAAGGATGGACGTTCCTCTGGACACTGCTCTGGACACTCGTCCTGCGGCAGCGATGGCCCAGCTGCTGGCTCTGAGCTGTCAGAGAAGGACAAGGAGTCCCCAGGGCAGGAGGAGTCCTCATCCTCAGGAAACTCCTCCTATAAAACTGCGCTGACCAAATTCTCAGAGAGGAGTGAAAGGGGGATGCAGCAGGAAAAGGTGAAAGTGCTTGGGAGTGAGGCAGGAGCCCTGGAGAAGCAGGAAAAAGGAAAGAAGGTGCCTGAGCTTCATTTGTCAAACAGTTTCTCTGATGACTTGAGGAAAGGCCGTTGTAAAAACTCAGGTGCTCAAGATGTTCTTTGTGCAGCGACTTCTGAGCGGGGCGAAGGAACACTGGGGGAATGTGGAGTGGAGTTCCATGGCTCTGAGGGCTTGGGGCTCAGGGCTGCTCCTGAGGAGCTGCAGGGAGCTGTCCTGGATCATCAGCAGGAACAGCCAGCAGGGAGACTGGGGACAGAGGAGCTTGTCCCTGCTGTGGCACCCAGCCAGCCCGAGGGGCCTGCCGTGGACACTCCTCCATGCCCAGAGGGTTCCCCAGGGGGAGCAGAGCCTGCAGGAAGCAGGGGTGAGCTGACTGGGTCAGACTTTTCCATAGAGAGGGGACACAAAGGCACAGAGATTTCCCCTTCCTTCAGTCTGGGAGGTGAGGGCTCGTTCTCCGTGCACCTGGCTCATCCCAACTTTCAGTCCACCCCAGGGATATTCCTGAAGGAAACTGCTAAGGCAGAAGGACGTGGAGTCCTGGTGATCCCTTCGGACCTTCAGGCCTCTACTTCGTGTTCAAATGAAGAAACCTCAGGGGAGTCCCCTGCCCAAACCCCTGGATCCCTTGGGAAGCAGCATCCTCCCCAGAGTGCTGTGAAAGAAACCTGTGGCCATTTTGAGTCCTTAAAGCTGGAATGCCCCCACCCTGGCAGGATCCAGTCCTTCCCACCGCTGAGTTTCCTGGAGAAGGTGGGAGCTTGGAACGTGAGCCAGCCAGAGCAGGCTCCTGGCGCCGTGAGCGCAGGTGTCCCACGTGGATTTCCTCCTGCAAGGAAAGCCTCCAGTGCACCCGCCAGGGCTTCAAGCAGTGTTTTAACAGTACAGAAAAGCCTTAGAGATCCCAAGGATTGGGCTGCTCCCTCTAGGGAGACAGGTTCTCTGGGAAGTTTGCATTTCCCTCCCAAAAACCTCCTGCTCGCCCCGCCTCTGAGCAGATCCCAGTCTGACCACGCCGTGAATGTTTGCAGCAGGAGCCGAGCCCTGGCTGGAGTTATCCCAGCAGCAACCTGCACACAGGAGCCTCTGGGAGAGAAGAGCCCTGCTTTGGGAGGGTCTGACAGCACCACGGTACAAAAGGCTGTTCCTGGATCTCGTGCCGAAGATGTGGAAAATAACACAAGGCGAAGCTCAGCCCCAGATGTGTTTGTGTCCAGTGTTGCTCAGCTCCTTACAAAGGATGGGAGCTCCCCAGCTGATGAGCACAAGGATTGTGAGGAAAAGGAAAATCAGTCCCTCAGCCTGAATATCCCCGCTGGTCACAACATCATGGACAGCTTTGGAGCTGTTTCCCTGGAGAGTTTGAATTTTGCTGTTGGTTCTGGGGAGCCTCGGGGGGCCCTGGGCTCTGCTGGGGGCTCCCTGGTGGTGCCCAGGCACTGCCCCAGTGCAGGTGGGGACAGCTCCATCGCCCCTGGAGCAGTGCTGGAGACTCCCAAGAAAGAAGAGTTTAATATTGAAGAAAGGATCCCGGTAAGTTTATTTCTAATATAAACTCTGGTTCCAGAGTTATCCAACTTTTTCTCGGAGTTATCCATCTTTTTCCCAGAGTTATCCATTTTTTCCCAGAGTTAGCAATTTTTTTCAGTTATACTTTTTTTTTTCAGAGGTTTCCGTTTGTTTTTCAGAGTTTTCCATTTGTTTTTCACTTTTCTGTTTTCCCTCGCTGCTCTTTTAGGAGAGGATCTAATCACTACAGCCAAAATAAATGGTTTTACACAGGGTTGTGCTACAGTGAATTTCATCCATGATATTGGTTCAGCTTATCTTAGATAGAGGTGAAAAAATAACTTCTAGTAATATTTAACATGGACAAATAAAGGGTTGGATATGGGAAAGGTCTCCTGTCTTTCCCAGGGGTAGCTGAGTGTCAGGGGAGCAGGAGAAAAGAGAAAAGTGAGTTGGTGGCTCTTTCAGAAGATCAGGCTCTCATTATCCAAACGTGAGGCTGAGGCTCAGGTGCTGAGTGAGGAGGGCAGGAGAGCTGAACTCCACCCCCCAGCTCTGCAGGAGTAGCAAACCCAACACAACTCCTTGGAAATGAATTTTTTTTTTTTTTTTTAAATTCTCATTTTGCTTTTTCGCTTTGTTCCGGTTTCTGAGGCCTCAGTTCTGAATTCTCAATGTGTTCCTCATAAAGGACCTTCAGAGCCTCTTTCTTCATCCCTTCCCCTGTTTCCATCCTGTTTGGCTGATCCAGGTTTCTCCCTGGTTTTGGGGGGCAGGCGGCAGCGGGGAGCACTGTGCAGCCATGTTCAGTGCATTAATAGCTGTGAGTGGTGGAGCAAATGAGATGCAGATTTATGGTAATGCCAAACGTGTAATTATCCTCTGAGTAAGAGGCTGCTCCTCTCACAAGATGACTCCATAATCATCAGGTCTTTGGGAATGTGCTCTGGAAGCTCTTTTCACTCTGTTGTCTTTGCAAACCCGTGGTGAAACAAATATAAATATTGGAGGGAGGGTGTTTGAAATGAAATTCATGAGACAGAGAGATGACTCCTGTTCCTGGCTATAATTACACATTCCCCAGCCTAGTTCTGAGGAATTCTGCTCCCATAAATCACTGGAAGGTAAAGGATATCAGGTCAGTTACCTGGCTGTTAATGTGGAAATTTATCATGAAATCATAGGAAATGGAGTTGGCTGTGATGTGTAAGGTAATTTATTTAATTTTCCTGGCTAGTTTAGGACATAGTGTGGATGAGTTGAAATTCATTTGCTCTACAGGTGATGAAGTCAAGGAAAATTTTGGCTGTTTTTTTCCTGCATATAATGTCTGTATGTAAACCAACTCTGACAAAAGTGCTCCCAACTGTTTGCCTTGAAGGCTTGAACAAACTTGTCCTAAAAAACGAGGAGCTTCCCTGCTGCTGGCTTGAATCCCCAAGTCTGCCAGTGTTTTCTGTGCAGCAGTTGTTTGGGGAGGGAGAAAGTTTTTGAACAAACCTTTGTGTTCTCCTTCCGGCTGGGAAATGGAATTTTGAGCAGGTGAGGCTGAAGCTCAGCCTCCCCTGAAGGATGCGAGTTCTCACCGTTGCAGTGTCCATTTCTGGGGTGAAGGAGCTCTGCCAGCTCAGGATCCATCCATTCCCTGAGCGTTGCTTGTTCCTTGTTTCCCCAGGTCTACCTGCGGAACCTGGGCATCGAGCAGTCCCCTGGCACCATCCTGGCGCCCTTCGTGCCCCGGGGGCCCCTCCGGGAGCTGGAGTTCTCCCCCTCGGAGCTCAGGAGCCTGAAGGATCCGCTGGACACGCTGGCCAGGGGCCCCCCACAGGCACAGGGTACGGGCAGGGGCTTGGGGGGCCTGCGAGGGCACAGACCTCGCTCACCTGTGCCTCGGGGCTGTTCATGGGGGTTGATCTTCTCCCATCCCCAGCAGGAGATTTCGGCACTGGGAAGGGTTCAAACCTCTGAAGAGCTGCCTCCTCCTGAGGAATCAGGAGTGTGGCTGTGGGGCAGCTGCCAGGCTCTGCAGGGACATTGGGTCTTTGTTCCCTTTATTCCTCTTTTTCCAAGAGTCCTTCAGAAGGACATAATTTGGATCCTGAGATTGAAGGAATGGGACCAGACTTCTTCTTCTTCTTGGGAGAGGAATAAGTCTTGGTTTCTTTTTCATTCTGGGATTTCTTGGTGTGTTCAGTGGGACGAAAAGTTGTCGTTATTTTTATAACTGACCAGTTATAAAAACTGACATGTAGTTATGAACAGTTATATAACTGTTCCTAAATCCAGCCACCCATCATTATCATCATCGTCAACCAAATCAGAGTGGCCTTGCCAGGGCTGAGCCATTTCTAGGTGCAGAGCAGAGTGCTCAGGTGGGGTTAAGGTGGCCTTCAGGGATTCGCCCATATATCACTAAAATGTGAAAATGTGCATAAAAACTCCTTCCAGTGGAGGAAACATTTCCTGAGTGTGTCCAGGTTTGAGATTTGCATCCTGCACCCTGTGGGAAGGGCAGCTCTGAAGGCGC
Organism: Cnemophilus loriae; assembly: GCA_013397755.1. Lineage (NCBI taxonomy): Eukaryota > Metazoa > Chordata > Aves > Passeriformes > Corvidae > Cnemophilus > Cnemophilus loriae. Next base: position 287,930 of record VZTF01004743.1, read on the forward strand.
CTCACAACCATTCCCTGTGTGACCCTTCCCATTCTGTGACCTCAGCCACCCTGCACTCGCCTGCTTCTCTGACCACAAGGGGTTAAATGTTCTCTTGGTTTTTTTTATGATTTTTCTCTTCTTTGAGGATTATGGGAGACCTGACAGCTTAAACCACTTGGCTTTTGGGACAGGGGAAGATTTGTCCTGAGAAGAACCATGGAATCACTGAGGTTGGAAAAGGCCTCTGAGCCCAGCCAGTCCAACCAGCACTGCCAGGGCCACCACTGCCCATGTCCCCAAGTGCCACATCCACAGGGCTTTGAAATCCCTCCAGGGATGGGGACTCCCCCTGGACAGCTGTGCCAGGCCAGGACAGCCCTTTCCAGGAGGAAATTTTCCATTTGTGAACCAGGTGTTCGCTTGGACATCCAAGCACCACTGGGCCATTTATCCAAGAACAATGATTTCAAATCCAATCTAAGCAGTTATTTAAAAGCAAGTTACTTAAGTTATCAGGAAAGGTTCTTCCCCCAGAGGGTGCTGGGCACTGCCCAGGCTCCCCAGGGAATGGGCACGGCCCCGAGGCTGCCAGAGCTCCAGGAGCGTTTGGACAGCGCTGCCAGGGATGCCCAGGGTGGGATTGTTGGGGGGTCTGGGCAGGGCCAGGGGCTGCACTGGATGATCCCATCCAACTCAAGATATTCTATAATTCTCATGGGTTTTGTATTTTCTTTGATATTTATCTGAAACACTCTTGAGATTTCTTTCAGGAAACAATTCTCATGGAAATCTTAGTTCAAGTCTTATTCTAAGAACAGCATCCTAAATATTTTCCAGTATTTGAATTTTTCCCTCCCTTTATGTGCCTGCTAGTACAGGAAGGGTATTTGCCGATGCCTCCGTGTTCTGGAGCCTCCAGATTAATGAGTGTTGTGTTCCTTTGCAGGTGAATTGCTGCCAGCCTTTGGGATGTCACAAGCAAGCTTTGACTCCGACACCTCCCCTCTGAGCGTGTCCATTCCCATGGGCTCCGAGGCTGGCTCGGATGTGCTGTCCCCCCGGGAGCTCTGTCCCAGCTTCCCAGGGCTCTTTGGAGAGCACCCAGTGAGCCAGGGCAGTGTGTCAGGCCCCCAGCTGGAGGTGGCTGCCCCAGGTTGCACAGCCCGGGGTGCAGAGGGTTCCCCTGGATGTGCTGGAGCAGAGCAGGACCCGCCCAGCTGCTCCTCGGGCAGGGAGAGTCTCTGGACCGGGAGGAGGAGTGCTGAGGATCCCCTTGCTGACCCTGGCTCCAGGAGCTCGGGCAGCAGCCTGCAGGGATGGGCTGCTGGGGCTTTGTCTGGAGTTGGAAATAAACTGGAATTAGACAGAGGATCACGGAGCTCCAGTGTGGGAAGTGAGAGCAGCAAGGGGCAGGAAAGGGATTCTCTGCTGGGATCAGGGGCCCTGCGGGACCTCCGTGGGCTGCTGGCGCAGGCAGAGGATCTCGCTGCCAGCTGGACCCATCCTGCCTTCCCCACAGCCTCCTGCAGGGAAACGGGGGAGTCTTCCCCAGTGCTGGTTAGGAAGGAGGATGATGCCAAGGATTCCAGGGTAGGAAAGGACTGGATCCCTGAGCTGCAGAAGAGACTGTCGTGGAATGAGGCTGTGACCCAGAGGGGTGTGCGGGGAGAGGGGCTGGTGATACATCCTCTGGATTCTGACAGCTGCCATTTGGGATGGGGAAATCCTTTGGATGTGAGTTTGCAGCACAGGGAAGGGCTGAAGGGAATGGCCCAGGAGCCGAGGGCTGGAAAATCCGTGGGAAGGTCGGAGCCAGAAGGGTGCAGCAGCATGACCACGGACAGGAACCAGCCTGCCCGTGTGGGGCTGGCTCAGAGCAGTGCCAGCAGCGACCTGAGCACGGGGACAGCTCCAGAGCTGGGCACTCCTCCTCCCCTGGAGCCCCTGGGCAGTGTCCCTGCTGTCCTGGGAGGCTCCCGGAGCCCCTTGTCCCAAGCTGGAGTGGCTGGACGGGCAGGCGGGACACGGGGGAGCGACGACAGCAGCAGTGGGGATTCCCTCAGTGCCCGTGTGAGGAGCCTCCTGGGGAACCCTCCGTGCTCCCAGCAGCCGGGCAGTGCCACGGGGGCGTTCCAGAGCGTCCTGCCTGGAGCTGGGGCTGCCAGGCTCCGGGCAGGGAGCGGCAGCAGCAGCGGGGACTCCCTGGCTGCCCGAGTCCGGAGCCTCCTGGGGACCGCATCCCCCGGGATCGATGCCAGCCAGATCCTGAGGAGTGCCGAGGAGCAGGAGAGGAAGATCCGAGGTAAGGACACGTCTCAGGTGGGTTTGTCACGTGCTGTGTCAGAGTGGCACAGCCTGGGTTGGGTTTGTGCGTAAGGGATTGCTTGGAAGAGATGGGGTGTGGATGCAAGCAGAGCCGAGGCTGCTCCCTGCTTCAAAGGAGATTATTTTTTATTATAATGAGAAGCTTTAATGGGACAGGGCTTCAGTGAGGGATACTTCCCAGTAATCTTCTGTGCTGTGATAGAATTGGGCTTTTCCAGATTGAAAACCTTCTTTTCCTGACATTGGTGCAAGGATGTATTTTGTCCACACAGTTACTAAGTCAGGAATTTGGGAAGGGATTGTGTGAGTGGGCTCTGACTTGTGTCTGAGACTACAAGGATGACAGAACCAGGAAAGAGTCTTGGCTCCATCTCTCCAAAGAAGTGTTTCAAAGAGCCATTTTACATCGTATTCCTGGTCATTCCAGGAGCTCTGGAATTTGATGTGGTCTTTGTTCACTCATTTGGGGTAACCACAAATGCACAGCTTTGATTCTAAGTCATAAAACTGTTCTCATACACGAAATGGGAAAGGAAACCTCTCCTGGTTTGTGTTTTTGGCAGCCTGGGTGAAGCTGAAACTGGCCAGCCAGTCCCAGGAGTCTGGGCCAGACTGGGATGGAGAGACCCGGCATAGGATCGAGGGAATAAAGGCAGAACTGCTTCCAAAGACCAGGAAATCCGCACAAGCCAAGGTACAAACCAGCTCAGGTTGGGGGACATGCTGCTGCACCTGCTCTTGGGGGATTTCAGGGGGTTTTTTATGGTTTTCCTGGGCAGTTTGGGTGGTGTGGCTGTGGGGGTGACACTCAGCTGCAGATGTCCCACAGGAAGGCGTGAAGGACAGAGGTGTGGGGGGAGAACTGGTGTTGCTTGAGAAAGTGCCCAAAGCTCCAGGTTCTGGATTGGCCGGAGGAATTCCTTCCACAAAATGTTTGTGGAGGTGCTGATTGTGCCTCGGAAACTCCTCCTCCTGTGGCAGGAGTTGGGTGTCCATGGAACATCCCCTGGGCAGGGGGAGTGTTTGTGGGGGCACTGCCCACATGGAGCTGGGTTTGGGAGGCTCCTCGGGGCAGGGGAAGGAATTGTCCCTGTGCTGGTCGGAGGAACTGGGCTGCTCCAGGGGCAGGATCAGGATCCCTGCAGGTAGGGATGCCAGGGGAAGTCAGGCAGTGGTGATCACAGGATATTCTCCAGCAGAGCCTGGGCCGTGTCTGTGGCAGTGGTGGAAGTGTCGGTGCTGGGCTGGGGCAGGGGTCAGGGCTGAGGAGGTTCAGGCTCCTGCAGCTCTGATTGTCTGCGAGAGCTTGCCCTGGAATTGCCGTGGTTTGTGTGTCTCCTTGGGAATGTTTCTAGTTCGTGTATAAGGTGCTGTCTGGGCTGCAGTTTGGCTAAGCAGGAGTGTGTTACCTTGGTTTTCACTTTGTGTCCATTTTTGGCACTGCTCTGGTGCCCAGGGTGATTATGGCAGGGTTTTTAGGGACTGCTGTTTCAGGCAAGTGCCCTGAGCTTTAGGAAGAGCTTCCTTTTCATTTTTTCCCTTGATTTCTTTCCTGTTTTCTCCTGCAGCCTGCCTGCCTCCCGGGAGAAGCAGCAGGGGTTGGTTTGTTTGTTTTAATTAAAAGCTTTGCATTAGCAGGAGTGACAGACATGCTTTAGGAGTACTCTGTGTTCAGAGCTTCTCTGGATCAGCAGTGCTGGGAAGAGAGACAGCAGCTCCCAAAACCCATCAGGCCAAACTTCCCAGGTATTCCTGGACTGACGGAGTCTCTGGGCAGCTGGGGAAAAAGAAAGTGACTATTTTATTAATATTTATTATATAAATAAATTATATTAATTCGTATTTTAGAAATTCACATTTCTTAAAATGCAGATTTCTTAAAAAAGAGAAACAAAAAACAAATATAAAAGCAGAGGCCTCGAAGTTTTTTTTCCCCTCCAACTTTTAGATTTTGTTTGATCACAGCTTTGTCCCTAAAATGAACTCTGTGCAGTGTGGAACCCAGGATTTTACCTTTCTGTGACTCAGTGTCAGCTGGGGATTGTTTTATCCTCATTTAGAGTAAGAAGAAATTCACCATAATTTTGCAAACCCAGTTCCCAAGAAATTGCTTTAGTTCAACTCCAGCACCTCGTGCTTTGATCTCGAAAATATTTTTGCACTGCAGTGTTTTTAATTTGAGATAAAAAATGGTTTGAATTTGCAGAGTGAAGGTGACTGGGTTTTTTTTATTGTACTTAAGATAAATGTGTTTTTCCCTCCAAGCCAAACACTGTCACTGAAAAATACAGATTGTTCGAAACTATTGCAGTGAAAAAAACACAGCCAGGCAAAATAATCTCCTGTAAATTTAATGGGAACTGTTGTGTGCAGTAAGTGTGGAAGTTTTAGAGCCAAAGTGCCATGCATGGACTTAAAGAACAGAACAAAGATTAGGAAAAGACATTTTCCTCCTACTGAACTTTTAAGACTGAGGAAGACAAACTGTTCCTACAGCTCAAGCGAACGATTCCTCCAGCAGGATCTTGGTTCAGTGCCTGTGGGGCAGGTTTGGGGTGGGTGTTCTTTGGGAACGTTCAGACTCTGCTTCTCATTTTCAGAGGTGACAGCTCCAGGAATTCAGGTGCCACTGTGGCACTTTCTTGTTTGCCACAGGAACTGTGTGAGGTTTGTGGACAGAGAATGGAGCAGGACACTTTGGGGAAGTTCTCTGGGATGTTTTACTGGGAAAGATTTTCCATCTTTCGAGGCAGCTGAGGGTCTCTGAGAGCTGTTTGTCACAGGCAGGGAAAAATCCTGTGGATTTCCCAAGTCTGGCTGAGCAGAGGGTTCAGGAGGGGCCTGGGGTGGGCACAGCAAGGGGCTGCAAACGTGGCCTCGAGTGCTCTGAATGGGCTCAAAACCCCTGGAATATTCAACATGAACAGGCTGGGAGAGCTGGGGCTGTTCACTTGGGGAAGAGAAGGGTCTGGGGAGAACTTGAGCACATTCCAGGGCCTAAAGGGGCTGCAGGAGAGCTGGAGAGGGACTGGGGACAAGGGAGGGAGGGACAGGACACAGGGAATGGCTTCCCACTGCCAGAGGGCAGGGATGGATGGGATATTGGGAAGGAATTCGTGGCTGTGAGGGTGAGGAGGGGCTGGAATGGAATTCCCAGACTTGCTGTGGCTGCCCCTGGATCCCTGGCAGTGCCCAAGGCCAGGCTGGACACTGGGGCTGGGAGCAGCCTGGGTCAGTGGAAGTTACCCCAGCCCGTGGCAGGTTTGGAGTTGCTGTTGGATGTAAATACAATTCCAGCATCTTAAACCTCAGGATTTTGCTCCTAAATTGAGGACCTGATCCCCTCACCTGTATTTTAGGGTGCCAGATGCTCCCTCTTCCCTCTCTTGTGAGTTCCTTTCCCCCTGGTGCAGTGTTTTCCTCCTCTCCCTGCTGTACTTTTCCACTCCTTGAGCTTTCTCACTTCTGCAGGAAGTTCACGGAGTTGTGGCTCTAAATTTGCTCTGCAGGCTCCTGTGGATCATATGGCACAGGGAGCTTTTTTGGAAGGATGACACATAACAGGCACAATAAAACATGTGAAAGGCTTGGGAAGATGAGTTTATCACAACTTCTGTGCCTGCTCTCGCTGGTGGGAGTTGCTCTGGATTACCTCAGGCCGTTGAACTGGCACGTGGTGCAGGGAGGAGAAGTCTTGGGACCATCCCTGTGCTGGCACAGCTCTGCTCCGTGTCCCTGGGTTCTTCACGGGCCCTCGCTGTCCCTCCTGGCTGGAGGAAATGCAGGAAGCCAAATAAACTGATTTGTTGCCTTAAAATCCATGAAGGAATAGAAAAGCGGGATAATGATCCAGGCCCTGCTGGAGCAGTTACTGCTGTCATGATGTCTGAAATGGAGAAAGGCTGGGAGAGCTGTTGTGAAATACTTGTTTATGTGTTTGGTTTACACCAGAAATGTTTCCCACTGCTTTTTGTTGCCAAATTCCCAGTGGTTGATGGGGATGTAATCACCCAGGGACCTGTGTTGTGTTTCACTAATGGAATACACTCTGCTGCTTCCACAGTTCTTCCAATCAGTAGGAAAAAGTAAATATAACCTAGATTTTTGTGTCTTTTTTCTCTAATTAAGCTTATCTGGCCCATCTCCATGGCAGCACATTTATCTCAGATTTGCTCTCTGCACCTCAATGGAAGTGTTGGAATTTTTGATTACACTTGAATTAAGAAAATGATGGTGACAGTTGGAATCATTCAGGTTCGAAAAGACCTCCAAGATCATCAAGTCCAACCATCAACCAGCACCACCACGTTCAGCACTAAGCCATGTCCCCAAGTGCCTCATCCACATATTTTTAACAATTCCAGGGATGGTGACGCCACCACTTCCCTGTTCTAATGCCTGGTAACCCTTTCCATGGAGAACCTCTTCCTGAAGTCCTATCTAAACGTGCTCTGGTGGAACTCAAGGGCACTCCAGAAGTTCTCTGCACAGGAGGCTGGTGGCCTGCACCCCACACACACGGACACGGGGGTGGGAGGGTGGAGCCCCATGGAATTGTGTCTTTGCTTGTCCCTTTCCAGTGTTCCCTGATTCTGCCCCTGAGGCCACACTGCCCCATGGAGCAGGACCGAAGGGCAGTGATGGGAGAGGGGTGTGCAGGGTGTGGGGGAATTCTGTCAGGGATGGGAGTGGCTCCAGGATAACTCTGTTCAATCAGTGCATATCCAGGGGAGGGAACCTCAGCTCAGGTGAGTGCTGCTCTTGGTGTGCTCCAGGGCAACGCCTCCTGTGGACTGTGGTCAGCACTGGCGGTGGTAAATCTCTGAGAGTGATAACTTGGCACTTAAAAAGGATAAAGTTTTAACTAGTTCCTTAATAGCTGAGTCCCCTCCGTTCCTGATGACAAACTCTTGGTTATTGACAGCTCTCATCTTGGGGTTTTCCCATCTGGGTTTTGGCCAGGGTGGGAAGTTCTCCACATGATCTCTGAACTGTGCTCTGGTTTTCAGGATCCATGGCTCTGTGGTTTGGAAGCAGCTTCTGAGTATGTGAGGAAGCAGGAACAGGACCCAGAGCATTTCCAGGCTCCCAGGTTTCCCTGGGACAGGCACGGAGAGCCCGCCAGGACTCGGGAGCTCTTCCAGTCCAGCTCCCGACCAGCAGCGCCATTCCCTAGAGCTGATCCTTTGGATTGCTCCCTGCTGCAGGACTTGCAGCTGAAGCCCTGGAACGCTGCTGAGCTGCAGGACATGCAGCTGAAGCCCTGGAACGCTGCTGAGCTGCAGGACGTGCAGCTGAAGCCCTGGAACGCTGCTGAGCTGCGTGTGTGCAACCAGCACCCAGCCGTGGGGCATCCCAGTGCCATGCTGGAGCTCCGTGCCCCTCTGAAGTGGGATCCCTGTGCAGGGAGCTCTGCAGCTGCCCCCCATGCCCACGGGGAGCTGCCCCTGCCAGCCAAGGAGCTGGGGCAGGGCTGGGAGAAGCTGGGCGAGCCAAGCACTTCCCTCACCCTGTGCTCCCGGAGGCGGCCGCCGGCCCCGCAGGGATCCCTAGCTCGCAGCCCCAGCCTTCCCAGGGCTGGGCTGGATGGGATCCTGCCTGGGGAGGCTCACTCTGCTCGCCCTGGGAAGGACAGGCACGGCACAGAGCCCTGGGAGAGGTCCCAGAGCTGTCCCCCCAGCCCTGTGCTGGCCGGCTCGGGGGAGGCCGGGGTTGGTGATGCTGCAGAGGTTCCTCCTGTCTGTGCTGACAGCGCTGGAGCTGGAGCTCCTCAGGAAACAGCCTGTGCAGCCCAGGCTCCTGGGAGCATCCGTGCTGGGAAAAGACAGACCCTGAGTGCAAAGCAGCCCGATTTTGTGACTGCAGATGTGACTGAGGGGGACAGGCAGAGTGCCAGAGCCAGGGGGATCAGCTGCAGCACGGGAGTCAGCCAGGAGATAAATCCAGCCATTGAACCCCCCTCTCTGAGCTCTTCCCAGCAGGAGAAGATCCCACCTGGCCACAGCCAGCTCTGTGAGCGCTCAGAAGGCCCAGATCCAGCTGCACAAGTGGGTTTGCTGAAGGGCCCTAGTGAGGTGTTGGCAGAGGGGAGGAAAAGCCCTGATGAGCCACCTCTTGTTCCAAAAGAGGCTGTGAGGGAGCAGATGGGTCCTTCTCACCCTTTACCTGCAGATGAGGCTTTATCCACCACGTCAGAGACTCCCTCATCACCAGTGAGGAGATTCCTGTCCTGTGTGCACATCACCCTCTCCTCCAGGGTCAGTAACTCGGAGCTGGGCAGCGCCAGGAATGCTGGAAATGGGATGAAAGTGTGGGACAAACCTCAAGGGAAGGCTCAGGCAGTGACTTTAAAAGCAGCTCCAGAAGCTTCAGTGGAAGGTGTTCCTAAATTCCCAGCTGCTGAGGGTATTCCAGAGGATCCCAGCTCAGCTGTGCCAGTGGCCTCAGCAGATCCCAGCCGGGTGTTCTCCTCCAGGCGGGAGCTGCTGCTGCAGGGCAGGGCCAGAGCCCGGCCCCAGGGGGGCTCAGGGGTACCTGGTGCTGAGGGCATCCCCAGCTCTGTCCTTCCTGCAAAGCCTGGGAGAAGGACTTCTGATGCTGCCACTCAGATCACCACGGAAAGTCCTACCAAAACCACCTTGTCAGCGGAAATCTGTGTTGATCCCCAGGAGGGGGGAGATGCTGCCCAGCAGTCGTCGCTGCCCAAAGCCCCCGAACCTCCCAGCGTTACAACTTCATCCCACACGGAGATTCCCCCCTTCCCAAGGCAGCCTGGTGAGCAAATTCCTGTCTTATGCGTGTATGTGGACTTGAATCTGTACAGGGTCAGGATATTGGTAAATATTAAAACCCAAAACCAATCCCAGCTTGTTTTTTTCAGCCTTGTGGGGAGAGATTTGTGTGGACACAGTTGTGATTCAGTTCAGGTTTCTCTAGAACTGAATTCATTGTGTCCAAGTGTGGTTGGAGGATATTTTCTGGTGTTTGTGTGTAGATGATTTGATTTGATTCACTCGGAGTTCAGCGAGAGCTGGATCTGATCACTGATTTAGTCTCTAGTTCAGATAACAAATCTAGTCAGATAATAAATAAATAACAAAAGAATCTGAGAAATCTGCACAGTGCTGCTTTTAATAGAATAAAACAGAAAACTGTGCAGGGTTTGGAATATCTGTCAGCAGAGGGATGTGGATGTTCACAGGGGTTTCCCACCCCAGTGTTTTGTACCAGGGCTCTGTTGTTGCTTTTACTGACCTGAGAGACACAGCCCTGCTCCTTTGCAATCATTCCCTCAAACAGGGATCAGCTGGGGGCTCTGTGGGTATAGATGTTTCTGAAAGTCAGTGTTTGCCACTCTGATCACAATTTGAATATTGAATAGGTGAAGCTGTTTTTCCAGGTAAGTGATGGTAACCTTCTGCCTTTGGGTGGGGATTAAAAAATTCAATTAATTTAACATAATTAATGAAATAATAGTTGCAGTTTATTTTCCTAAAGATCGGGGCATTTCTCAGGCCTTAGCAGCAGGAACACCCTGGTCAGCCCCCGCAGGCCCTGCTTGGGTGCATTAAAGGTTTCCAGCCTGGCTCCTGCTCACTTTTCCCTTCCACCCCCAGCCCAGCCCTTGCTGCTGCCCTACAGACCCTCGGGGAGCACTGGCATGTACTACGTGCCTTACCAGAGATCAGGAGCCACCGTGTCCCCCGTGGAGTCCGAGGCCAGTGGAGACAGCCCCCCCTCAGGTACTGCCTGCCTTATCCAGGGCTGAATGGGATATTCTGCCCTGAATTATCTGCGATCCATGGGGGTGAGGCCATGGGGACAATTCCTGCCTGCGGGCTCTGCTGTCCATCTCTGGGATGGAAGGGGGGTTCTTGCTCCCTTCTGGCAGTGAAAAGGAACAGAGCTCAGTGTTTTACAGCCTGATGATCCCTTGCTTTCCTCTGGGCATTACTGCTCACTTGGGATCCTTTCAGATCTCTGCCACTTTTCCTGTAAAGAATGGGTCACTGGGCATTGCAGGGTTTATTTGCAGGTTGGTTTCACTCAGAGCTTTTTAATATCCAGAGTTGTCTGTAGGCAAAACTCATGTTAGAGATGTCCAGGTACTGAATTCCAGCAGTGGGGACCAAGGGATCAGGCTGATCCACCAGTGCCCAGATCAGTCCCTACAGCCACAAATTGAGCTGGGCATGGTTTAGGTGTCCCTGCTCTTGACCTTTTTCAAGTTTATCTGGGGAAACATGTCCAAAATGAGAGAAACAAATGTGATACAAATCTGTTGTTTTGCAGAAATGATGATGCCATATATAAAAATTCACTATGCAAATGAAGCAGCACAAGGTTCTAGGAAAAAGTACAGCAGGATGAAAAAATACATTTTGTTTTTCCCAGTCCCTGCTGCAGTCAGGGCTCAGCTCAGGGGGAGCAGCTGAGGGAACTGAGTGCAGGAAATCCACTGGATGTAACCAGGTGGGATTGGCAAGGATGAGAAATTAGTGGGAAAAGGTTTAGGTTTCTAACGTTGAGACAGTGATAGGATCGTGGAATCTTGGAATGGTTTGGTTGGAAGGACCTTAAAGATCATCTCTTCCCACCCCTGCCATGGGCAGGGACCCTCCACTGTCCCAGGCTGCTCCAAGCCCCAGCGTGCAGCCTGGCCTTGGGCACTGCCAGGGCCCATGGGTGCTGGTTAATTGTGGCATTTCTGTGTCTGCTTTTCCTGTGTCCTGCTGTACTCATGCTGCTCTCTCTCTGTGCAGGGTCAGAGGGAGCTCCTCCTCCAGGGCTGCTGGCCCGAGCGCTGGGTGTGAGGGAGGATCCCCCTCCAGCCAGGGCAGCTGCCCAGCGCAGAGGGGCAGGGCACGGTCACAGGGCCAGGCCTAAGCTGGCCTGGGCTGAGGAGCAGAGGACGCCACAGGAACAGTCTTCAGGTAATTAGAATGTGGTTTTCATTTTGTAATTGTTCATGTTTTTTCATACATGTGAAAGAAGTCAGAGCAAAAGATTGACATTTCAGGATCCATGGTTCCGGTGACATCGCTGATAGTCTGCCAGGAAATGCTAAATTTGACTCAGTTTTCTCTTCCTCATCTTTCTGCTTCTCCCTGGCTGATAAAATACAGGTTTCCCTGAGAGGCTGTGGACTCTGCATCCCTGGAAGTGTCCAAGGCTGGGCTGGACGGGGCCTGGAGCACCCTGGGACAGTGGAAGGCGTCCGTGGCCATGGCAGGGGTGGCACTGGGTGGCCTTTGGGGTCCCTTCCAACCCCACCATTCCCTGATGCCACGGAATACTTGGCCATCAGGATTTGCTGGCATTCCTGTGTCCCCAGGGCTGTCGGAGCCCGTGTGAGACTGTCAGGAATTCCCCGTGGCTGCAGCAGCTGGGATTCCCTGAGCTGGGCTCAGGCTGTCCCTGCCCAGGACACTCTGCTGTCCTGTGATGTCACATCAGGTTCCTCTGTCCCCTGGGTGTCCCCTGGGTGTCCCCTGGGTGTCCCCAGCCTTCAGCTTGGTTTGCTGTGTCCCTGTCCCTGCCATCCTGGCCTTGGAGGAACCTGCCCAGGAGGAAGGTCGGGGTTTTCTCCTCCAGAGCCACTCACAGCTTTGTTTGGTGAGGGTGCTGCCAGAATGGGATCAGGCTGAGCCCCCTGCTGGGTTGGACACTGGCTCTGGTGACAGCAGCTAAAATGAATCCTCACGGACATTTTTGGTACAACACCGATACTGACTGTGAGTGGCTGATGAACTTGCTGGGCTTTCATTGCTGGACACAGGTAACTGTCCCCAGACAATTCCTGGGTGCTGCCACCTCTCCTACAGCAGCTGCTGTCCTGATGTTTCCTGTCAGGAAGTTGTCCTGATGTGTTGATAGGGATTTCATCTAATTATTTTCATTTTGCACTTCAGGTAGGGTTTTTGTTTTTTTTTTAGCTTTTCCTCTCAGAACGGAGAGATTTTGGTGTTTCCAGAAGACAGTTTTTATTTGCAGAGGAAAATTTCAGTGATGACATAAGGCTGCAACATCAATAACTTGGATAAAAATGAGAGGAGAACAAAAGTGTTAATATAAAGTTGTCTCCTAATATTTCTTTTATAGCTGTGATGGTCTAAAGGCCCAGGTAAGAAAAGAACTGTAAGGAGAAAGAATCTTTCGTGAAGGCAGCCAGTGCAGCTGGAACTTTAAAGAAGCTTTCAGAAGAAAGACTTGCATGTCTTAAATCTTCCCTGACTTCTCCAGCTGTATTTTTAGATGATCTAATAAAAGATTACCTCTACCCACAGAGCTTGTCTAGGGCTTAAAATTATGCAAGTTATATATTTTTTTAAAAAAAGTTTCTCTATACAAACTTATTTTTATTTTTTGTCTGTTTACATTCCTTCCATTTCTTGGTAACTTTCTAAAAAGCCAGGAATAGCAAAGTTCTGCCTGGCATTCCCAAGCCTGATCTCATTTGTCAGGAGGATGTGGAGGAAGCCTCTTACACAAGTTTATAAACATTGCCCTTGTATGGGAAGAAAAATTCCTGCACTTTCAGAGTTAGTGAGGCTGGGCCTGGCCACGCTATCCATGATCTCTGTGTTCCACCACAGCCCCTGTGCTGGGAAGGGAGGAGATCCAATCATCCAGGCCTTTATACAAAGAGCACAACACGTTTCTACATTTCTTGTTTTCCACATTATATTAAACATGACGTTAGAGCTGTTTTGGAGAGCGGTGCTGGCACGTGCTGTGTGTGCTTCACGGGTGGCCAGGGCATCCCCATCCCCGGGGTGTCCAGGGCCAGGCTGGGTGGGAACTGGAGCACCCCGGGATAGTGGGAGGTCTCCCTGCCCGTGGCACTGGGTGGGCTTTAAGGTCCCTGCCATGATTCCAAATAAAGGCTCAGTTCAGTGTTGGTCAGGGCAATTGCCTGAGGTGGAATTGGATTCCTCCCCAGATTCACTTGGATTTAATATTCTCTTGGATTCCACGTTGCAAATGGTAGAAAATATGATTTATGTGATTTTAGTAACACTCAAACTACATTTCCAAGTTCACTGCATTTTGGGAATGAGCTCAGAGATCCTGCTGTTAATCCTCTGGTGTATTTTGGAAGTTTTAGCATGAAAATCCTCCACTTGAAGCTAAGAAATAAAACATTCAAGTGTTTTTTTCTCTTGCAGAAGCCACAGATGGTTCGGAGTCTGTGAAACCCTCCCATTCCATCCCGAAACCCGCCCGGCTCCCCCTGCCCCGCCCGATGCCCGCGAGTGGGAGCTGCTGCCAGGACTCCAGGGAGTTCTCCGGGGGCAGGGCTGGAGCTGGACACGCTGCCCGCTCCTCGGGGGCTGTTCTGCCCGGAGCACAGCGGCACCAGCGGGAGTTCTTTGCTCTGGCTGCAGAGGCCGACGACAGCAGGAACGAGGATCTGAGTGCCAGGGCATCCCTTGGGAATGAGGCAGCTGCGATGGAGCTGCACCGGGAGGCAGCTGGAAGTGATCCTTGGCCACGTGGCCCAACAGCTCACCTCGATGAGAACGTGGGGAAAGCACCATGGCAGAGAAGCCACCCCGGGGGCAGCTTGGATGAGCTCTGGGTGAAGTTCCTGGAGAGCCAGAGGAGACAGCAGCGCCAGGAGTTCAGGAGGAAAGGCGAGCTGTCCCTCGTGGAGCGCCTGGATCGGCTGGCCAGGGTCCTGCAGAATCCCATCAGGCACACCCTGGCACCAGCACCAGCTGGGGAGAAGGTTCCTGAGGAGGAAGTCCAGGGATGGGAACAGCCGGAAATTCGCCGGGAAAAAGCCAGGTCTGGGAGCGGCGTGGGGCCGGAGGGAACAGGAGCGGGACAGGGGCCACGTGTGATCCACGGCAAAAACAGCCTGGAGGAGCTCGGGGCAGACGGGCCAGAGGAGAAGGTGAAGCACCACCTGAACAGGATTCTGGAGGAGCAGCAGCACCTGGAAATTCCGAGTGACAGCTCCTCGGAGGCGAGGCTGAGCGCGGACCCCAGCACCTGCAGCACCTCGGGGTGGGACACGGGGGCCCAGGCGGGGCTGGACACGTCCCCTGCCTCCGAGGGCAGCAGCTCCCCGTCCCTGTCCACCATCGACACGGCCAGGCTGCTGCGGGCCTTCGGGCAGCGCCGGCTGGGGCTGGCCCCGCGCCCGGCCCCGAGGCTGGCCCCGAGGCTGGCCCCGAGGCTGGCCCAGCTCTACTGTGCCATCAGCCAGCAGAAGAGCCGCTCGGAGAGGCGGCACGAGGAGAGCGGAGCAGGGGCCGGGGGATGTCCCCAGGGGGCTGCTGAGAGCCTCGGGAAGGGGCAGCAGAGCCAGGTGAGTGCTCACTGAGCCCACAGGCAGCTCTGAATAATCCCCACGGGAACTTCCCCCCCCGCTGGACGGGCTCTGTGAGCTGGGACTGGTTCAGAACCTCCCAGGGAATGTTGGTTATGGGGGAGGCCTCTGCCTTCCGTGGGAGCAGCCCCAACCAACTCAGCCTCTGCAGGAACCAGGGCAGCAGCTAAAGGTGGTAAAACACCACTTGGGCTTTCTTTCCTTGTCCTTATTTCCCTTGGGAAGCAAATCCTGCTGTTCCTGGACACCTGCAGGCTCTGGCTTTGGCAGAGCCCAACATGAGATTGTGGATTTGATGCAAATTCCTGCCTGAAAATCCCTGGGAGAGGATGCATAACATTATTGTTGGAATTTTCCTACTGTTTGTCTTGTAAATGGGGGTTTGTTTTGTCTGGCTGGCTGTGAACTTTTTCAGTTTCTGGGTTCAGCAGTTCAGGCTTCCTGAAAGAGCTGAGAATTCCAGGTGAGAGCTCTGCAGTGCAGCTGAAAGTGCAGGGAAATAAAGCGAGGGAATGAAAGTGGAGGGAATAATTCCTGCAGGTGAATTTGGCTGTTGCCCTCTGGAGGAGAAATGGAAATGTCCTTAAACAGGGACTTAGCTTGGATTTGGTGATTTTAGTAAGGAATTACAGAGTTTGGGGGTTCTGTAATACACTTATTACATGTTGAATGCTGAAAAGCAAAGAGCAAGTGAGGAATATTGAATTACTTCTTTCATTTTTTTGTATTTCCAGAAGAAAGTGGAACTGGCATCATTGCTACCAGATTTAATTGAAATTAGCTATTTTATTTTATAGAAACAACTCCAAGTATGTGTGTCAAATAAGCCAATGAATTATGAAATAATGAAAAATAATGCAAATAACTAAGTAAATTTGAGGGAAAAACAGTCTTTTTGAAGGTGAAGAATGTGGTTTAAAAATATTTTATTTAATATTTTTATTTATAACATTTGGTTAAAGGTAAAATGAAACTGCCCTGAACTTTGCAATATTAAGACTGTTAACCAGAACACCAACATTGGGATCCAGCATTTCTGGCGTGGTTGTAGAATTTAGAAGATGATTTTATTCCACATTCCATTCACAAGATTAATTTTTCAGGGTCTATTGAACCTTAAAACCCAAATCTGATTTTTTTACCTGTTAAAGTCCCCTGTGAGATGACAAATGGAATTAATGCGTATGGGAATAAACCCTTAAAGGCTCATTGAACCCCCATGGCTCTAGAAACTCACTGACAATGGGCTGTCAGAAAGCTGAGCTCCAACTGCAGCATTCCCACAAGGACTGGGGCAGGAATCTCTCCGGGAGCTGGGCTCCTGCTCGGAATGAAGATCTGCCTCGGAACCACAGACATTTGCACTAAAAATACAAATAAATCTTCACTTTCCCTCAGCTAAACCACCCAGAAGTGACCAAAACTGGAATTTTACATTAAATTTGCTATTCCGCCATCTATTTTCTCTCACTCCTTATTTGAGGGAGCCCCATTTGTGTCTTCAGATGGATTTTTTTAAAGAATATTTCACCAGCAGATAAAAAATGTGAGTTTCTAGAGCCATGGGGGTTCAATGAGCCTTTAAGGCTGCTCTCGTGCAGCACTGAGCACCAGCAGCCACTCCATCCTGAGCAGGGCCAGGAATATTCCAGTTTGGATGGGAATATTCCCTGTTCTCCAGCCTTTAGCTCTGTACCTGCTGCCAGATGGCAGCTCCGGGAGGGACTGGGAGAGAGCACAGACTGGGGGGAGAAAACCCTCCTGGGACGGCTCTGGGAGCTATAAATACAAAAAGCTGTAACCAGGTTTTCTGGTAATTTACTCCAGGTTCCTAATTGCTGCGAGCAAAGGGAGAATGCAGCTCCATAATTAGAGCTGGAGCTCAGGGGAGCTGCAGGGACTGTCAGGGCCTCGCTGCTGGGTTGGGAGCCTGGAAGTGCTGCCAGGTCATGGGTGTTAGTAAAGCCCCAGCCCTCCTGTGTTTCACAGAGCCAAGGCTTGGGACAGGATTGCTGCTTTTTAATGGCTTTATTAATTGAAATTAATGTTGGGCTGTGTCCAGCCCTGCAGCTTTCACACCTGGCTTGGTGTAAATGAAGGTATGAGACCCCCCTTGTCCCTCAGCCATGCTCCTTCCGTGTCCCTCCTGTTTCTTGGATTTGTTGAGTTTAATTTTTCCCACCTGGAGAACTCCGTGGTGAGGATCACAGGGTGAGGGAGTTTCCCACGCTTTGAAAGGATTTTGCCTCCCCACCCTCCCAGGAAATAATTCCTTCCCAGGATCCCACCCCAATCTCCCCTTTCCCAGTGGGAAGCCATTCCCTGGGTCCTGTCCCTCCAGGCCTTGTCCCCAGTCCCTCTGCAGCTCTCCTGGAGCCCCTTTAGGCCCTGCCAGGGGCTCTGAGCTCTCCCTTCAGCTGAACAGCCCCAGGTGAGTTGGAGGATGCCCAGTGCTGTCCAGAACCTGATCCTGCAAGCCCTTCCCTACAGAAATAAAGTGCTTTTCCCACAAAGCCGGGCTGCTGGAAGTGCCCTTGCACAGGGATGGAGCCAGGGCTGGGTTTTGTGAGAGCAGTGGGACAGATCAGCCTGGGGTCACCGTTAATGACAACAGACCCAAGGCACAACAAGGGAAAAGCAATGGCTTTTTTCTGTTTAAAACCTGTTTTCTGCCCGCTTTGGTTGGAATTTCAGGAATGTCTGTTCTCTTGCCTGTTTGTGTAGAGCACCATCCCCTTTTCCTCGGATTCCACCTGTGCCAGCAGCAGTTCCTGGGGGCCGAGCTCTGCCCTCAGCAACAAGCGACGGACACGGATGCTGAACAAAGGGATCCAGGCAGGTGAGTCCCGGAATTCCAGACTTTCCTGGATTCCTCCTGCCTTTCCTGTCTTTGGAACCCGTTCTCCAGAGCTGGGGTGTTTCTGGTGATGGGTCTGCACAGGCAGCACTCTCCAAATCCACTTCAGATGCTATCAGAGAAGGATGATGTGTTCAATGAGCATGAGCTGTGTAATTGCCATTCTTGGGCTGCTTTAATAACCAGTTTTCTCACTTGTAAATTGATTAACCTCAGCTTCTGATCCATTTCAATGGCAAAGGTGAACTGCCTTTTTTATCTATTGTTTTTTCCCCGAGACATCTGTTCCTCCCAGAATGGGTTTTGTAGGCATATGCTATTTCAGAAGGCAACCGCAGTGTTCCGTGTTCTTCCTGGGAATATTTTGGATGTTAAATTCTATTTCAATCCTGAGCTGCTCCTGGCCTGGTGCAGTTCTGTAGTTGGGTTTTTTCTGGTGGCAATTAGCAGTTTCTTCATTGCTTTCGTTTCCACGCCAACTCCCCATCATCACATTGAGTAATGGCCTTGCTTTATTCATCAGATACAGCAGTTATTTATTTATTACTGCTTGTGTGCAAGCAGATTGAATCAGGGAAGGATTTTCATAGGGCAGAGTTAACTCCAGTTGAATTCCCACCCCCAGATAAATGTATATTTTGCTCGGGGTATTCGGTTTTCACCACTTTAATTTCACTCAGATTATCACATAGTAACAATCCCAAACCACTGGAAACTCTCCTTGGTTTGGGGAAGTGGAGGTGTAAAAGGTTTTGACTTTGGAAGGTGGATGAAGGAAGCGATTCTTCACTTGGAGTTGGAATGGGGGTCATTCCCTGCCCTGGCACACGTGGAAGGAGACATCCCTGCCTCCCTTTCCGTTCCAGGAGATTTGGAGATCGTGAGCAGCGCCACCAGGAAGAACACCCGGGACGTTGGGGTGACCTTCCCCACGCCGAGGTGCAGCCAGCAGCTGCAGGAGCCCCCGGGGCCGTGGCAGGGTGGCCGTGGAGGGGCAGCGGGAGCCTGGCACCAGCACCGGGCACAGCCGGGCAGGCTCCTCACGGACAGACGGACAAGGAGGAACAGGCTGCACTTCCTGCAAGGTCAGCGCCCACGGGAGGGCTGGGGACACCCAGGTCTGCCCCTGCCACAGCCACTTCTCGCTGGGATTTAGTGGGAGTTCAGCCAGAACCCCTGCCAGGGGACTGTAGTGCTGAATTCTGATGGCGTTTTCGGTCGTGAAATGGCTCTTGCACCAGGAAATGCTGTCATTAGGGAGGAATAAATAAGGTAGAGAGATGGGAATCATGTAGATACTTAATGTTAATTCTGAGATGCAGAATGTTCTGTTAAACTCTGAGTACTGGTCACCAACTCGTCCTTAACGTTTCCTGCCCTGAGACTTCCCAGAAGGTTTTTCCAGAGTACTTGAGTGAAAATTGGGAAGAACTCGACTCTGTTTTTGAGAGTTGGATTTTCAGGCTGCTGGTGGAGCCTCCTGACATTTTCATTTCTTTTTTTTTTGTCTCTCTTAAATTCCTGCCACTCTTCACAACGTCACAATTAAATGTTTAAAAATATTTCCCTTACTCATCACTGTTTGTTGTGGGGACTGATCATTCTCTCTCGTAAGGGTTTCATTTAGAAAATTCAGAATATCTGCTCAGAATCCCAGCTGATGTATTCACATCATTGTGTGTGTAAACTGTGAGTAACTGAATTCCTGGAGGCACACTTAGCATTTGGGAGATGGAAAGCATTTGATCTTCCAAAATATAGATAAAGAGCCATAGGGCTTAGGCCAGCAGAGAGGCTCCTTAAAAATGTGTGATGGCTGGTAAATAATTGTTCTTTCCATGGAGAGAAACCTGAAAAATGAACAATTCTGGGCTTTTCAAAAGTGGTGTTTGAAAAAGACTTGCTGGTATTGGGACACTTGGGGAAGGAATTCTCTTGAATTCCTGCCCAAGGTGTTTCCTACAGAAATTCCCACTGGAATTCAGCTGCAGTGAGGGGTTGCTGCAGTGTTGCCACTGGTTGGGTTCAGCTGCAAACCTGGGCTTTGCTGTGGTTTAACCCCAGCTGCACCTGAGCCCCACCAGTCCCTCCCTTCCCGAGGGATGTGAGACAGGAGAGGAAGGGTGAGAGTGAGGAAACCACTGGATTGGGGTACAGACAGGTTAATAGGGGCAGGAAAGGCCACACGAGCACAGCAAGACAAGGAATTCATTCTCCTCGTGGAGAATCCTGGAATGGGTTGGGTTGGAAGGGAATTTAAAGCCCAACCAGTGCCACCACTGCCATGGGCAGGGACACCTTCCACCATCCCAGGCTGCTCCAGCCTGGCCTGGGACACTGCCAGGGATCCAGGGGCAGCCACAGCTTCTCTGGGCACCCTGTGCCAGGGTCTCCCCACCCTCCCAGCCAGGAATTCCTTCCCAATATCCGGTGTGAACCTGCCCTCCATTAGCTTCAGACCATTCCCCCTTGTCCCCAGTCCCTCTCCAGCCTCCTTGGAACTCCTCTGTACACCCTGGAGGGACCCTTTCAGCTCGTGCCCACTTTCCCATCCCCAGGAAAGCTCTGTTGTGCCTGGTGCTGACTTGGGAGGTCAGAGCACCGTCACTGCAAGTGTTCCCCTTCCTCTTCCCTCAGCTCTCCCTGCTGACCATGCTGTGGTCTGGGGTACTACCCTGGGATACCTCTGGGATACCCTCCCAGCTCTTTGTTGTCCCCTCAGCCTCTGGGATTCCTCCAGGAATAAAGGACCACAGATTGGGATGGACAACAGGCACAGGAATTGTCTCCAAATCTTCTTTCTCTTCTGTGCTCGTTTAACAGGGACTCCGTGGCTCGTCCTAGCAGAGGACTTGAAATGTGAATCGAGGAAAGAAAACCAATCCAGTGCCATTCCTGGTCCTGGGCCAGCCTGGTTTGAGCCCTGGAGCAGCACAAAGCCTTGGAGAGAGCCCCTCCGGGAGAAGAACTGGGAGGAGCAGCAGCCCAGCGTGGCTCAGGGAGCAGCTGCACACACAGGGGCTGGGAGGGGGCTGGGGCAGCCCCTAGGGAAGCTCACGCTGCAGGTGAGGCCACCGTGCACCCAGGGACTGTGGGGACCTCCCCGGGATGGAAATCATGGAGTGCTCGTGGCAGTCTGGCTCTCCCCAGAATACTTCCTCAGTTTATTTCCCCAGTATTTGACTTGGTCTGATATTACAGGGATTAAATCCCTCGGCTTCAGGAACCAGAGGGATGTAGCTGACACAGCATCACACCATACTTGTTTCCATGCAGAAATAATACTGAGATGTACACAGTATGAGGTTAAAATGAGTTTTCATTATTCTTTATTATTATTTTAGGGATTTTTCCTTTCTGGCCAGTTTATTTCCTCATTGTTAAGCCAGGCCTCTGAGCACCTACCCAGCGTTAAGGACAGGAGTTTTTATATTTCACCCAATATTATGATGGGATTTTTCCCATGCTTTGGGGTTTGTGGTGGATGTTTTGGGTCTCCCCTGCAGCTGCCAGACCCAGTTTGGGCAGGCAGGGTCTGTTTGTGTCCCCTCAGGAGGCCCTGGCCCTGCACCGCCCCGATTTCATCTCGCGCTCGGGGCAGCGCCTGCGGCACCTGCGGCTGCTCCGCGAGGAGAGGAGGCTCCAGAGGCTGCTGCAGTCCCAGAGGGAGCAGCTGCTGCAATCCCAGCAGGAACAGCTGCTGCCATCCCAACAGCTGCTGCAGCCCCCAGGGAACAGAAAGGACTGCAGGAGTGCAAATCGCCTGGTGTCCAGCCGAGGTACTTCAGGGGTCTGCTTTGAATTCTTTGATTTAATGAACTCCACATTATGCTTCAGGGTGTATTTATTTATTATTTATTTTTTATAAAGGCATTACAATTACCCAACCTTACTGTCTGTAAGATCTTATAAAGAGTTTTTATGAAAAAATGTATAAAATTTGCGAAGGACTCACGTTGCAGTAACAAACTTGTTCATCGTTCCCTTATCTCAAAATTTTCTGTTCAGGTTTCCTCATGAAAGAAAAAAGAAGAGCAATTCCCAAGAGTGAAATGGTTCAAAGATCTAAAAGGTAAAGTTCAGGGAGTTTTATTTCAGGTGGATCAGTGCCCTGAGTGGGGAAGAGCTTTGAATCCTGTCTGCAGTCAAAGAATTGGCTGTGCAAAGAATGCAGCTTTTTCAGTGAAAAATGCAGGTGCCTTATCAGAGGGAGAAATGTCCTACTTAGAAATTCCAAGAAACAAAATCATTTTGGGAAAGTGATTTCTGCAGCTAAACCTGAGGATTCTGCTGCAATGTCAGCCATCCACAGCAAACGGGATCCCACATGGAGAGGGAATGGGGCTGGGGGACACTGGGGCATCTGAAGAAGTTCACAAATTAACAAAGTGGGTAATTGGGGCAGGAGTGAGGCAGCATCTTCCCCAAAGGAAGAGGCTTTCTGTAGCAATAATCACCACAAGGGACTACAGAGGCTTTTACCCTTGGGAAAACCTTAGGATAGGTTTTGTCTTATTTTTGACTCCAGTAATTCATCTCTGCAACGCCCAGCACACTCACAGTGGATTTCCCCTTTGGAATAGCTGTGCTGCAGAGGGAGCGTGGGAAGGGATAATAAAAAACGGGAGTTTATTGCGGCTGAATTTGGCTATGAACGGGATGTGAAGTGCTGGGCCAGGACCCCACAGAGGTGGCAGAGCCTGAATCCTTGGAAAAAGTCACAGGTTAAAGGGATGAGGCCTGGCCAGCCTGATCCAGCCTTGGAATTAACCCTGCTTGGAGCACGTGAGCTCCAGAGGTGTCTGCCAACCTCAGTTTCTCTGTGATTCCACAAGATACCTGCTGGAATACACAATATATAAAGTAAACCCCTTGATGTGTTCTGTTTTAATGATTTTTAACATTTAAAAGTATTCTTAGGGTGTCTAAGAAGGGTGTCCCTGCCCATGGCAGGGGTGGCACTGGAGGGGCTTTAAGGTCCTTCCAACCCAACCCATTCCAGGATTCCATGGTTGAAGGAGAATTTGGGGAAGCATCAGCACAGGAGAAGACAAAGCAGGGCAGCGTTACTGAAAGCACTGAAATTTTGGAAATGCCTAAAAAGCTTCATTGAGGTGATTCCTGTGCTGAGCTCCTGCCACGGCTGGAGGGACACGTCCCAGCCTGGAGGTGTCCTGGGCTGGGGACACTGGGGACACTGAGCTCCACCTGTTCCAGCTGGGTCACCACCCCAGTGCAGAGCCACAGGTGCTGTTCTGAGGAGGTGCTGGGGTAGGAGAGGCGTTCCAGGGGTAGGAGAGGCGTTCCAGGGGTAGGAGAGGTATTCCAGGTGTGGGAATTCCCGGGCTCACCACTGCTGTGGGTTCCACGTTTTCCCAGTGGGACACCAGTAAACCCCAGACACGTCTGTCAGGGATGTGCTTGGCCAGCAGCCCTTAAGGAATGTGGGGATATGTGGGGATAAAGCAGAGGATGTGGTTTTTAATGTCAGGCAGTTCCAGGTCACAGTTTTTGGCTCTCCTCTCCCGGTCAGGATCTACGAGCAGCTCCCCGAGGTGAGGAAGAAGCGAGAGGAGGAGCAGAGGAGGCTGGAGTACGGCTCCTACCGCCTGAGGGCTCAGCTCTACAAAACTGTGAGTGCCCCCTCTCCTCTGGAGCAGCAGCGCTCCCTCAGGGAGTCCCAGGCACACGGGGGTTTGCCGAGCGGGAATTCCGAGGTGCTGGGCTGCGGGGGGTGCTCAGGCTGTGCTCTGTTTAACCAGGGCAAGGCAGCCAGGCTTTGCAGCACCAGTTCCCCCTTCCTCACCTGAAATCCTTCCACTCTGTGGAAGAAAGGCGAGGAACACGGTCCTGGTGAAACGATACAAAAAAGGGCTTGTGCGGGGCCTCGGTGGAACAGAGGGGTCATGGAGCACATTCCAGGAAGGACGAGTGTCCTTGAGGCTGCTGGGTTTGCTCTCCTCCATCTCTGAGGATGGATTTGGCTCAGGGAATTCCCAGCCAGCTTCCCAGCCGTGCCTAACAAAGCCTGGAGTCGTCCTTAATTTATCCAGTCGAGAGCTGGCAGTCCTGGTGGAAAGTTAACTCTGAGGGTTTCAGCGGTGTCTGTGTGTCCAGCTGGTGGTGGGGCTGTCCAGCACTGGCACTGCTCAGCCAGGAGCCCTGTCTGGGAAGCTGGGGGACAAACCAGTGTCCCTGAGCGTGGACAGGCACGGAAACTAAAACTGGCCTTTTTTTTAAACTCTGGATCTTAAACTTGCACTTCAGTTTTAGCATTGCAACTGCTGGCTGGAACAGGTCCTTTCCTGGAGTGTCCCAGAGCTGGAATAATAGGCTTGGGTATTTGTTGGGAACAGCAGTTATTGGATTTTTAAAGTCAGCACTTGTAATATATTCTCCAAAACGTCTTCCTACTCTGATTTGGGGAATTTACCACTAGAAAGACTTGCATTTGTTGCTATATTTGGGCAGGGTATTTTCAGGACATTTTTTCTCCCTGGTCTGAGAATTCCAGATGCTGGTACAGTAAAGTTTGAGGAATTAATGAGTTCTGGCAGTCACTGACTTGGAGTGGCAGAGTCAGCTGGAAGCAGGGAGGGAATGGGATCAGAACTTTGGTACATAAATATGGGTTTGATTGGAAGAGAGGCGATGATTCATGGCAGTAAATAACTCCAGTGTTTCAGTTTTCCCTGCTGATGCAGAAGAGCTGCCGAGAGGAGCTGTAAATCAGGGAATGGATTGGTGAGAATGGGGTGAGAGCACCACTCTGAGTGAGGCTCGTTGTGCCTGAAAAATGAACCACAGATTTTGTGGAATGACTCCAAAAATGAGACAGTGCTAGGGGAAGGAAGGAGCTGCTCCACGAGCTCCGTGAAGTGTGTGATGGGGTTTGGGGGATTCAAGGGTCCCCTGTGGCCCAGGCTGCTCCAAAGAGCTGTCCCAGTGCTGGGAAGGGCTGGTGTGGAGCAGCAGGGGCAGAGCTGCTCCTGCTCTGCTGCTGTCCCCCCAGGAGCCCCAGTGACCCCACAAGGAGCAGCTCCTTTGGCATTTATCCAGGGAAAACATGGAAAAGAGAGGTAGAGTCAGCTCTGTGTGGGGCAGGGGTGGGGCTGGGCACAGCCCCTGTGTTCCCTGACCCCCAGGGCAGGGCCTGGGACATGCCCTGTCCCTAAAATCAGAGAACCACGGAATCATTCAGGTTGGAGAATCCCTCTGAGCCCATCGAGTCCAACCATTCCTCAGCACTGCCAGGGCCACCACTGCCCCATGTCCCTCAGTGCCACATCCACAGGGCTTTGAAGTCCCTCAGGGATGGGGACTCCACCCCTGCCCTGGGCAGTTCCAACCCTTCTCTGCCCTTTCCGTGAAGGAATTCCCCCAATATCCACCCTGAGCCTCCCCTGGCCCAGCCTGAGGCCGTTCCCTCTCCTCCTGTCCCTGTTCCCTGCGAGCAGAGCCCGACCCCCCCCGGCTGCCCCCTCCTGTCAGGGACTTGTGCAGAGCCACAAGGTCCCCCCTGAGCCTCCTTTGCTCCAGGCTGAGCCCCTTTCCCAGCTCCCTCAGCAATTCTCCAGCCCCTTCCCAGCTCCCTCAGCTCCTCTTGGTGCTCCAGTCTCTTCCCCAGGACCCTGAGGGCTCACAGGGGGTGACTAAAATTTGGGAAAGCAATGAATGAATGAATCCCATCCCACCCCCGCCATGGGCAGGGACACCTCCCACTGTCCCAGGCTGCTCCAAGCCCCAAGGTCCAGCCTGGCCTCGGACACTTCCAGGGATGGACAATCTCAGTGTCCAGGCTGAGGATGAGATGAAACTGAATTTATCTGTCTCAAAATAAGACCCCAAATTAGTGAATATATACGAACAAAATTTGCTTCCCTTTGTAAAACAAAGTGCAAATATCCCTGAGGACTCTGGGAAGCGAAGGGCTGTCAGGGCTGGTTTCAGGGCATTTCTGCAACAGTTTGGGGCAGCTCACTGAGGTGAAAAGAGAATAATAACAAGTTTTGTTGGCACCGAGTGAGGATGATCGTAAGGGGGAAACAACATGGGCCTACCTAGAACTGGAACCATAAAAATCCCTGGGCTGGAGTGCACAGACATTCTTAATCTGTGACATTGTTCAATACTTCTCTTTATTAAGATAGCAAAGTTATTTTTACCACAGGGTGCACGTGGATCTGGGCTGATGTTCGGTCACAGCAGCCCTTTGCTTTTGTACTTTTAATTTAAATAGAGCATAAAATCATCCCAGTCAGACCAGGGGACAGGGAGTGCCCTGGAATTTTGAACACTCTATAGTGGGGACAGATTCTGATCTGCTGGCAGCAGCAGTCAGAACTCCTCCAACCCCAGTGAAGTGGACATGGATTTTCTGAGTTTATCAGATCCCAATCCGTTCCACTGGGAACATTCATTGCTTTTCCACTTGGTGGAGTGAGTTTGTAATTCAGTAAACTGGGAGAAAGCTCCTACAAGGGAGTAGCAGGTAATGGATAACTTCCCTCTATCCCTTAGAGAAGGAGCCCAGCCCCAGCTGTGAGGAACGTTTATTTTCTGTGGGGATGGGAATGTCCCCGGAGCCCGAGGCAGGCAGGGACCACAAGGTGTCACTGCCCCAGAGGGAAAGCAGCGGCTCCGGGCTGGGAGGCTGCTCGGGGAGCTGTGGGGGAACATTCCGGAATCACCCCCTGCTTGGGGCTGGAAGGGACCTTGCAGACCTGGATCCAACTTCTGCCAGGGCATCACAGACCAAGAGTTCTGCGTTGGGTGTGCTTTGGTTCTTTAACATCTACCACCAGGTGTTGCCAGCTCATTTTGGGAAGGGTTTGCAAAAGACTTTTCCTGTGTTTGGTCTCAGGATTGCCCAGATTTCCCCCTGCTCCCCTCAGCCGTGGCTCATCCCTCCCACTGTGGGGAGTCCTGCTTTATTCCACTGTTTATGGTGGAAAGCCCTTTCTGTACCTTCCACTCTCCTCGTGGCTCTTCCCTGGAGCTCTCCTTTCCTGAGACACCCCAGCCTGGGGAACACGTGGCTCCCAGAAGCTGTGCTCAGGATCCTGGTTGAGGGAACAGTCTCAGCCAATTCCAGGGGTAATCTCTGGCCTGTTCCTGACCATTCCCACTGCAGCCACATCAGGGACATCCTGGTGATCTCAGTGAGCAACTACTCAAGGTGTAAAAACTCAACTACTAAAAGGTGTAAATTCCCATTCTGTGGTGTGAATGACCCATTGATGACCAGGCTGGAGGGGCTTGGAGCACCCTGGGCTGTGGAGGGTGTCCCTGCCCCAGCAGGGGTGGCACTGCATGGGCTTGAAGGGCCCTTCCCACCCGAACCCCTCTAGGATTCCATAACAATCTGTTATGAATCTGTATTTCAGAGAACTTCTGCTCAGCGTTTTTAGTTTTCAGAGCACTAAAACCCATCTGTCTCCCTTTGTTTTTCCCTCAGAAAATCACCAACCGTGTCCTGGGGAAGAAGGTGTCGTGGAGCTGAGGGGAGGATCCGCAGCCAGGCCGGGGGGTGCAGCACAGAGCAGCACGTGGTGGGACAGGGAGAAGGCAGTAAATGCTTCTGCAGCTCGAGTCTGTGCCACTGGCTCACTTCTGTACTGATTAATCCTGCCCTGTGTAAGAATCAATGATCTGGGGGGAATGTCAGGGTTTTAAATAAATAGCTGGGTTTTTATAGTGGTGTTAGGCACTTCCAGAGGAAACAGAGTCTGGAAAACTTGGTTCATAATATATTTATAACTCCCTGATTGGAATAGCAGTTTTATATATTTATTTTCAATGGGTTTTAACGAGGATTTTTTTATTTTTTTAATTCCTGTCTCAGTGTAGAAAATTCACTTGTTATGTTTTGTACTGAAAACCCCTTCAATAAAACACCTGACTTGTAGTAACTGTTGCAGCTGTGTTTGTGTAGGGACCAGGAGGGGCTGAGCAGAGACAGTTCTGGTGATGGTGAGAGTTTTTAGGCCTTTCCTGGGAGAATCCCCTTTTTTGGGTGGTTGTGTCATGCCAGGGTCCCTGGCTGTGCCCTGGACCAGCATCACTGAGAAGATGCCAGGGAGAGCCGTGGATTAGAGAAGGCTGCAGTCTCAGTTCCATCTGATCATCACTGAGCAGTTCATAGGATGGATAAACAGGAAAAGACACCTGAGGAAAACAGAGTGGGTGTGAACTGTGGTTTCTTATGTTCTCTGCTTCAAATTTTGTGGCAGTTCAGTTCAGGGGCACCTGGGAGGGAACACCCAGTGCTGGGAGGGCTGGGCACCACTTGGAGATGGAAGGTTCTGGAGAGACCCTCCAGGGCCTAAAGGGGCTCCAGGAGAGCTGCAGAGGGACTGGGGACAAGGCCTGGAGGGACAGGACCCAGGGAATGGCTTCCCACTGGGAAAGGGGAGATTGGGGTGGGATCTTGGGAAGGAATTTGTGGGTGTGAGGGTGGGGAGGGGCTGGGCTGGAATTCCCAGATTTGCTGTGGCTGCCCCTGGATCCCTGGCAGTGTCCAAGGCCAGGTTGGACATTGAGGCTTGGAGCAGCCTGGGATGGTGAGAGGTGTCCCTGCCCATGGGATGGTGGCACTAGATGAGCTTTAAGGTCCTTTCCAACCCAAACCATTCCAGGATTCCATGATCTGGTCTGGTCTCAGAAATGGGAAGTTCAAGTGCAGATTACAAATCACACAGCATCCCATGGCTGGGATAAGTCAGCTCAGACTGTGGCTTATCTCCCACTTCTCAAAATCATTCCCACTTCTCAAAATCCAGCTGTGCCTGTTTATCACAGAATCAGCCTGGCCTGGGTTGAAGGGACCTTGGAGCCCACCCAGTTCCAGCCTCTGCCCTGTCCAACCCGGCCTTGGACTGGAATTTGCTCCTTCCACTGGCTTGTCTTTGGGATCAGTTGGGATGGAATTGCTGCTTTGCCTTTGGAATTTTGTTCTGGGGCTGGAACGAGCTTTGTGTGTTCCTGAAGCAAAAGGTGCTGAAACTGCTGGGACTGAGCTCTGATGGATTCCCTGAGACACACAGGGACAGATTTGTTTCCTGGGACAAGAGACTGGGGGGTGCTGGAGCCCTAATGAGATCCTGCCTCACTTGGAGCTCGTTCAAGGCCACTCAGCTGCTTATTTGTGCTTTTAAGCTTTCAGTGATGAGGAATGAAGGGAGCTTGAGGGCCTCGCTGCTCAAAAATCCCTCCGAGATCGAGCCCAGTGTTCCCCCAGCACTGCCAGGGCCACCCCTGACCCATGTCCCCAGGTGCCACATCCACAGGGCTTTGAAATCCCCCAGGGATGGGGACTCCAGGGCTGGACAAACCTTTGGGTGATTAAATTTCCCTCCCAAACCGGTGGTGGGGGTGTTCCCATCCATCCTTCCCCGATTTCTCTGTGGGGGTTGCTCCTGAACTGACCCTCCCTGTTCCAAGGCCGTTCCCTGCCCTCAGGTGGGATGCAGAGCACCCAGAGTTTACAGTTCTGGGGAAGGAGGCTGCTGACATCTGCAGTTACTGCTTCCAACACACCAAACTTCTTTCCAAAATCTCAGGGAATTGTGCTTGTCTTGTGTTGATTCCAGAGTGGACTCTCAATCTACTGAACACAGAGACTTTTAGGGTAAATTCTGCAGAGCTCTGGAAGTGGAATTAGGGCAGGACTGGTTTTTTTGAATGCTGTAGGAGCAGATTCGTGCTTTCCCTTATTCAGAATTGTCCTTTGATCAGCATCACCCCCCAGGGATTGCTGTGTAGGACAGATGTGTGTCCACAGCCTGACCTGGAGCTGGGAAACCTCATGGATCAGATGGACAAGGCAAGGAAACGGAAAAGAGGTGTAAAAATCTACTTTTTGCTTTGAAATGTGCTTTATTTTAAAATGAGAGGCTTTTTTTCCCTTCAGAAGCACCTTCCATTTCCTCCTTTCTGACCATTTCCACTCGTTCTTCCTTTGTGCTGTAAATTCTATCCTGAGGGAATCAGTCCTGATCCTTCTGTGTCACGGGCAGCCCTGTGGGTGTTTTTGGAGCCCTTCCTATGGAAAAGCCCTGTCCAGTTGGTTTGGATGTTTTCGCAGTCCTTCCTATGGGGAGCCACTCTCCCATCTGGGGCTGATGGGGCTTGGGTGGGTGTCTGGGACACGTTCTCTCACTGCTGGGATCTGGAAGGATTTCCATGGAAATACATTGCAACAATGACATAAAAACACAGCTGAAGTGCCCAATTTCCTTGGAAAAGGAAGTTGCCCCCAGTCTGTAGTCACTGTTCCCGTCCCTCTGCCTGGACGTGGCCTCTCCAGTGTGGGTGGCTGCCGGGGACTCTTCCCAGGATTTCTGTTGGCCCATTTGTTCTGTCACTGAGAGCACAACGGGGAGACTGGAGAGGAGGTGAAGGATTTGCCCTGTGCCAAAGCAGGTAAGGAAATCACTTCCAGAATTCCAGGATGGTTTGGATTGCAAGAGACCTTAAAGACCATCGAGTCCCAACCCCTGCACTGGCGCCTAAAATGAGATGGATTATGGACTTTATATCAGCCCTCCCCAAAGTCCATCTCATTTTTTCCGTGAGTGCATCCTAGATTATAATTCACTTTTCCTGAAACAATTCCCTGAGGAAGACATGACTTCCTGACTGGCTGTTCATTAGTGCAGATCCCACTTTAATCCAGTAAAGCAGATTTTAATGTATTGTTTCCTTTGTGCTGCCTTTATGAGCCAGCGGCTGCACTTTGGGCCAGCTGGAGTCAGCGCTGGGCTGGGCCAGGAATTCAGCCTGGGGCAGGAATTCGGCTGGAAATGGGAAAGGCCCGACTCTTTCACACGAGCAAGGTTTGAAAGTCAAGCTTTTAGTAATATTTTTCTCCCTACGTCAGCAGATAAAGTGAATTCTCCCGGCCAATTGGGACCCTGCGGGAGGGTGAGCGACCTCGGCGTGACAAATGGAAGCCACGTTGATTAATGCTCCTGGAAGAAGCACAAATTCCAGGGGGATGAGGACACTTGTGAGAGCCTTCCTAGGGAAAAAGGGTTTTTTTAAGTCCAGTCTAATGTTATTCATGCACCCATGTGCTGCAGCCCTGCTCCTTCACCAGAAGCTCCTTCAAACTTCATGATGCCAAAGAGATTCCAAGTTGTTCTCCCCTTCTCCCCAAGCTGTGTCACTCCCCCAGCTGAGATGGATCCGGAACATCCCATGAATTGTCCTGGCTGGCTCCTGGCTCCTGCCAGGCCTCCTGACTCATCTGCTGAGGAGCCAGCCCTGACCTTCCTCCCTGTTCCTCTGGACAGGGAAAAGCCCCTGGGACTGACTGGATGGACTGGGAGGAGGGGACACGGCTGAGGAGCCGAGTTCCTGTGACATCACTGTGACTGAACTGTCCCTGGGATGGGAGCGATGGGACATCTGCCCTGAGGGGACTTTACTGGGGTCTGTCAGGGCACAGGTTTGTATGAGCAGCACAGAGATGTTGGACTGGAGAAGGGCAACGTGGCCAGGGGAGGGAACGGAGCTGGGAAGGGGCTGGAGAATTCCTGAGGGAGCTGGGAAAGGGGCTCAGCCTGGAGCAAAGGAGGCTCAGGGGGGACCTTGTGGCTCTGCACAAGTCCCTGACAGGAGGGGGCAGCCGGGGGGGGTCGGGCTCTGCTCGCAGGGAACAGGGACAGGAGGAGAGGGAACGGCCTCAGGCTGGGCCAGGGGAGGCTCAGGGTGGGTACTGGGAAAATTCCTCATGGCAAAGGTGCTTAGGCACGGAAAGGGGCTGCCCAGGGAGGTTTGGAGTCCCCATCCCTGGGGGTGTCCAAGGAAGGCCTGGACGTGGCACTCAGTGCTCTGGGCTGGTGACAAGGTGGGGATCGGGCACAGCTTGGACTCGGTGATCCGGGAGATCTTTTCCAACCCCAGTGATCCCCTGATTCTGCGACTGTCACACCTGACACCTCCTTTGCAGAGGGACCTGTGCCAGGTTAAGGGTGATGGAGTTTGAGCTGATGAAGCCCAAACTGTGGCTGCCCAGGGTCACCCTCCCGGGCCTGTGTCCATGTGCTGCCTCCCTCCGTGGTGCTGGGGCCAGGGAGTGCCTGGGAGGGTGAGCACCCCGTGCACAGACACCCAGGGCCTGTCCTGCTCTGTGATCCCAGGGCTGGGAGTGACCCCCAGCCCCGCTCCCACGTGCTGCCCTGGGCTCGCTCTGGAATCCTGGGCTGGGGCTCAGCTGCCGGCCCGTGCTGGGTGACGGGGCCAGCGCCTGTTCCTGCCCACAAAAAGGCCTTTGTGGGCTCTGCACCACCTCCAGCTGCTGCTCCCAGCCCGGGCAGGGCCAGGGGCTTCC
The DNA here is from genome assembly GCA_013397755.1 of Cnemophilus loriae. Classification (NCBI taxonomy): domain Eukaryota; kingdom Metazoa; phylum Chordata; class Aves; order Passeriformes; family Corvidae; genus Cnemophilus; species Cnemophilus loriae. Next base: position 319,766 of record VZTF01004743.1, read on the forward strand.
CGTCCCTCAGCCCTGCTCACATTCCCGGTGGGAAGCAGAGCCACTTCTGCCTGGCTGAGGAGCAGGGGGAATGAGGAGAAATGTCCCACTCCATGGAGTGACAGTGAGGCCACGCTCTGTGACGGCTGCCAGGGGACACCGGGGCCTGTCCCCTGCCCAGGGCTCCCTCTGGCTCTGCTCCCCGCTCCATCCCAGCCCTGGCCCCCGGCTGCCCTTCCCTGGAAAGCCCTTCCCAGGCCCTGCTGTCCCTCTGGCCCGTGATGGTTTCCTGATGGCTGCGAGCCCGTCCTGCCCTGGAATCTCTCCCGGTTGTGTGCCAGCCTGCTGACTCCCAGCTGCTCCCCTGGGCCCCCGCCATGCCCAGGGGTTCCCACCACGCTTCCACAGGGATCCTCTTTGGAGGGACTGGCTTTTGGAGCATTTCTTCTCTCCTGGAGCTGGCAGGACCTGCAGGGTGAGTTGAAGCTTTAGGGAGACCTGTGCTGTGGTGAGAGAGTGGCCCAGAAAGGGCAGAAGTCCATGGAATCCCATCCAGAGCCACCCCTGCCATGGCACGGACACCTTCCACTATCCCAGGCTGCTCCAAGCCCCAGTGTCCAGCCTGGCCTTGGGCACTGCCAGGGATCAGCCATGGCATCTCTGGGCACCCTGTGCCAGGGCCTCACCACCTCACAGGGAGGAATTTCTCCCTAAATGCTTCCCAAAGGTGCTTGAGGAGAGCTCGTGGTGACAGGAGGAGCTGCTGGATGGCACTGACCCACCTGGGGAACGCCGGGGGCCGATGGGGGCTCGGAGGTGCTGGGGAAGACTTCAGCTCCATCCAGATGTTTGCATCTGTGGGGTGCACCCGAGGGCCCCGTTAACAGGATCCTGACGTGTTTGGTGCCAGCAGGGCTCTGACTGTGCAGCTGTCAGGGCTGTGCTCTTTCAATTCTCCTTTTCTGCCGGGAAACCCCAGAGAAGTCCCCTGTGCCCTTCTGTGCCCAAATGTCAGCTTGGGCCAGAGAACTCTGGAGCACTCTGGGTAGGGGGCCTGGAAGCTGTCCCCATTTTCAGGGTGAAATCATTTGCAAAGCTTTAATTACTACTGTTAATCAATATTACTTTTGGGATTTTAATAACTATTGATGAATCCTTGCCCTGAATGTGGCAGGGAGAGTTGGGTGACCCCAGGGAAGCAGCCCAAGGGGCCGGGAGTGTGTGCAGGAAGGCAAGTGAGCATTCCCTCACCCCCACTCGCTGTTCCTGCTCTGACGGGTTTGGGTTGATGATGTCAATAAAATCCAGCCCTGGAACTGTCCCAGGCCAGGTTGGACGCTGGGGCTTGGAGCAGCCTGGGACAGTGGGAGGTGTCCCTGCCCATGGCAGAGGTGGAACAAGTTGAGCTTTAAGGTCCCTCCAACCCAACCCATTCTGTGATTCTACCATTAAAAGCATTCATATTATAAATTAATATTATAAACACCAATGTCAATAATCAATATAATGAATATTAATAATAACAACTGTGGAGCAGATTGAGGGTCACAGAGCTGTCTCTGATGGGATATGTGGAGTTATTTAATTGCTTTAACCACTTTTACCCCCTCTCCTTGTGCAGGCAGCCTGTGGGGATTCCCCCGGCTTTCCTCCAGCAGGAGAGGGGGGGAAGCGGCAGTGGGGAGGGATGGATGGATGGACGGATGGATGGATGGATGGGTGGATAGATGGATGGACGGATGGATGGATGGATGGAGGGAGGGATGGATGGAGGGAGGGAGGGATGGATGGATGGACGGATGGATGGATGGA
>VZTF01004743.1:322032-394593 GCA_013397755.1 Cnemophilus loriae
GCTGCGGCTCCGCAGGGTCCCGGTGGGATGGGAGGGCATGGGGTGGGGTGGGATCGGGCACCCCCGGCACACGGACGGGGCCGGCTCAGAGCCCCCATCCCGTGCCCATCCCGTGCCCATCCCGTGCCCATCCCGTCCCAGCTCCGGCCGTGGCTCTTGGGAAGGAGCTCGGGGTTTGTGCTGCCGTGCGGGTTCTGGCGTGGCTCGATCGGTTGGTGAGGAAATACGCGATTGTCCCCAGAGGTTCTTGTCACTTTTTAAATGAGAGCCAGAGGAGGACAGGGGGATGCCAGTTTCCTTTTGGCCGCCTGCAGCCTCTTCCTCATCCCCATTTCCTTCGCCAGCCTCTCCAAGAAGTCAGGGCTGATGTTCCTCCTCCCCGAGCACATTTTTTGTTATTATTTTTTTCACTTCCGAGCTTTGCCGGGTTCTCGGCTGCTGCTGAGAGAAGTTTTCCAGCAACTCCAAGAGAGCCGTGCAGCTGGGAGAGGAACAGGGAGGGCGGTGGGAGCCAAAGCTCTGTTTGGATAGAGAGGAGAAGGGAGAGCAGCCTGCTCCGCGGGATCCCGGGCTCTGCAGGGCTCCTTCGGGGCTCCCCCAGCCCTAAAACTCGGAGTGCCAACACCCCAAACGCCAAAGCAGCGCTGTTCCCCACAACATTCCCAAAAAGGGCTGGGGATGAGTGTTTTCCAGGAAATCAAGAGAAGGGGGGTGTGGGAAACCCTTTCTGTGCTACATTTGGGTTTATTTGAGTTAGATCTTTGAGGCCCCGTCTCGCGCTCTGAGTCTCTCAGATTCCCAGCAAAAACTGTGGACAAAACAGTGGGAAACTTAAAATATCTTAACTTAAATCTCATCTCTTAAATCTCCTGACTGAGGGATTTTTGGGACGTGGCCCGACGCCCAGCCCAGCAGTCCCAGCAGAGCGGCCGCCCCTCGTGTCCCATCCTCTCCCCGGCTGGCGTGGGAGAGACGGGGATCGGGGCAGGCAGCAGCTCCCTGCCCTCCTCCCTTTGGGAATTAGAAATGCAGGGGTTTATTCCTCTGCTCGGTAATGGGAGGGCACCAAACCCCACCGGAGCTGCTCCCCCAGCGCGGCTGAATCCGTGCCTCAGTTTCCCCACGGAAAACGAGGCTCGTGTGTGGCTGGGGTTGGAGGGCCCGGCTCCTGCTTTCGGGGGAGGTGAGGAGAAGGAAGCTGGGCTGGTGCCACCCCCTTATCTGTAGTTATTCCTGGAATCTGATTCCGTGCTATATTTAATGGAGCTGATTAAATACCTCGGGCGATAGCGCCGGGCGCTCCCGGGGGATGGAGGTGGCCGGGTGGGGTGACCTGATCCCATCAAACTCCAGCAGCAATTCCCACCCGATAACTCCACCTTTGCTTTTCTTTTGTCTTTTCAATAACTTCATCTTCCCTCAAGCCAAAGCTCTGGATCTCTGCAGAGGAACCAAAACAAGCCTATAAAATCATAAAGCCCTGAGCCCTGTTATTCCACTCCCTGAGTAAATAACTTTGCTGGGGAAGATAATTCCATCCAAGCTCTCCCTGACAACATTTGGCTTGGCAAGGTGGCCCAACCCTTGACATTTTTGTTCAGCCCCGTCCCCTCTCTGCAGCAGCTTCAGATTTTAATTTTTTGTTCTGTTGTCATCCAGGCTTAAGTCATCAGTGGCTGCTCCCTGTGCTGCAGTCAAATCCAGCCACATTGTTTAGGAAAAAAATAATCTTAGAAAGTCTGTCTGCCTTGGATCGAGCCAAGGAACGGCTCCTGCTGCGCTGCCCGGGGGGGCTGGGATGGCTCAGACAACCCCTGACGAGCCACAGCCCTCCCAGCTCCTCTGCTCCTGCTCCAGCCCAGCTCTGGCTGCAGAGCGTGGCTGGATTTGGGGTGATGGCACCACACTCCCCTGCCCCACAAATCAGAGTCATGCAGCAGTCTGGGTGGGAAGGGCCCTTAAAGCCCATCCAGTGCCACCCCTGCCATGGGCAGGGACACCTCCCACTGTCCCAGGGTGCTCCAAGCCCCAGTGTCCAACCTGGCCTGGGACACTGCCAGGGATCCAGGGGCAGCCACAACTCCCACGCTGCTGCTGCTTCTCTAGGGTGGGTTCCAGGGGACTTAGGCCACTGCTCTGGGACCTGGGTGGGAGCAATGCCCTGGGAGCCTTCCAGGATTAAGGCTGAGCCAGCAGTGAGTGGCTGAGCTGGGGAGGAGGGGACACTTTGGCTTCGTGCTGGTGTCCAACCCCTGAAACACCTGAGAGGAGGCTCTGCATGTCGGTCCTCAGCTCTGTCCCTTCCCAAGTTCCCTCTGGCGTGGTTGTGGAGGAGCTCCAGCTCTCAAGGTCTCGCAGGGTCTGTTCACCAGGTCTTCTCTTCCCCAGGGCCACTGTCCCACGGAGAACGGGTCACCCCACACTGGCTCCTGGGGGGCCGTGCCCGGAGAGCCGTCAGCCTGGAGGAACAGGTACGGGCAGAGCTGCTCCCTCCCCCCTCCCTGCAGGGAAGACTTGGAGGTCCTTGTGGTGGGACTCAGATGGAGATGCTGAGTTTCATTAAACACTGTGTTAATGACTGCCGGGCTGGAGGAATGATGGCCAGGAGCTGCAGGGTGAGGGCAGGGAGCTGGAGAGCTTGGAGAGGGGAGCTGGAGCTGATCTGTCAGCTCGTGGTTTGGCCAGGAGAGAAGGACCAGCCGAGGGAAAGTGCTGCCGGATCTGAGAGCGGTGGCCTTGGGAAGAGGCCTGCGGGGAGCAGAGGACATCCCCCAGGGCTGTCACCCCCTCCCTGCCACCCCCACTGTCTCCAGATCCCTGCATGAGGTGCTTGTGGCCACCCTGGCCGGGGTTTGGCCCCTTGCCTGGCTCTGGGCTCAGCCGGAGCCCCAGCTGCCCCTCGGCCACAGCAGCCGGGAGGGGCCGGGGGCTGCTTTGGGCAGATCCAGTCCCTTCCCAGACTGATCCAGGCGGCTCTGAGGAACTGCTCTGCTTTGGAGCTGAGCTGACAACACTCTGCTGGGAGGGGTCTCTGGTGGCACCTCAGCGGAGATGCTCCGAGCGAGCCCTCCTTGGAGCCAGCTCGGGACAGGGGTTTGTGCTGCCCTGGCTCTCCGAGGGGCCGGGCGATGCCTTTTCCCGGGGGAATCTGGGCTGGCTGCTCCTGCAGGAGCTGAAAGAGGCCGTGTGGGTGCTGCCGTCGGCCTGGAGAAATGTCCCCTCCCCGCCGGGCAGCCCCGGACCCGTCTATATTTAAGCTGGAAGTCACTTGAGATGGGGAACACGTGGCAGGGGAGGTTTATTTCTGCTCCTGCCAGCAGCCCGGTCCCCCAAGTGGTGCTGGGGGATGCAAATCGCAGCTGGGGGATTTCGGGGGATTTCGGGAGCCGCGGCGGGACTCCGGGGCTGGGGTGGCCGGGCAGGTCCCGCCGTATTTCCTGGCATCTGCTCTGCCTCCAGCTCCAGGCAGCCTGGAACAAGGAGCCTCCTGTTCCTGGAGCAGGGGAAGGAGGGGAGAGGGGCGGGGTCGGTGCGGGGAGCGGGGAGGCTTTGTGGGGGAAGGATGGGGGCAACAGGCAAGGGGATGGGACAGAGCCACACTGGCCCTTTTGCCCTGCTACTGCTGACATTCATATTTTTAGGATCAATTTAGTCCTTTCCGTCCCCACCCTGTCTCCTCCTGCCCTCCAGCAAAGATCCTGGAAATAAACCCGTCTGTGGGAGTGGCACCAGCCCGCTCTGCCAGGAGACAACATCCCAGCCCGCGGAACGATGGGTTCCAGGGTGGTGACCCCCCACGCTCCTTCACCCCTGCCCTGGGGCTGCTCCTCGTGCTGCCCTGGGATGCTGTGGGATGCTCCGGGTGTCCCATGGGGACATCCCCGTGTCTCCTTTCCCCCCAGCAGCGAGGTCGGGCCAGCAGGAGGAGGAGGGTGGTGGCCCTGCGGTGCCGTCGTGTGCGGGCTGGCAGCGCTGGGTGGGCCGGCCCTGCCTCCCCTGCACCCTCCCGTGTCCCATTGTTCGGGCTGAGCTCCCCGGGCTCTCGGCACACATGGAAGTGATTCGGGAGAGGCCGGGAGGAGGTCGTGGGGACCCTGATTGCAAGCAGCTCCCTCGCCACCACTGGCTGCAGTGGGACCCTGCCCCGCGTCTGCTCCTCCTGCTCCTGCCCCGGGATGGGGAGCAAAGGCTGCCGGAGCTGACTCGGGGCTTTTCCAGCCCTTCAGGGATGGAAATGGGGGTTGTACCCAGCATTCGGCCCTGGGCATCCCACTGGTACCCAGCCCTGGGGGACGGGAGTGCCCTGTCCCCACCCCAGGAGCCTGCTCAGGCCCTGGTGTTCCCTGCCTCTTTCCTTTCCCTTCAGAACTGCTTTCTTCCAGGTGTGGTTTCTTGCTGCAGTGGCTTCCCACTGCCAAAGGACAGGGTTGGATGAGATATTGGCAAGGAATTCCTGGCTGGGAGGGTGCTGAGGCCCTGGCACAGGGTGCCCAGAGAAGCTGTGGCTGCCCCTGGATCCCTGGCAGTGTCCAAGGCCAGGTTGGACGTTGGGGCTTGGAGCACCCTGAGACAGTGGAAGGTGTCCCTGCCCATGGCAGGGGTGGGATGAGATGCTCTTCAAGGTTCATTCCATTCCAAACCTTTCTGGGATCTTGAGGGCTGAGGAGTGCCCAGGCACAGGGGCTCCTCAACTTCCCTCCAGGTCTCCCTGGCATCCATCCCTGTGCAGGGACAGCCCTTGGCCCCGATGGAGCTTCCTTCCACCCACTGCTTCCCCTCACACCTCAGGCTTGTCCAGGAGGTCCCTGGAGCAGCCCCTGTCTCCCTGTCCTGGGGGTGGCCATTCCCTCCCTCCTCCCTGCTGAACTGGGATGCAGAGCTGGAGCAGCCTGAGCTGTCGGGGTCAGGGTGGGACTCCCAGCCTCAGCCCCTCCCGGGGGTCTCTGCACACCATGGGGAGGTCCCGGCCCTGCCCCGGAGCGGGAAGGGCAGGGAGGGGAGGAACAGGCTGCCTGTGGTTCGGGATGTGCTGCAGGTGCCGAGGGCACTCCCCTGCCCTGCTTCCTGCAGGGAAGCCCTTTTCCCCTTTCCTCCCTCTGCGAGGTGTGGCCAGACTGAGCAAACCCTGCCAGCTTTGTTCTGAACCAACCCAAATCCTGCCTCTGCCTCCAGGGCCTGGACTGCCCTGCTCCCCTGACTCCCCGGGATGCTTTTCCAGAGAGCAGCTGGTGCGAGAGGCTCGTCCATGAGGTCTTGGATCCTGCTCCCGGTGTTGGACAAGTGATGCAATCCCTGGGCTGTGTTCCTCAAAGCCTCAGTGCTGGGATCCAGCTGCCCGGGGAGGCCTTGGCATGGCCGAGCTGCTCCAGCTGCAAATCCCATCACCAAATCCTCCACGGAGCATCTCCTGGTAACTTCCATCCCTGTCCTCCCCGTCACATCCGGGCTCTGGGAGCTTCCTCAGGAGCTCAGGGCTTGTGGGAGCTGCCTGAGCAGATGGCCAGGCTGTGAGCTGAGCTTTGGGACTTGGCTTAACCAGTGATTTCCCAAGGAACTCGGTGCTCCCTGAGCCCGCTCCCGGGCGAGCCACTCTCCTTGAGCAGGAGCTTCCCGGCAGGGATGGAGGGAGCCTGGATGAGGAGGATGGACAGGAGCTGTGGGGAAACAGGGAGAGCAGCTCAAACCCCTTGGCCCTCTGCAAACAGCGCTGAGGTTTTTCTGATCCATGGAGTGAAAAATAAAACCAGACTCGAGCTGGACCTGGAGGGTCCTTGGGCCAGTCACGGGCTGGGGCCCAGGCAGGGCAGAGTCATCCCAGCTGCAGTTCCACAGTTCCAGCCCCTCCCAGCCCAGCCCCTGTGGGACTGGCTGTGCTGGGATGTCCTGGAGAGGGGCCACCACCTGCACATCCAGCCAGGGCTGAGAGAAGGTGATTCCTGCAGCCTCGGCAAGGACTGGGGCGTTCTGTTCATGGTGCTGGAGAAAGGAGATCAGAGAGCAAGAGGAGCCTGGGAAGGTGCTGGAGCCCAGGATTATACTGGAACCTGTGAGGATTGCTGGGACCCAGGAGGATGCTGGAGCCTGGGGTGATGGTGGAGCCCAGGATGATACTGGAACTTGGGATGTCGCTGGAGCCTGGGATGATGCTGAAGCCCAGGATGATGATGCTGGAGCTTGGAATGTGCTGGAGCCTGGGATGATGCTGGAATTTGGAATATGCTGGAGCCTGGGATGATGCTGAATTGTGGGATTATATTGGAGTCTGGGATGATGCTGGAGCCCACGATGATATTGGACTCTGGGATCATACTGGGTTTTGGGATGATGCTGGAGCCCAGGATGATATTGGACCCTGGGATGATACTGGAGCACAGGATTATGCTGGAGTTTGGGATGATGCTGGAGCCTGAGGCAATGGTAGAGCCCAGGATGATGCTGAAGCTTGGGATGATATTGGAACCTGGGATGATGCTGGAGCTGGGAATGTTCTGGAATCCAGGATGATGCTGGAGCAGGGGATGATGCTGATGCCTGATAAATTGCTGCAACCTAGGATGATATTGGAGCCTGGGATGATGCTGGAGCCCTGGAGGATGCTGGAGCTTGAAATGGTGCTGGAGCCCGGGATGATATTGGAACCTGGGAAGATGCTGAGCCCTGGAGGATGCTGGAGTCCAGGAAGAAGCTGATCCTGGATCATTCCCGGCATGCAGCACCTCGGCAGGAGCTCTTGGGGCCCAGCTGCCTGCCAGGCCCAAGGCACAATGGGCACTGTTTAATTAATGCAATCACCGTGCCTGGCCTCAGAGTTGGGGTGTTGGACTCCTGCCTGGCACAAGTGCTGCTCACATTCCTTTTCTCCCTGTTTTTACTGCTGCTGATCTCTCCAGGAGCTGAGCTGGGCCCATCCCAGCTGGAACCAGGATCCATCCCCTGCTTCCCAGTGCCTCTCCAGGAGCTCTCAGGGGAAACTGAGGCATGGGGACGAGGAGAGCTTGTGGCACATCTCCTCACAGGGAGGGGGCACACATCCCATCATCAGCCGTTTGTTTCCAGCCCTTGGCAGCCCGGGAGAGGGGACGGGAGCTGCGGATGCCGGAATAACCCTGGACACGCACGTGTCCCTTTAAGACGGCAGCTGGGAAAGAGCATTTTGCCAGTAACGGCCCTCAAGGCGAGGCAGGGAGTAATTGCTGGGGAATTCTAAACCGGGAAGGAGCCGGCCGGGACTCGGGGAGGAGGAGGAGGAGGACGAGAGGGCTGCAGGGAGCGGGCGTTGGGGAGATCAGAGACGGAGAGAAAAAAAAGGGAGGGCAAGAGGGGGGAAAGGAGGGAAACGGCAAGAAAAATGTACAGACCATGTTTGGCCAGGGAGCGATGTTTGTACAAGATCATGTTCCAAAAATACCGCCCGTTCCCAGCGCCGCCGAAGGAGGGGATGGAGCCCCTGCCCAGCTCCCTCCGGCTCCGCAGGGCCCCGGTCGGGCCGGGGCACCGGGGCCCCGCTGCGGCCGCGGCCGGGCCGGGGGGACTCGCCGGGAAGTGGCGGGGCCGGGGCCTCGCCTCACTCTGCCGTGGCGTTGTTTTCTTAGAGCGCTGCGTCTGCTCGCCTTTTTTGGAGCTGGGCAGACGGAGCCGAAGGCGGAGGGGGGCTCAGCCAGCCCGGCTCCGGCTCCGGCTCCGGCTCCATCCCCGGCTCCAGCCCCGTTCCCGGCTCCATCCCCGTCCCCGGCTCCATCCCCGTTCCCGGCTCCATCCCCACATCCCGGCTCCATCCCCACATCCCGGCTCCATCCCCACATCCTGGCTCCAGCCCCACATCCCGGCTCCATCCCCATTCCCGGCTCCAGCCCCACATCCCGGCTCCAGCCCCGCATCCCGGCTCCAGCCCCGCATCCCGCGCTGGGGGGAGCAGCACTCCCTGTCCTCTGGAATTGGGGCCCAGCCCCGCGGGGCTCCTCGGAGCCACACCCATCCCATGGCCGGTCTGAGCAGCTCTATGGGGTGGCCGCAGCGCTGGAGCTGTTTGGGGTGGATGTGCAGGAACAGCCACCCTGGGAGTGCCAACCCCACAGCCCCGGTGCAGCAGTGCTGGCACCCAGCTGCTCCACACCCCAAAATGCTTTGTCCCGTGTTCAGGGTGAGGGTCCCCTGGGGCTGCCCGGCCGAGGCTCCTCTGATCTCCCCAGCACCCAGGGCTGGGGGGGCTGGGTCGCAGAAGGAGCAGCAGCACAGCCAACTCCACAGGAATTAGCGGGAAGCAGGATTTAACCTCTGTTTCATCCCAAGCTGTGAATCACCCAGCTCTGCCCCCTCCCTGCTGCATTCCTCGTGTTCCAGCTGCAGAGCCCTGTGATGCCAAGAGCAGCCAAAGCCGGGGCCTTGCGGGGACGGCTCCTCCCTGTCCCCTTTCCCTCCAGAGCTGGGAAAGCCTCGCCAAGGCCATGGCCAGGTGATGGGGTCCCGTGACGAGCCCGAGGGCTGGCAGCCTGCTGGGCTCCCTGCGTCCTTCATGGATGGGGAGGGACTGGGGGAGACATCAGACATCAGGGACAGTCCAGGCCATGGACTCCGGCAGGGTGATGCTTTGTGTCCCCAGCGCTGGGGACAGGGTGTGGGGACACAGGGAGGGGCAGCACGCTGGGGCTCCAGCCCATCCTGTCACGTGCAGCTGGGCCGTGCTGGGGTGGATCCAAAGCCAGGTTCCCGTTTAACGCCCTCCGAAGTGAGGGAATGAGTAAAACCACCGGCATCCTGGGGAAGCTGAGTCAGTGTTCCTGTTCTCTAACTGGTATTTTGAGGTATTTTTAACAGCCCTTATCCGGTGCCTGGGGGGTTGGTGGTTGTTTCCATCCCCTCCAGGGGTGCATGTGGGTACCGACCCTCCCCGGGCTGAGGCCCTTTCCCCTGGATCAGCCTCTCCAGTGGGACAGAGCCGTGGTGGGATGAAGCACACAGAGACCCTGCTCAGGATGCTCCTGGCGCTGCTCCCCATCCCTGGTCCCGGCCTGGTTCTCCCCTGCTGCCTTTCCCTGGGGAAGCTGCCAGCAGAGTTGTGATTTGCTGCCCCATCCCTGAATTTCCGTGTGAATCCTCTGTTATCCCTTCTCGGCTGGGAATTCAGGGGAATCACCTTCCCCCCGTGGCAGGGGTGCAGCAGGTGGAGCAGATCCGCGGAGGAGAGGCTGGGATGCACCCGGAGCTGGGAGCAGAGGATGGTGCTGGGGACAGGGATCTTTCCTAACCCCATTCCCTCCTTTCCTTGCAGGTGCCGGCACCTGCCCGGGCAGAGGTGGCTGTGATGGCCGAGGGCAAAGAGCTCGTGCTGGTGCTGGAGAGGAACCAGTGAGTGTCAGGGCTGGGACTGGGGAGGGGACACTAGGGATCCCTGCCAGGGACTGGCAGTGTTCTGGCCACCCTGTCAGCAGGGGAAGGGACAGCCCAGTGTGGCTCCATTTGCGCTGAAATGCTCCGTTTGCCACCTGGCTCACCTCTTTCTGGGCTCCTGTGGTTCAGTTTGAGTGCAGGTGGCAGCAGCCTCTGTCCCCTGTGCCACTCACCCAGCCTGGCCTCCCCTGGGGCAAGGACAGCACTTGTGTCCACCTGCCCTGCCCTCCTTGTCCCTCTGCCTGAGACCTCGTGGCATTTCACAGAATCCCAGAGTGGTTTGGGTTGGAAGGGACCTTGAAGATCCAGTGCCACCCCTGCCATGGCAGGGACACCTTCTACCAGCCCAGGTTGTTCCAAGCCCTGTCCAACCTGGCCTTGGCCACTTCCAGGGGTGGGGCAGCCCCAGTTCCCTGTCCCTTGGTGGGTTTGTGTCCCCGTGGTGGGCAGGGCAGAGCTGATCCCTGCAGGATGAGGCTCTGCTTCCACTTCTGCCTCTCACCAGCAGCTGCGGGAGGCTGGTCCTGGCAGATCCCCCTTCCTGCTGCTCTTGGGGTACAAACCCAGCCACCACGGTGTCCCCCAGTGACTGCAGGGCAGGAAGGGGAATTGGGGGTTCCACTGCACATTTGAGGGCTGTGGGCAAAGGGGGGTTGGCAATGGGGGTTGAAAGCTGATGAGCAAAGCTTAGCCCCGTGTCTGGCTGGTGCTCCAGGCCTGGAGACGTTGGAGTGTCCTCTCCTGACCCTCGTTCTGGCTCAGCGCCACTTTGCCGTGCTGGAGTGGGGGCAGGAGGGTGAGGAGCAGCCCTGGGGGCTCTGGTGCCCTGGCAGGGTGGGGAGGGCAGGGCAGGGCAGGAGAGTGAGCTCTAGGTGAACTGAGGGGATGGTGGCACAAGAGGGACCTGAGCACCCAGAGCAGTCCATGGCACCCAGTCCATGGCACCCAGAGCACCCAAGACTGGCTGCAGGGACAGTGTGGGGACACGGTGTGGGGACATCCAAACTGCTGCCTCAGCCCTGTGAGCCCCTGGGCCAGCGAGGCCGAGCTAGACCTCAAATCTTTCTCCTGGCACTGGGAGATCTGCTTGGTCTCCAGAAGTGTCCGGGGGGTGTTTTCCTCCCCCTTTGCTGGAGGAGAAGGCTCATCCTGCCCTCCCTTCCCCAGGGCCTCTGCCCTGCCTGGAGAGGACATTCCCGTGGGCTGAGGCCTGGGTCAGCCTGGGATGTGACCAGCTCAGCCATCTCAGCCCCCGTTCCCCAGGCATGGCAGGAGGATTTGCCTTTCCTGTGTCCTCAGCCCACCTGTCCCATCCCTGTCCCTGTGTCCCCACACTGGCCACACCCTTGCCTTGCCAGCCACCCCCGTGTCCCCTGCCAGGAACCAGTCTGAGCTGCTGTCTCCGGTCTGAGCTGTGACTGGAATCGCTGGTGCCAGGCACCCACTCACAGGCGGGCTGGGAAGCCACAGACGTGCCCACAGTGACAGTTCTGGGGCCAAACTGGCTGCAAAACAGAAAGTGTGAGGCGGGAGGGCTATTCTGGGAGTGCTGCTGCTTTATTTTGTTCTGCAGAATGAAACCTTTGGGACAGGGCCAAACCCCCAAAACTGAGGGCTAAACTGAGAGCAGGGGAAAACTTGGCCCTCTTTGTCCTTCTGTGGGTGGCTGAGCCCCCTGCAGGGGTGCTGGCCTTCCACAGGGACCTGCCATCCCTGCCAGGACCTGCCATGCCCCGGGGGGCTGCAGGCTTCCAGCAGGATGCCCATCACCCTGAGATCTGGGCAAGGTCACACAGATCTGGGAAGTGCAGGAAACCCCCATTCCCTCTCCCTCTCCCTCTCCCTCTCCTCTTCCCTCTCTCCCCTCTGGGGTCATTCCAGCCTATCCCCCCAGCTCCCCACCCTACATGCTCTCCAGCTGTGAGGTTGCCTCTGCTCTTCCCTGCAGCAGGAAGCCGTTTATCAGTGTGGGATGGGATGGGACGGGACGGGACAGGACGGGACGGGACGGGACGGGACGGGACGGGATGGGATGGGATGGGATGGGATGGGATGGGATGGGATGGGATGGGATGGGGATGTGTCACACCTGGACCAGCCCCGTGGGGAGATGGCTGTAGCGGGGGGGAGGCTGAGGCAGGGGGGAAAGGCAGGGGGGCGGCTTCCTAAAAGCAGCCCGAGCTTTCTCACAGTCATCTCAGTATTTTTTGGGGTCCTCCGCCCCCTTGTTGGGGTGTTGCCTCTGGAGCATCCCCCTCGCTGTGCCGGGAGTGAAGTGACGTGTCCAGGGCTGTGTCAGACACCCCAAACCTCACACGTCCTCAGCTGAGCCTTGAGTATGGGGCTGACCCCTCTTCTCCCAGCAGGATGCCTCTCCCTGGGGCTTTATCCCAAGGAGGGCTTGGGTCCTGTGGAGAAGCTGTCACCCACCCTGTTTGTCACCCACCCTGTTTGTCACCCCTGCTGGCTGTTTGTTACCCCCCCGGCTGCTGTCCCTGGTGGGACAAGGTGGGCCCCTGGGTCTCTGGCAGGGGGTGGGTGGGCAGCCGGACTCCCCTATCCCAGACCAGCACCCCAGGGCACTTTGGGCACCCCAGTTTGGGCAGCCGTGTCCTTGCTGAGGCACAAAGAGGGACACTGGACTGTCCCTGCTGACACCCCTGTCCCTGCTGGCCAAGGGCAGTCTCTGGTTGGGGTCACAGTGGTGACACCGCGCTGCGGGCTCGGGCCTGGAGCTCTGCAAGGGGACAGGATGGGGACATGGGGATGGCTCAGCCTGGTTTGGGGGGTGCTGAGGAGGGACATGGGGATGGCTCAGCCAGGCCCAGGGGGAGCTCAGGGAGATGTGTGGATGGCTCAGCCAGGGCCACAGGAAGGTGACAGGGGACATGTGAGTGCCTCAGCCAGGTCCAGGGGAGCTCAGGGGGATGTGTGGGTGCCTCAGCCAGGGCCAGGGGGAGCTCAGGGGGATGTGTGAGTGGCTCAGCCAGGGCCAGGGGGAGCTCAGGGGGATGTGTGGGTGGCTCAGCCGGGTCCGGGCTCAGAGGTTTGGCGCACTCCTGTGCCAGGAGCCCTGGAGCAGCTCCCGGCTCCTCACCCCTCTCTCACCCCGCAGGCTGCTGGCTCCAGGGTACACAGAGACGCACTACAGCGAGGAGGGACAGCCTGTGACAGTGACCCCCAACCACACGGTGGGTGCCGGGGCACGGGGGGTGCTCAGCTCTGTGTCTCGGGGGGTTTTGGCACTGGGGACGGAGCCAAAGCCGCACCGGTGCGGGTGGGGGAGTTTCCCTGGCAGCATCCCCGGGAACGCGGCAGCACGTGGCTCCTGCGGCTGTTGGCCCCGGGACAGCACCTCGGGACACAAACATAGGCAGCACCAGGCCCTCCCCATGTCCCCCTCCGGCCTTTTGTCACTGTTCCAGCGCCACGCCGGGCGCTGGGCTGTGTCCCGGGCTGAACTCCGGCTCCTCCCGTTCCCCGTGCAGGGGACACCGCTTGCCTGGCTGGGAAGTGGAAATGGGAAAATGGAAAAGGGGTGGCTTTTTGGGATCAGCACATGGAGATTGTTGCTCCCAGCCCTCTACGGAGGGTCTCCACTGTCTCTCTCCAGGAGCACTGTCACTACCACGGCCACGTCCGCGGACACGGCGGCTCCTGGGTCGTGCTCAGCACCTGCTCGGGAGTACGGTAATGAAGGAATGGGGTATGGAGGAGGGAGTAGGGTGTGGGGGAAGGAATAGGGTATGGGGGAGGGAGTAGAGTATGGAAGAAGGAATGGGGTATGGAGGAAGGAGTAAGGTATGGAGGAAGGAATAGGGTATGGGAGAAGGAGTAGAGTACAGGGGAAGGAGTAGGGTATGGAGGAGGGCGTAGGGTATGGAGGAAGGAGTAGGGTATGGGGGAAGGAGTAGGGTGTGGACAATGGAATGGGATATGGGGGAAGGAGTAGGGTATGGAGGAGGGCGTAGGGTATGGAGGAAGGAGTAGGGTATGGGGGAATCAGGATTGGAGGAATGCAGGGTTGTGGGGTCGTGGAGCTGGCAAAGGGTGGGATGGATCCTTCTTGTCTCTGCAGGGATTCCCTTTGGGATCACTCGGAGCAGCCCCAATGCTCCTGCAAGCCCAGCTCCAAGTGCTTTATGGGGCTGATTTTCCCATTGCTTCCATCTTGTCCTTCTTCCTTCTCCCATCCTTCACCCAGCCCCAGGACTGGGCAGGCTGGGGCAGAGACCCTATTTCTGGCAGCACGAGCTTGCCCCCAGGAATTTTATCTGTGGAGGGGGCAAGTGCTGCACCCCAGAGCAGGTGTCCCAGGCTGAGCTGTGTTCCTGTGCTCTGACCTGTGGAGGTTTTGGTGCCCAGGGTTTATTTGCCCGTGGGGCTGTTTGGGTGGAGATCCCCAACCCTTGTCCCTGCTCCCACCTGGGGATGGACCAGGCTGATCTGCCGTGAGCTTGTGGGGCCTCAGGGGCTGGGGGAGCCAGAGCGGAGGCACCACTGGAGCCATCGGAGCTGTTCCCTTTTCCAGGGGCCTCATAGTGCTGAGCAGCAACACCAGCTACTACCTGAGACCCCTGGGGACCCCTGAGCCAGGTCTCCACCTCATCCACCGAGCAGAGCACCTGCCCATGCCAGGGGGCACCTGTGGGCACGGCCATGATGTCGGGAGCACCATCGCTGGCATTGCCCAGCTCTTCCAGCCGCAGCACCCACGGGTAAATCCACACGGGTAAATCCACACGGGTAAATCCACACGGGATCATCCACGGGATCTGTCCGGGGACAGGCATGTCCCCGGCAGGTGGGATGAGAGGGTCTGTGTGGGTGGCTTGCCTGGCTTGAGTTTGGGCAGGAGACCCCAGAGGATGCAGGGGTTGGGTCCTGGTGCCGTGTCCTACGGTGTGGGACATGATGTGAGGTCATTGGGAGCCACCCTGTCACCTTGTGCCTCAGTTTCCCCTCTCAGCTGTCCCTCCTGAGCAGCTCTGTGGTGTCTGGAGGGTCCCAGAGCCAAGGGCTGCCCCTCTTTGCTGAGCCCTGTGTCTGCCTGCAGGCCAGGAGAGATGCCTGGAGGACCATGAAGTACATGGAGCTCTTCATCGTTGCTGATCACACCCTGGTGCGTGCTGGAGGGGAGAAAACCAGGGTCCCTCTCTGCCTCCATCCTGGATTTTCCCCGTGACCCTTGCCCATCCTCATCTCTCTCCAGTACAGGAACCAGTACCTCAACCTGGGCCACACCAAGCAGCGCATCGTGGAGATCGCAAACTACGTGGACAAGGTGAGGGACCTGCCAGGCCCTTGTGTGGCCCTCAGGGACTGTCCCCGTGTCACCAGGGCAAGGAATCATAGAATTACAGAGTTGTTAAGGTTGGAAAAGATCTTTAAGTCCTTTGAGTTCAACCATTCCCCAGCACTGCCAAGGCCACCACTGACCATGTCCCCAGGTGCCACATCCACACAACTTTAAATCCTTCCAGGGATGGGGACTCCAGCACTCTCCTGGACAGTGAGTGCCAGGGCTTGGCCACCCATCAAGGAATTCAGGAGTTCTCTAAGCACGTGGTGGGAAGGGCTTTGTCACCCGTGGGCTGAGCTCAGCAGGGAAGCGTTTGCTGGCTTCTGCCTGGGATCAGTGCCGGCATCTTTGGCAAAGAAGGGACACACCGAGGTGTTGTCACTGAATGTCATGGTGCCACCCTGACTGGCTCCTGTGCCCACACCTGTGCCTGTGGAGCCCATGCTTGCAGGAGGATTTGGGACAGGTGTGTCCTGGAGTCACACAGCCAGAGGGAAACACAGAGACCCCCCCAGCCAGAATGCCACACCAGGGAGGGAGGATGTCCAGGGAATTCTGGTCCCCAAACCCTTCACCTGTCCTCTCCTGCAGTTTTACAGGCTGCTGAACATCAAGGTGGCCCTGATCGGGCTGGAGGTGTGGACGGAGCGGGACCAGTGCGCCGTGAGCAGTGACGCCAACGCCACGCTCTGGGCCTTCCTGCAGTGGAAGAAGTCGCTGAGGGCGCGCAAGAAACACGACAACGCCCAGCTGCTGACGTGGGTCCCTGGGCTGGGGACACTGGGCGGGAGCTCCCAGCTGGGGCTGGGCACTCCGAACTCCCCGGGTGCTGAACTGCCCCCTGTTCTCCTTCCCGGGCAGAGGGAAGACCTTCGGGGGCACCACCATCGGCATGGCTCCACTGGAGGGGATGTGCAGCGCCGATAACTCCGGAGGGGTCAGCGTGGTAAGGGGGGCTGGGGGTCCTGTGCCACCCAGCCTGGTGCAGTTCTCCATGGGGTTGGAGGAGCAGCCCCCTGGGCCCGGGGTGCAGCCTGAGGGTGAGGGACGATGTTGTGGCTCCTGACCCCCTCAGGAGTTGGCCAGGTGCAGAGCGGGATGAGGAGGGGCTGTTAAAGCTCTCCCAGCCCAGGCACACCCCAGCTCCCAGCTGGCAGCAGCGTTGGGATCTCCCGTGCTGCTCCTGTCCCTCATGCTGAGGAGCCCCTGCCTGTTCCCTGCTTGTGCTCTCTGGATTTCTGGGATCATCCCTGCCCAGATAACTTCTCCTCCTCCTCGTGGTGGCCCTGGGCATGATGAGATGGTCATGGTGGCCCTGGTGACCTGTGATCCCTGGGCAGGGTGGTGGGGGCCACCCAGGTTTCTGGTTTTTGGGATGTGCCCTGGGTTTTAAGCAGTTGGCTCCAGCCAAGACCTTCCCAACAGTCCCACACGGGAATTTCAGGAGACCAAACCCCACTTCTGCCATGAACCTTCCTCCAACCCCTCCTCCCACGGGATCCAGCTGCATCCCAGGGATGTGTGGTCACTCCGTGTGCCCAGCCCCATTCCCTGCTGTGGGTCACCCCTGTCCCTTGCTCGTGGTGGCTGTGCTGACACGTCCCCTCTATGGGCAGGACCACGCGGAGCAGCCCATCGGAGCCGCCGCCACCATGGCCCACGAGATCGGCCACAACTTTGGCATGGTCCACGACACCAAGGGCTGCTGCGTGGAGGCCACCCCAGAGCAGGGCGGCTGTGTCATGGCAGCAGCCACGGGGTGAGTGGTGCTGGTCCTGGGACGTGTCCCCAGTGCCCTGGGATGTGTCCCCAAAGCCCTCAGCAGGCTGTGGGTGCTGTGTGCAGCTGGGTGGGCTGGGAATGGGCAGGGAATGTTGTCACCTCTGCCCTAGGGACAGGCTGGGGGACCTGGGAATGTTCCCCTGGAGAAGGGAAGGCTCCAGGGAGAGCTCAGAGCCCCTTCCAGGGCCTAAAAGGGCTCCAGGAGAGCTGCAGAGGGACTGGGGACAAGGCCTGGAGGGACAGGACCCAGGGAATGGCTTCCCACTGGGAAAGGGGAGATTGGGGTGGGATCCTGGGAAGGAATTTGTGGCTGTGAGGGTGGGGAGGGGCTGGGCTGGAATTCCCAGATTTGCTGTGGCTGCCCCTGGATCCCTGGCAGTGTCCAAGGCCAGGTTGGACACTGGGGCTTGGAGCAGCCTGGGATAGTGGGAGATGTCCCTGCCCATGGGCAGGGGTGGTGCTGGATGGGCTTCATAATCCATCTGGTTGGTGCCAGTTTCCTTTCCAGAGTCCTTCTCCCTTTGGGTTTTCCATCTCCTGACCATACACTCATCCCAGATATCCCTGCACTGAGGAAAAGCAGCTGTTTATTCCCGTTTTTTGAACCCACCTGCCCTTCCAGTTAGGAAGGAACAGCAGGACCCCACTTGTGGTTTCAGGGTGTTCCTGAGCTGTTCCCTCTTGGCTCTCAGGGCTGCCAGACCCTGGCGTTGATCCCACAGGATTTAACCCCTGCCTGGGTGGATTGTGGTGGGGAAAAGCACATTCTGACTGTGTTCAGCCTGCCCCTATTTGCACATCCATGTACATATATATATAAGGTACATTGGCTTGCTCAGCCCCCATAAGCTGCAGGCACTTAGAGGTTCCCCTCCAGCTCAAGAGACTTCAAAACCACTTCTATAAAATACCCTCTATGTCATCTTGAGAATGAGATGTCCTGATATGAAAATATTTTTCAGCATTAGGTGGAAATGAAACTGTTGCTAAGGAGGAAGTGCTTCCTTCTTTGTAAACTACCAAAACCCACAAACTGAAGTTAGAGAAGAATCTTGCTCAGAGCTTCTGTAGAAAATGAGTGTTTCTCCTGTTCCTCAGCACCTTACACATTGTAGGCTCTGTCAATTTTAATTTTTGCTGCTCTCTGGGTCCTTTTTGGTGTTTCTTTTCCATATTTCTTTAATTTTACGTGATTTTCCCCCATCTCAGCCACAGGCTATTTCAATAGCCCAGGTGGGTGTTTCCTGCTGTGGTTCAGTGAGAACAGGAAGGGTTTTGGGTTGAGCTGAGTGGGGAGCAGAGGGGCCCTGCAGGTGTGGGGACCTGCCCTGTGGGCAGCTCGGGGGGGTCTGCGGTGTCCCAGGGCAGAGGTGACATCTGCACCAGCGCTGAGCTGGCGCTCTGCAGGGTGGGGCTCACACCAGGGGGGTTCCGGTCCCAGCAGGTTCCGTGCAGGGGGGTTGATGTTCCAGGGGTGATGGACAGAAGTTCTGCCTGCCCCATCCCGTTCCTGAGGATTTTGGGTTCAGAATTATCCCCTGGTTGTTGGTCTGGCTGTGCCAGCCGGGGTGGGAGATGTTCCTGGGCTCACTGAACAGTGGGGAATCTGCTCTTGGGAGCGTTTGTGCCAGTTTGTCCATGTCCTAAATTCCCATTCTCACCGATTTTCCTTCTCCTGGCCCTGCTCCCCCCTTTCCCCACCGCTCCCGCTCTGTCCCCACACAGCCACCCCTTCCCTCGCGTGTTCAGCTCCTGCAGCAAGAGGCAGCTGGAGAACTACTTCCAGAAAGGAGGGGGAATGTGCCTCTTCAACCTGCCCGACACCAAGGACCTGGTGGTGGCACGGAAATGCGGCAACGGCTTCCGGGAGGAGGGCGAGGACTGTGACTGCGGGGAGGTGGAGGTACAGAGTGACCCCCTGGGAGGTGGAGGTACAGAGGGATTGGAGGTGGAGGTACAGAGTGATCAAAGGTGGAGGTACAGAGTGACCCCCTGGGACGTGGAGGTACAGAGGGATTGGAGGTGGAGGTACAGAGGGATTGGAGGTGGAGGTACAGAGTGACCCCCTGGGACGTGGAGGTACAGAGGGATTGGAGGTGGAGGTACAGAGTGATCAAAGGTGGAGGTACAGAGTGACCCCCTGGGAGGTGGAGGTACAGAGGGATTGGAGGTGGAGGTACAGAGTGACCCCCTGGGACGTGGAGGTACAGAGTGACCCCCTGGGACGTGGAGGTACAGAGTGGTCCCTGCACGGCTCTGCAGCCCAGCTCAGCTGAGGGAACTCCTGCACAGGGGCTTTCTAAGGGAAGGGCTTGCTGTCACCGCAGGGACCCCATCCTGGGGGCTCTTCCCAGTCCCAGCTTCCTGAATCCATTTATCCCAGTCCTGACTTTCTCCTTGACTTTTCCCTTGAGTGCCCAGTTCTTCGTTATGCCCTCCGTGCCTCAGTTTCTGCACTGGCAGGACGAGAAGGGCAGTGCTGTGATGGGTGGAGAAGGGGCTGGGGCAGGGATGGAACCACTGCTCATGGGGTTGTCCTCTCTCCACGCAGGAATGCACCAACCCCTGCTGCAACGCTCACAACTGCACGCTCAAGGAGGGGGCCCAGTGTGCCCATGGTGACTGCTGCCACAACTGCAAGGTGAGACCGCGCCCTGCCCACCCTGTGCCCACCCCATGCCCGTGGGATGAGGTGGAGACCTGGCCCTGCCATTCCCTTGGGACTCCGGTGCTGCTTGTCCATAAGGTCACACTCGCTGTGCCCGATGAGCAGGGTTAATGTGTGACCTTGTGTCTGCAGGAGAATCATGGAATGGGTGGGAAGGGACCTCAAAGCACACCCAGTGCCACCCCTGCCATGGGCAGGGACACCTCTCACTGTCCCAGGGTGCTCCCAGCCCCATCCAGCCTGGCCTTGGACACTGCCAGGGATCCAGGGGCAGCCACAGCTTCTGGGCACCCTGTGCCAGGGCCTCCCCACCCTCCCAGGGAACAATTCCTTCCCAAGATCCCATCCATCCCTGCCCTCTGGCAGTGGGACGTCATTCCCCCTTTTCCTGGCACTCCAGGCCCTCTTCCAAACTCCCTCTCCAGGAGAATTCCCACTGGCAGCTCTGTGGCTGAGGTCCAGCTGAGGAACATGTCCCTATACCCTGGCAGCCCCCAGTAGTCTCACAGGGGACACTACAGATGTTCATGGCCCCTAGCTGTGCCAGGAGGCACCGTCAGCCCCACCCGGTCCCCTTGGCTCAGTGCCGATGTTCCCCTCTCCCCCTGCAGCTGAAGGTGGCGGGGACGATGTGCCGGGAAGCCGCGGGCTCCTGTGACCTCCCGGAATTCTGCACAGGAGCCTCCCCGTACTGCCCATCCAACGTGTACCTGCTGGACGGCTCCTCCTGCGCCCACGGAGAGGCCTACTGCAACAACGGCATGTGCATGACCCACCAGCAGCAGTGCGTGCAGCTCTGGGGGCCAGGTCAGTCCCGCCAGCCCCCTCCGGAGCAGGACCCCTTTGGGGCCTCAGTGCTGGGTCCCCGTGGGGTCCCTGTGGCCCCTGCCTGTGGGGCTGGGGGTGGTGGATGGAGGGGCTGGCACAGGTGCCCAGATTTGCTGTGGCTGCCCTTGGATCCCTGGCAGCGTCCAAGGCCAGGTTGGACAGGGCTTGGAGCCACCTGGGATGGTGGAAGGTGTCCCTACCCATGGCAGGGGTGGGGCTGGATGATCTTTATGGTCCCTTCCAACCCAAACCATTCCATGAGTCTATGACCAAAATCCTCCACAAGTCTCCAGAGAAAAGGGAATTTCATCCCTCCTGTCCTTGGCCCGGCACCCACAGCAGCAGCTCTTGGGAGACTTGTCCATGGTGTTTTCTCCATGAGCATCCAGCTGCTGCTCCTGCAGTCGGGATTTCTGCCTGCTGCCTGCGTTCCCCAGGACCTTTCCCCTGTGTGCAGGAGCGTGGCCAGCGCCGGACGCGTGTTTCCAGGACGTGAACATGGCTGGGAACACGTACGGCAACTGCGGCAAGGACAGCCAGGGCCGCTACGTCAAGTGTGACAAGAGGTGGGTGCAGTGCTGGCACTGGGGGTGCCCCATGTCCCCCTCCCGCACCCACAGCTGCCCCTGCCACCCCTCCCAAGGGACTGGGAAGGTCCCACCTCAGCCTCCAGGCACCAGCCCTCGGGGCAGCCCCATTTTGTACCTGAGGAAGCCACCAGGTCCTTCCTGGGCTCCGTCCCCATTGCTGCTGGGAGGTTGGACTCTGTGATCTCGATGTCTTTTCCAACCTAAGCAATCCTGTGATTGTGTTGTCCCACCACGAGCACCTCCCAGCCCAGCCTGATGGAAAATCAGTGTCAGCTGGAGATGCTCTTTAGGGAGTGTGTGCTCTCTGGTATTCCCAGTGATTCCAGGGGTGTTAGAGCCTCCCGCTCCCCCTGGCTGTTTCCCTCCCTCATTTCTGTGCTGTCCATGATTTAACCTGCCGAGCCTCTCCAGCGTGGCCATGGATTCAGTGGGAATGATCCCACAGGTGTGGGATGGTGGGGCTGGGAGGGTGAGGGGGCCGCTGCCCCCCTTTCCCAGCTCCGCTCGGCTGTGCCCGCTGCAGGGATGCCATGTGTGGGAAGATCCAGTGCCAGAGCTCTGCCAAGAAGCCGCAGGGGACCAACACGGTGTCCATCGACACCACGATCCGGTTCAAGGGCCGGGAGGTCAAGTGCCGGGGCACCTTCGTCTACAGCGCCAAGGACGACCAGGAGGACCTGTCCGACCCCGGGCTGGTCCTGACGGGCACCAAATGCGGAGACGGGATGGTGAGTGCCTCCTCCTGGGCTGGGCTCTCCTGCAGGTCACCATCTCTGGGCTCCGACCCAGCTCCAGGGTGCACATGGCTCTTCCCTGCGTCACAGCCGGGCCCTGGGACGCGGTTCCTTCCACACCTGCAGACTTTGCCTTGCTGACACCTCAACTGCTGTCACCAGGTGTTTGTAGGCCACCAGATTCTTCTTACCTGGGGCGTTTGTGGGCATCACCAGATACTCACTCATGTTTAGGCCACCAAATTGTTCTCTCTGCCCTCCAAGCTTCTTGACCAAATCAGTTCAGAGTAGAGCAATCCCAGCAGGAATTGCCCCAGGACATGATGGATGAGGCTTCCTCCTATGAAGAGATTGTTTCCCAGAGGGAACAGGAAAGCTCTGCCAGGAATCAACATGACAAATCCAGTGCTAGCTGGGCACTGGTCTCCTCTGCAGCTCCTGCACCTCCAAGGACTTTAGAGGGGCTCAGTTGAGCTGAGAGAGGGCAGAGGCTGCTGGAGGACATGGAAGGAGAGATGTGTTCCAGAGAGAGTTGGCTGTGGAGACACAGCCTTCCCTGTTTGGCATTTTAACAGTGAAATTTTCATTGGGAAGGCCAAAATGATGACGTTTTCATGAGGAAATATGGCGAGTTTTGAAATCTAGCACTGTTTACTTTGGCCAGTGCTGGGGTTTTAGGGCCAAATGGGAAATGTTTTCTCCAGGAGCTGCCAGGTGGGCTGTGTGTGGAGGGGCTGGGAGTGGTGGTGGCTGGGCTGTGCTGTGCTGAGCCATCCTGGACAGGGAATGGCAGAGGCTTCGTGGCTGTGCTGGAAATGGGAGTGAAATCCATTGGCTGGAACAGTGCATTTAACCACCCTGCATTTTCCAATGGACAAATCCTTTGGAGAACCCCAAAGAGTGACCCCAGACCCCTCTCCTGGGTTCTTCTCTGACCTCAGCCCCCTATCTCCCCCCTAGGTGTGCAAGGACCGGCGGTGCCAGAACGCATCCCTGTTCGAGCTGGAGAAGTGCGTGTCCCGCTGCCACGGCCACGGGGTGAGCGATTGCCAGCACCTGCAGAAGAGTCCTGGGACGAGGTGCAGGTTTTTGAGCCAAACCAAATGCCTCCCACAGGGATGACCCTGTGGCCCAGAGGGTTTCTGCCTTTCATACCTGTCCCATGTGTCAGCTCTGGGTGGGGCTGGGCCAGGATCTTTGCTCACCCGTGTCCAAGTGAGAGGAAGAAGATTGTTTGTGGTGTAAGGAGCAGGGTCTGATTTGAGCTGGAGAGTGTTTGGAGCTCAGAGCAGGTGCCTGGTCCCCCTGAGAGCAAAACAAGAGTTGGCAAGACAACTGGGACAGCAAAAGGCAGGGAAATGGTTCAGGGAATGGGAGGAGACACTGCTCTCCAGAGCTTAAAGGTTCCAGAGGTTTGAGCTCTGTGGAGTGCGGGGCTTTGTCAGATGAGGCAACAGAAACCACTGTGGGAATTCCTGCTGGGTTATGGAAGGGATGTGACAGGTAAAACATCCACATTTACCCTTTTGTGACAGGTAAAACACCCACATTTGCCCTTTTGTTCTGCTCAGCACCGTTAAGGCTCTCGGAGCTGGAGTTGGTCAGCCTGGAGGAGAGAAGGTTCTGGGGAGACCTTCTGGCACCTTCCAGCACTAAAAGGGGCTTATAAAAAAGAGGGAGAGAGACTTTTTACATGGGCAGATAGTGACAGGACAAGGGGGAATGGCTTCAAACTGAAAGAAGAGGTGTGGATGGGATATTGGGAAGGAATTCCTCCCTGTGAGAGTGGGGAGGCCCTGGAATGGAATTCCCAGATTTGCTGTGGCTGCCCCTGGATCCCTGGCAGTGTCCAAGGCCAGGTGGGACACTGGGGCTTGGAGCAGCCTGGGACAGTGGAAGGTGTCCCTGCCATGGCAGGGGGTGGCACAGGATGGGCTTTAAGGTCCCTTCCAACCCAAACCATTCCAGGGTTCTGTGATGTCCAAGGGGGAACATTGTCAGGGGTGAAGCTTCTTCAACCCAGACTTCTGTCACCGTCTGTTCTCATTCCTGCCCCACAGACCATCACTGCCACACAGCCCTGGTGGTGTGCAACCCTCTCCTCTGTCCCCAGGTCTGCAATAGCAACAAGAACTGTCACTGTGACCCCGGCTGGGCCCCCCCGTACTGCGAGAAGCCGGGCCTGGGCGGCAGCGTGGACAGTGGCCCCGTGCAGAGCCACAGTGAGTCACAGCTTGTCCCCCAGGGGCTGCAGTGGTGCCAGCAGAGGGCTGGTGCTTCCAGAGGGGCTGGGTGGGGTCTGTTCCGGCAGCCCCACAGTCTGTGCCCAGCTCTGGCTGGTTGGTGGCAACCCATTGTCATCAGAGGCCACTGAGGGCCTGTTCCCTTCCTGGAGGTGTGGCCAGCAGGGATGTCTCTAGCTCGGGTGACCAGGAATGGGCGGAGGCTGGTGGCTGTCCCAGCCCCTGACTCGTCCCTGTGCTTCCTCTGCCAGACCATGAATCCATCCTGATCGCCTTCCTCGTCATCTTCCTGTTCCTGCTGCCCGCCCTGGTGCTGAGCATCTACTACTGGTACCGGCGGGAGAACTCCCTGCTGAACAGGTGGATCAAGGAGACGAGGCACAGGAGCCAGGAGGCCTGCGGGTGCGTGGGCACCCCAAGCCCCTTCTCTCGCCAGCACCCAGTGGAATCTGGGACTTGTGTCACCCGCCTGGCAGGGGGGCTTGTGGGGAGCTGGTGGTGCACAGACCTGTTCTGGTGTGAGACCTGGTCTGGAGTCGGAACAGCTTTGGCCTGGGAAATCCGGGGCTCTCAGCAATTCCCTGAGCCCAGGACAGGAACGGTCCTCTGGACAGGACAGTCCCAGGGAGTGGTGACGGTGACCTGGTACCGAGGAGAATTCTCACTCCCTACTGCCCGTCACAGACTGACCCTCCCTGCTGCCCATCGCAGACTGACCCTCCCTGGTGCCCGTCACAGACTGACCATCCCTACTGCCCGACACAGACTGACCATCCCTGCTGCCCATCGCAGACTGACCATCCCTGCTGCCCATCACAGACTGACCATCCCTACTGCCCGACACAGACTGACCATCCCTGCTGCCCATCACAGACTGACCATCCCTGCTGCCCGTCACAGACTGACCACCCCTGCTCCCCATCAGTGAGGGCTGGCTATTAATGAGGTGTTAATTGAGACAGGAGCTGATGGGCAGCGTTTTGGACGTAGCTGGTGCTCACCTGGTTGCTTTATTTTGCCATGTCCCTAATCCCCAGCAGGAACAAATCCGTTGGTCGGAAGTCCAGCAGTGCCCATCCCAAAGCTGCTTTCACCCTGAGGAACATTTCAGCCTCCAGCCACCCCTCTAAGGTCAGTGATAACTCACTAAAGTCGGTGATAACTCAGCTGCCGGGTTTGTTTTCCCTCCCGGGATGTGAAGCCTGTGAATATCACATCTACTCCCAGGAACTGGGCAAGCCCTGGTGCCCTGTGCTGGTCCTGCCTCGTGTCTCACTGAGCCCATGGCCAGGTGTGCCCATCCCTCCTAAAACTGAGTTTGCTGAGCTCAAACTCCCCTGGTGATTGCCAGGAGCCTCTACTGGGAAGTTTCCCATATGGAAAAGGGATTGATGGGAGTGACGGATGATCACAGCCTGTGTTGGGGGGTATTTGCGGATGTTAATCAGCCCAAAATTCAAACAAAGCTGGTCTTTGGCTTTGTAGTTTGATTTATGGTGTCCTCCTGTTCTTCCTTCTTGGGTCATTGCTCTTGGCTCCTGCAGGTTTGGTTATTCCTTCGTTTGGTTATTCCCTCGTTTTCCAGAAGTTCTTTTATTTATCCTGTACCACACTTCAGTGAATTTTTAACTTTTAGCCTTCACTGGTGATTTTTGAGCACTGGGGCTGAATTTAGGAAGAATTCAGGTTTTTTGAGCACAGCCACAGTGTCTGGGAGCAGGGCAGAGCAGGTGATGTCTCCCATCTGCTAGAAATCTGGTGTGGATTCACCAGAGCTGACCCTGCTCTGGATCTCCAGCACCTTTCTCATCCCTGTGTGTTCTCATGGGCTTAGTGAGGAGCAAACACAGAATCACAGGATCAGGAAGGCTGGAAATGCCCTCTAATGTCCATGTCTAAGATCATCAAATCCAACCCTCAACACTGCCAGGTTCACCACTAAACATGTTCAGCTTTTGGGTGGGATGGTAAAAGTGCTGGTCCCAGAAAGTGGTCCCAGTGCTCCTCCTGCAGCTCCCTAGAACCCAGGCCTCGAGGGGACACCTACTCTACAGCACCCAGGAGAGCTTAACCCAAAACTTCCCCCCAGTTCTGCCTTTCTCCTCGCAGCAGGGCCCACGGACCGCGTTCCTCCCCAAATCCGGCGCTGCCCAGCCCGGCTCTCAGCCCATCAACATCGTCCACCCCCTTCGCCCGGCTCCCCATTCCACCCCCCCCCGCCCCAGAGACCCCAAACCTGCCAGGCCCCCTCCCCCGGTCAGCAAATCACCCTTGGTCCTCACCAAAGCCGGCGCCTCCCAGGCCAAGCTGCCACCTCCGAAGAAACCTCTTCCCTGCAGCCCCATGAGGACCCCACAGGTGAGCGTCACTGCCTGGCTCTGCTCCCCTTCCTGACTCCTGGAAATTCCCTGCATTTGGCGGGGTTTGGGTTGGGCTCTGTTCAGGAGCTGGCACAGCACCCTGAGGGCTGAACCTGCTCTAACATTGCAGGAAGCCCATTGGATCTGGGGATGTTTTAAGGTTTTTTGGGTGGTGTTCTGTGCTTTGAAGCATCTCAGCTCTGCAGGGGGAGGGAGGTTTGTAGGAGGTCCCTGGATGCTCCTCTAAGGATTTGTCTCTCCCTTTGCCCTTTGTGATCCCAGGTGGTCCCAAAGCACCAACCCCCGTGCCGGCCGCTGCCCGGGAGTCCCCTCCTGGCCAAGGAGCTGCCTCCTGCACATGGACAGACCCTGCTGGTCATGGTCCCTCCTACCAACTTCAAGGTGTTGGGGACGAGTGGCTTGAGCCACCCCGCGAGGCCGTTAAAGTGAGTGGGGGAGGAGCTGGGTGTCCCCCACTGTTGGGGTCCAGCTGGTGGAGGCACTGGGGATCTTGTAGGGGGGACACCCCAAAGGGCTGCAGCCACGGCTCCACCTGGAAGGACCCCACAGGGCTGGCCAAGATTGGCAAACGGTGACCAAGGCTGGGTGGTGAAAGGTGCTGGGATAAGGGGGATGCCACCCCTTGGGAGTGCCTGTGGCCTCCCAGCCCAGAGCCTGGCAGGAGCTGTCGGGACTCTGCTGGGGGATGAGGGAGTGAAGGGATGGACGCTGATGCTCTCTCATCTTTCCTCCCTGCAGACCGATGCCACCTCAAAGGTGAGTAGAGGACATTTATAGACCTCTGTGGTGGGGTGGCCTTTGGGTAAGCACTGGGCTGGAAACCAGGAGACTGGGGATCAATCCATCTTCCCAGGGGCTCCTGGATGAGCAGGACATGGTCCCTCTGGGCACCCCAGCAAGGGCTGGGGCACCCCTGTCCCAGGGAATGGAGGGTGTGAGTTTTCCAGTTCAGAGTTGGGAGATAAAGTCCAAGTCCTTTACAGTGTCACTCCTGCTCCCAGCTCTTCTGCACTGCTGGGTCCTCTGGATATGGGGCAGTGGAGCCTCAAGGGATCTCACTTGTATCCACTCCTGACAGCCAGACATGGGGGCCTTATCCATGAAGGAATTCCTGAGCTGGGGAGGGTGCTGGTGGAGCTGGCGGATGTCTGGTGTCTGCACTCAAACCAGCTGTTTCCTTTCTCGTTCCTCTTGCTCTAGGCCAGTCCCAGCCATCAAAGTCCAATCCACCTCCTTCTCGTCAAAGAAGTGACAATCCCAGGACACCTGACCTAGCCTTCGTGAGCTGGCTCTCCTGATTTGCACTGCTGTGGCCACAGGGCTCTCCTGTTCCTCTCGTTTTAGTAACCCTTTTGATACCAGAGGACTATTTTTGTAAGACAGAATTTGTATTCAGCACACAAACTGTAGTGGTGGGGGTGGACAGGGGACATTGGTACCATGGCTGAACCAGGGGGTGGTTGGAGGTGGGGTTTCCATGATGGAGATCCCACCACAGCTCCTGGCACTGCTTCCTGGCCAATTTCCCTCCCAGCTTTAGTTCCTTTTGCCATTGCACATGGGCTGGGAAGGGGTGACCCGGGGGAAGTGAACATCCCCACCGATGGAAGATGCTGGTGACAGTGTGATGTCCTTGTAGCTACCTCCTCTTTCTCCTCCAGGCCTGGTGAGCCCCCAGCCACTGCCACCACAGCTCCATGCTGGGCATCGTCTCGGGGAGAAACGTGGTGCCCAGTTTGGACTGGGCCATGCAGTGCTGGGACATTTCCATGAAGGATCCAAGTTCTCAGGCTCCTCCTGACCTCCTGTCCGATTGCACAAGGAAAAGCGGTGACGATCCTGGGGTCACCTGGAAGGAGAAACTGTCTGGGAATGTTTGAATGCCCCAAGTGCCGGTGGCAGCTGCTTCCCAGGGTGCTTTTGAGGGGCTCGGGAGCCCTCACAACGTTGCCTGTTCCCTGCTCCTGGGCCAAGCCCAGCAGTGGCTCCGGGAGCCACTCACACTCCGCTGTCCAAGGGGAAGGAGCCACAAGCTGGGAACAAGAGCAGGAAAACTCCTGCCCGTGTCATTGGCTTGTCCGAAGCCTTGACCAAGCCACTGCATTTCTCTGTGCCTCAGTCCCCCTGTCGGGGGTGTTTCCTACCTCACAGGGCTGTTGTGAGGTTTGACAAAAGGATTCTTGGAAGGGCTTCCCAACCCTCCCTCCAAGGTGCTGTTGACCTGCACAGTTTGTGCCACTTTCCTGTGACTTGACCTGCGGCTCGATCAGGGTCTGAAATGACAACAAAGACTTTGTAAAGTCCCCTGGCTCCTCTGGCTCTTTTCTTGCTCCCCGTCCCCTTTAAACACCAGGGGATCTCCAGGGCTCTGACCACACCAGAGCAAACAGATCCTGGGGTCCCTTAAACCTGGGATCCAGCTGCGTGAGATCTGTCAGCTACACTGGCGCAGATCCCATCTGACCTGGGACGAATCCTTTTGGGATGTGTCCAGCCATGATGGAAGTTCAGGGACATCCCTCAGGAAGCTGCTCTGGTGTTCCATCGTCCCCAGTGTCACAGAGCAGGTGATTGCAGGTTGAGGGTGAGGCCACCTTAACCCAAACTGTCCTTACCCTCGGGCTGTGTTTTGAAGTTGTTGGTCTCACACCTGGGTCTTCCCTGAAGCATCTTCAGGAGGAATTTCTCCATGGAAGGGGCTGCCCAGGGAGGTTTGGAGTCCCCATCCCTGGAGGTGTCCAAGGAAGGCCTGGACATGGCACTCTGTGCTCTGGGGTGGGGACAAAGGGGGGATTGGGCACAGCTCAGACTCTGACCTTGGAGGGTTTTTCCAAGCTAAATGATTCTGGGATTCTGTGATCCCTGGTACCTCCATATCTTTCTTGGTTCATGGATATCCAGCTGGGATCAAGGATCCAACATCTCCTCTTACTCTGATAACAAGTCAGAAAACCACAGTGTCATTGAGGTTGGAAGGGACCTCTTGAGATCATCCTTAGATGAGCTCCAGGACAGGAATAATGAACTGATTCCTAAACATTCCCAAAGCCACGTTTTTTTTAGGGATCTCCTGAGGACTTCTGACATGGTCAGACTTGAGGAAGAGCCTATGGAGCTGCTGGAGAGGGAACCCTGCTCCCGGTGGATGTCCTCCCTTCTCCTGCCCAGGGTAGGGGTTACAGGGGGTTAAAGCAGCTGGAGAGGGTTTGGAGAAGTCCCTGCAGTGAGGAAGTGGTTGGAAAAAACTTCTCTCAAGGACCAGACCATTCAGCTTAATGGCAAAGCGAGGGGTGACAGTGCTGTGATCACAAGCCCTGAGGGACAGGAACTGACTGATCCCATCGAGCTGGGGCAGTGTCCCCGGGCTTGGGCTCTCGCCCATCAGTGGCACCTTCCTGGCCATCACAGTCCCTTCACCTGCCCCTGGTGTGGAGGGAGGGCTGGGCAGTGCCCCCTCCGCGCTGCCCAAGCTCCCCCAGCAGTGCAGGACTGGGTCACACATCTGGGAGCTCAGTCGGAGCTGTTCAGGCTGGGGAGGAGTCGGCAGAACCCCCTTTGTGACTCAGGGCTGCTGCACAGCTCGGCTGAGCCGGGGCTCTGCTCAGCAGCAAAATCAGTGCTCAAAGACCCCTCCACCCTTCCCAAGGCCCTTTCCCTTCCTGGGATGTCCCTGCACACCCAGGGGAGGGGTGTCCTGGAGGCAGACTGGCCGTGCTGGGTGCAGAATGAGCCCTCCCACCCCTTTTCCCGGGCACAGGGAGCCGCAGAGCTGGGAGCAGCCCTCCCAGCCCAGCCCAGCTCCCCTGTCCCTGAGCTCCAGCCTGGATCCCTGCTCGGACAGGGATGTGAGACCCTGGTGGCTCAGGGATGAGGCACGATGGTCTCTCTGCCGGCCTTGGCGAACCTGGGGTGGTCCCAGGGTGTGCAGGTGGGTGTGTCCATCCTGGTGCATCCACACGTGTAAGACGTGCCCCGCGGTCCGTGGGACCGGCAGGGCTCGAATTCATGGATCAGGGAGTTTTGGGCATCCAGGTGGCACTAGATGGCAGCAGATGGCCATGAATGCTCTGCTCAGCCTCTCCTCTGAATTGCTGGGATTTTCAGGGACCCGGTCCTCAAGTGCAGCTTTTCTCCTTGATCTGTCTCACCTGCCCCATCATTTACAAATCCATTAAAATCATCAGCTGGGCATGAAAGCTGCTGAGTGTTTCTGATGACTCGTTGAGCTTCCAGTTTGTCCCAGTGGACCTTTCCTTTTATCAAGTGGAATATGTGAAAGGCTGGGAGAACCGGGGGTGTTCACTCTGGAGAGAAGGCTCCAGGGAGAGCTCAGAGCCCCTGGCAGGGCCTGAAGGGGCTCCAGGAGAGCTGGAGAGGGACTGGGGACAAGGGCTGGAGGGACAGGACCCAGGGAATGACTTCCCACTGCCAGGCAAGGATGGATGGGATACTGGGAAGGAATTCCTGGCTGGGAGGGTGGGGAGGCCCTGGCACAGGGTGCCCAGATTTGCTGTGGCTGCCCCTGGATCCCTGGCAGTGTCCAAGGCCAGGTTGGATGAGGCTTGGAGCACCCTGGGACAGTGGGAGGTGTCCCTGCCCATGGCAGGGGTGACACTGGATGGGCTTTAAGGTCCCTTCCCACCCAAATCATCCTGTTGTTCTATGACTGCACCCCCTTGGCCATTCAGGGGTCTCTGTCACCCGCCACACCTCTGGTGAAGCTGGTTAAGATCTCCTCGACCTCGGGCAAGGTGTTGCCTGTGTCTCCAGGCCTTGGCACCCCTCAGATGTCAAATGGAGTCTCCAGTCCTCCTGTCCCTCCTGTGCCCTGTCCTGACCCACACCAGGGACTTGTGACAGGCTTGGGCTCCTCAGGGTTTGCCAAGGGATGAGGTGGGACATGGGAGCAGGGCCAGGTGATGGGAGGGGACAGGGGGAGTCCCAGTTGCTCCCAGGGAGCTCCAGCAATTGGGGGTTTTTCGGGGGCACTTTGGGGAAGCCACCTTAGGACGAGAAGTTTCCTCCTTGGCTCCCTGGAGCCCGAACTGGGAGGTGCACCAGGTGTGCCCAGTTTGCTGTGGTGTCCTGGCCCAGGCAGGCTCTGTCCCCCGGGGTGCAGGACAAGGTGACATTGCTGACGTAAACTGTAAAACCATGTCATGGAATATCCTGAGCTGGATGGATCCACCAGGATCATCCACTCCAACTCCTGCCCTGCACAGGGCCTCCAACAACCCCACCCTGTGCCTGAGAGTGCTACCAAATGTTTTTTTAACAATTCCTTTTATTTTCTCATCCTTTTTTTTTTTTTTTAATTTTCTCTTCCCTTTTATTTTTCTCACTTCATGCTGCATCCTGGGGTGGGGGAGATGAGGGGGACGGACACCTGGAACAGGAGCACCCAGCCTCAGGCAGGCAGCACATCCCAGGCACATGGAGCTGCGGGCAGCCAGACGCATGCACAGAGCCAAAGGAAAAAAAATCAAAGAGAAAAGAGAAAAAAAAGCAGTGGAGCGGTTAATGAAGAGGCTCCTGCAGCCGGGGAAGTTGGACCATTTATCATCTTCCAGTCCTGTTCCTTCTTTCTGCTGTGTTTGTCTTTGGCAGAAGGGGATTGCTCTCTCCAGCCATCCCTGCCATCCAGGGCTGGTAACTCCCTCCTTGGAGCCACGAATGGGCCCATTAAAAATGAAATTACAAAGCACAGCTGGATTTTAGTTCTCTGTATCAACTCCCCTCTGTACACGGAGAGAAGGAGAAAAATCCCTTTATGATATTACACAACACATGTCAAACACTGAGGTCCTGTTGAGTGCTGTCGCTCAAGTGTTGCCTAAAGCTGATGTCTTATCTCCCTAATTCTCGAGTGTTCCTAAAGAAGCGAGTTTCAAGCCTTTCAAGTCCCAGCGCTGTGAAGAACAAGGTGAGCTCGGGGACGCAGCATTTCCGTGCCAGCAGCGGCAGAGCAGGGGCACCTCTCCCTCCCCAGCTTTCCTTTCGGGCTCAAAGCCTTGGCAGAGAAACAAATCAGGAAACCAGGGCGAGTGTGGACAACATTCGGAGCTGGGGCTTCGTGAGGATGAGGATGGAGGATGAGGATGGAGGATGAGGATGGAGGATGAGGATGAGGATGAGGATGAGGATGAGGCATCTTGATGGAAAGGAGCTGCTTCTGCTGGCCACTGTGGTTTGGAGAACACAGGTGAGTGAAGGCAGGGGTGTCCCTGGAGGGAACAGAGGGCCCTGGAGAGCACAGGGGTCCCTGGAGGGAACAGGGGTCCCTGGAGAGCCAGGAGCATGTGTGATGTGCCTGGTGTGGATCCAGATG
This sequence comes from Cnemophilus loriae, assembly GCA_013397755.1. Lineage (NCBI taxonomy): Eukaryota > Metazoa > Chordata > Aves > Passeriformes > Corvidae > Cnemophilus > Cnemophilus loriae. The sequence continues at coordinate 354,276 of VZTF01004743.1, forward strand.
CTCAGCTGAGATCACAGAACCATGGAATCATGGAATGGTTTGGGTTGGAAGGGACCTTAGAGCTCATCTCAGTTCCCCTGCCATGGGCAGGGACACCTTCCGCTGGACCAGGTTCCTCAGAGCCCCATCCAGAGAGAATCAAACCAAACCATTCCAAAGAAGAAAATGAGGAAATTTGGGAATGTGGAAGTGGAAGTGGAAGTATCCCAGTGTGGCTCTGAACTGCAGGAGACCAGGTGTCCAGATCCTGTCAGCAGATGAGGTTTATAATTGAAGCAGGAGCTGTTCTGGCCTAATTAGCAAAGACAAACCAAATTAATGCCCCCAGAAACATCTCAGAGCTCTTTCCTGGCCCCCTCTCCCCAGTGGCTGCTGCTGCCAAACTATGAGGGGCTCGCAGGGGACAACCGTGAGTAGCCAGAGACTGGGGGGTTGTTGGGGTGTCTGTGAGGGCCAGGAGTTGGACTGGATGATCCCTGTGGGTCCCTCCTAGCTCAGGAGATTCTGTGGCTCTGTGGATGGGGCTGGCAGTGCCCAGGAGAAGGGCAGAGTTTGTCCCCCCCAGCCCACACCTCCACTGGGCTTTTGTCATCAGGAAGCCACTTTGTCTTTATTGGGTTTGCACTAAATTTGCTAAAGCAGCTGTTGGGGCCCAGAGCAGCCTCCTGGGACTGGTGGGATTCTCCCAGGCTTGCAGAGCAAAGGGTTTGGGCCCTGTCTGTGCTTGGAGATTAAAACGTGCCTGGGAATGTTCTGGGGGTCCCAGGGATGCATGGAGCCCTCTCCAGCTGGGTTATTGCCTTCTCCCACCTCCCAAAGAGCAGAGGCTGCGGGGCTGATCCATGGGCCAGGGCTGAGCCAGGCAGGACCACCCAGGGCTTTGTGCTGAGCCCAAACGGGTCAGGGAGGTCTCAGAATCCAGCAGGGTGAGCTCAGGCCCCTGCTCCGGTCCCAAGCACGGGCACGGCTCTGGGACTGGGCTCGGGAGGAACAGATTTCATCTCCGTGCTCTCCTCAGCCCAAGGCTTTTCTTTATCAGGATTATTTTTCACTGTGAGGGTGGGGAGGCCCTGGCACAGGGTGCCCAGAGCAGCTGTGGCTGCCCCTGGATCCCTGGCAGTGCCCAAGGCCAGGCTGGACACTGGGGCTTGGAGCACCCTGGGACAGTGGAAGGTGTCCCTGCCATGGCAGGGGGTGGCACTGGATGGGCTTTAAGGTCCCTCCAACCCAAACCATGCCATGATCCCATCATTCTAAGGAGGGTCCATTTTTAGCCCTCCTGCTTCTGGTGTGGCTGCTAGAGAATGGGGCAGGACCAGAGAAAAGAGTCCCTAAGTCACCCTGGACAGTTTAGGGCCAAACTGCTGCAAGAGGGGCCTCCGTGTGGAGATGGGGAGTTCCTGGTGCCACACCCACTTCCACGTGGGAACAGTTATTCCCATGGTCAGGGTGCGTCTGAGGAACAGGAAAATGTGAGGGCCCTAATCACAGAATCACAGAAGGGTTTGGGTGGAGAGGGACCTTTAAAGGTCATTTACCATGGAATCATGGAATGGTTTGTGTTGGAAGGGACCTCTAAAGGCCACCAGTCCATTTTCCCTGCCATAGGCAGGGACACCTTCCACTGTCCCAGGCTGCTCCAAGCCCCGGTGTCCAACCCGGCCTTAGGCACTGCCAGGGGTCCAGGGGCAGCCCCAGCTGCTCTGAGAACCCTCTGCCAGTGTTTTATCACACTCACCACAAAAAACTTCTTCCCTTGATCTAATCTACATCGACCCTGCTTTAGTTGAAACCCATCACCCTTTGTCCTGCACCGACAGGTCCTGCTAAAAGGTTTGTCCCCATGCATGAACTTGTTCCAGATCTGGGCTGATTTTCCAGCAGGGTGTGAATTTACCTGTCTGGACTCACAGCAGGGCTGTGCTGACATGAAGAGGGGAGAAAGCACCAGGGAGGGGCAGGGCAGAGGTGACAGTGCAGGACAAGATGTGTGACAGTGGCAATGAGGGTCTCCAGGGCCTGGGCCCTGCTCTCGTGGGCGTCCATCAAGGCCTGTGCTGTGGGAAGGTCCCCAGGGATGGGTCAGGGACGAGGAAATCCGGAGCTGAGTGAATCCATCTGCTCACACACACAGGACAGGGATACAGGTGTCACCCAGGGCCATGTGACAGGAGGGACCTGGTCTCCACTGGACCTGAGGTGACCAGAGGCCACTCTGCTGGCTTGGCTTAGTGAATCCAGAACCAGCCATGGATGAGCAGCCTCATTTTCTCCTCGTCACACAAATACAGGTGGGTTTTTTCCACTGTTTTTCCTTCTGCTCCATCCTGTTGGGTTTTGTGCCCCTGGCTGCCCTTTGCAGGAAGAAAAGCCGTGGCTGTAAGACAAAGCTTAGTCATTCTTTGAGCTCCAAATCATTCCTGGCAGGGCTTTTCACGGCACAGGCTCCTCAGCAGAGCCTTTCCCGGGAGGGTTTAGCACGTGTGAAGCTTTTGTGTTGCAAACATCTCCGGCCTGAGTCAAGCCCTCTGCAGGGCTCTGTTCCCGGGCACTTCATTATCATCACTCGTGCAGTTTGGTCTTTGCGTGCTTCTCGTTTCTACAGCAGCGCTGAAAGCAGCTCAGCTCCTTTGATGTTCCCTTGGCTGGAGCTCTTTTCGGGTTTTATTTTGTTGCGTGCTTTTCTTCCCTTCCCCTTTCTGAGCAGAAGCAAAAGAAAATCAATTTAAACAAGATGCAGAAAGGTTTCAAAACACAGCGTTAATCAAGTCAGCTCTGCCTGCGATCTTGCTGCGGCTCAGCTCGGAACCAGCCCTCAGAGCTGGCAGCTGGTGATAAAAGCAAACCAGCGGTGACACCTCTGAAATCCCTGGCACCGAGTGACAGGCACAAGGCTGAGTGAAACCCCCCCCAGACAACTGGCTGGAGAGCTTCCTCCACTGAGCTTCAACGCCCACGTTGTTGTCTGGGATGGGAAATGTCCCTGCCCAGGTCGGGACAGGCCCTGGAGTGTGGATGAATGGAGCTCTGGTGTCTTCAGCAGGAGGCCAGCAGCTGCTGCAGGACCTGCAGAGCTGAGCCTGGGCAATCCCAAACATCCAGGTGTTCCTGCCCCTTCCACGGAATCCGGGAATGGGTTGGGTGGGAAGGGACCTTAAAGCCCATCCAGTGCCACCCCTGCCATGGGCAGGGACACCTCCCACTGTCCCAGGCTGCTCCAAGCCCCAGTGTCCAGCCTGGCCTTGGGCACTGCCAGGGATCCAGGGGCAGCCACAGCTGCTCTGGAGTGAAAATCAAGGGGGAATGGCCTCAAGCAAAAGAAGGAAGGTTTAGGTTAGAAATTGGGAAGGAATTATACCCTGTGAGGGTGGTGAGGCCCTGGCACAGGCTTCCCAGAGAAGCTGTGCCTGCCCCATCCCAGGGCCTCACCACCCTCCCAGCCACAAATTCCTTCCCAATATCCCATCTCTCCCTGCCCTCTGGCAGTGGGAAGCCATTCCCTGTGTCCTGTCCCTCCAGGCCTTGTCCTCAGTCCCTCTCCAGCTCTCCTGGAACCCCTTTAGGCCCTGGGCTGGTAGAGGAGGCTGAGCAGGTTTAGTGCCAGAGCTGATGTGGGGTGGGCTCTGTTCTGTCTCCTCGATCTCCAGTGCCCAGGCAGAGCCAGGCTGGGGTGGAAGCAGCGCTGGATTTTTGGAGCACAGCTGGATGATTACACACCACAGGATGGATTTGGTGGCGGCTCTGCCTCGTTTTGCCTCCTGTCATTCCGTGGTGCTGACAGCCCCTCCGTGATCTGTGAGACTGCTCAGCCTCAAGGACACCAACTCCCTCCTCCTCCTCGGTTCCCTGCTTCCCTCCCAGGCACGGACGGGAGCTTTTGTTTTAACGGAATCTAAATGACAGGTCTGTGCTTTGGACAGAGTTCAGGAGCCGTGGCAGGGCCAGCAGAGCCACAAGTGTCCTGTGGATGATTTCAGTTCTCCCTTGATGAGGGGTGACCTGTTCCAGGACGAGCTGGGGCTGCTGTGCACATTCCCTCTGAATTGGCTCCGAGTGTTGGCTGAAAATTGCACCTTTGTTCATGACAGGAATGAAGAGCGGCTGGGCTGCTCCCTCTGCCTGCTGGCCAGTGGGATTGGGAGTGGAGGAGTCAGGGGTCTCTTCTTCAGCCTGGAGGAGAGAAGGCTTTGGGGACACCTTATAGTCCCTTCCAGGACCTAGAGGGGGCTACAAGAGAGCTGGAGAGGGACCTTTGACAAGGGCAGGGAGTGAAAATCAAGGGGGAATGGCCTCAAGCAAAAGGAGGAAGGTTTAGGTTAGAAATTGGGAAGGAATTCCTGGCTGGGAGGGCGGGGAGGCCCTGGCACAGGGTGCCCAGAGAAGCTGTGGCTGCCCCTGGATCCCTGGCAGTGTCCAAGGCCACGCTGGATGGGGCTTGGAGCACCCTGGGCTGGTGGGGGAGTCCTGCACACCTTTGGGCCTCTGGGATGACACAAAACACCTGATTCAGGTCACTGAACTGAGCCCTGGGTCTGCACTGGCTGTGACAGGAGCAGTGACACTCAGCCACTGGAATTTCTGTGTTCCCATCAGTCAGGGGGTCCTGCCTCAGGGATCCAGTGTGGCTGGTAACAGCGAGTGTCTGGCAGGGCAGGAGGGAAGTGTCTCAATTACCTGGCTTATTCGGCCTTGAAAAAATGATTTCTGCACTGCTGGGCACCTCTGGGGCCGGAGCCACTCGTGGGATGTCTCAGGAGGCGACAGCAGCTCCAGCACCGTGGCTGGGCTGGACACGGGGGACACCTGGCAGCTGCCTGGAGGGGAGCAGATGGAGAGCCCAGAGCTGGGCTTTGCCTTGTCCAGGGGGCATCCATTGTTCCAGGGACTGCCTGGGAAATTCCACCCAGGAGTGGCCCCACTGCAGAGCTGCCCCAGTGCCTGGGGGTAGCTGAAGCCCAGCCCCTGATCCCTCTCTTCCTCCAAGGTGTAATCCTGCTGCCTTTTCTGCAGGAGGCACTTTGCTCCCATGTTTCTCCCCACTTTGCCCCCATCCCTGCAGGAGGAATTACTCCGTGGGGTGGTTCCAGGCTGCTCTTCCCCAGCTGCAGCTGCTCCTCACTCACAGCCCCTGTGCTGCAGGTGGGGCCTTTTGCTTTTGTCTTCACCTTCCAGATTCCTCCTAAGCCTCCAAACCGAAAGATTCCCCCTTCTCTGTCCTTATCTGCAAGGTGAAAGGAGGGAGAAATTGTCTCCTGCCTCGGGGAAGATAAGTCACGTTGGCCTCTCCTTCTTTAGAAAACTCTCTAATGCCATTTATCAATTAATTACTGGGTTGCATTTCTGTCCATTAATTCCCCCTGCTGTCTCTCCATTTTGGAAAGGTCTGTGATGCTTAGGCTCTAATTGTCCTGTCCTCACCCTGCTTTCTTTCTCATTTTCAAGTTAAGTGGATACCAGAGCCTTCTGTATCTGCTCCTTTATTTCCCCTGCAGATTTGTCTGCCCCCCTTCTCCTCCTCCCCCATCGTGTTCCAAAAGGATTTCACTGGGTTTGGGGGGGGAGTGGATTAAACTGTGTGGCCCAGGCTTTAAATCCCAATTCTGCTCAGGAATCAATTGTTGTGGAGCCAAGAAAACATTTTCACTTGGAACTTTTTACCCTGACAGATCCACTTTCAGGTCACCTGCAACATGCTGTGGTTTTATATCAATCTCAGTCCCTTGTTTGGGTTGAAATAACCAAAACAGATAATTTTGAAAAAGAAAAGCTTCAATTTACCTTTCCCCCCCCCCAAAAAAAATTTGATGTCTCTGTTTGAAACAATATTTCCCTTGTTTCACTTCAGCTTACAACACAAAAGTATTTATTTTAAATGGGAAGAAGTTCCCACATGAACAAAATGGGTTTATTTTGTTCCAGTGATTTGCCAGTGAAAAATGGAAAAGTATAGCTTTGGGATAGGCCCAAAGGAAGGTTTTCCTTCAGTTCAATCCCTTAATCACAGAGCTTTTCTCGCCACCTCCCCTGCCCCAGGATCCCTATCCCTGCTGCCATGAAGAAATGCTGCCACATGAGTTCTGCTGTAACAGGGAAGGCTTTCCTGGTCCTGTCCATGAAAACTGAGCCAGGTTTCCACACCTGAGCAGGGTCAGGCCCCTGGAGAAGCTGCTCAGACTGAAACTCAGCCAGAGCTCAGCGTTCCAGGATCCTTTTCCCAGGGTGCCCCTGGATTCGTGGATTCACACTGAAAGTCAGTTAGAAGAGAATCCTTTACAAACCCCTCAGCTTTGGTCAGAAAGAAAAGGAGATTTTTCTGCTGCATCCAGACCCCACCGGTTCCTACTGAGCTGCGCTTGGGGCACAGGGTGGGGTTGTTGGGGTGTCCTGGGCAGGAGTTGGGCTGATGATCCCTGTGGTCCCTTCCAGCTCAGGAATGAGTCTATGATCCTGAGAGGTGCAGATGTGTCTGGTGGGCACAGACGTGGTCACTGCCCAGGCTGGTGGGGTTAAAGCCGTGGGAGTTCTCCAGGTGCCATTAACCCGAGATGTTCCCCCCCTAGCCCAGGCCAGCACCCTCTCACACCTTTGTCTGCTCCCTCCTCAAAATCCACGGGATTCCTCATCTCCCATCCCTTCTCCAAACCCATCCCTTCTCCAAACCCTTCCCTCCTCCAGGCTGTTCTTTTCCCCTCTTCCACGGCAGGATTCCTTTGCTCCCATCCCAGCCTGGCTCACCCAGCAGTTCCCTCTGCACCTCTCATCCCCTCCCCGGCTCCGCGGCTGCTGCTGGCTCCTCCCCTGTTGGGAATGTTTTCCTCGGTGAATGGAGACCCTCGGAACACTCACAGCATCCCATAAATGTCACCCTACTGTTATTTTTTATGATGAGGAAGCTGATTTGATGTGGAAGTGAAACTGGTCCTTGCCTCTGGGCCTCCTTGCTAAGCGAGGGAGTTTCTGGTTGCACTTCCAGTCTTTCTGTTGCCGTTGTGGAAAACAGATCCATTTGCTCAGCTGTGGATGTGGCTGAGCTGGGAGAGTTTCTCTGTTTGAGCAGGAAAAACAAACCCTCGGTGTCTGTTCCTGCTTTTCCTGCAAGCAGGGGAAGTGTGAGAAAAGGGTGTTAATTGGTGACAGCTCAGTTCCTCCGGGCTGGAGAGTGTAAAGTGAAGTAACCCTGGCAGGATGTGGCTGGAAAGGAGCCACAAAGAGCCCTGAAATCTCCGTGGCTTCTCCTGTCAGGGTGGAACAAAGAGTGGACACAGCAGAGAAATCCAGGTCTCGACCCCAGAAAATTGATTTCCTTCTGTTTTTGCAGGATGTTTGAAAAATGGTGGGATGCAACTCAGACAGGATCAAATTGAGGACGAAAAATGGGAAATATGCCTGGACTGCCTTTTATTTCCTACCTCCCTGGGGCACCACAGTGGCAGAAGAAAGGAGAGAGGCCAAGCTGCTACCTGAGGGATGAGGGAAAGGTGAACCTGTCTGTGACAAGTGCGTGCAGCTGGACCACGGGATGGATTTAGGAAAACCTGGCCTTTAAAAATCAGACGCATAGAAAACCACAAGTCCCTGGGAATATGTAGGTTAGGAACCTCTGGAGGACACAGAGAGAGGCATGGAGAGAAACTTGTGGGGCAAGCTGTGGAAGGAGAAGAGTAAAGAGAAACAGAATTGGTTTGGTTGGAAAATCCCTCTGAGCCCATCAAGTCCAGTGTTCCCCCAGCACTGCCCCATGTCCCCAAGTGCCACCTCCAGAGGGCTTTGAAATCCCTCCAGGGGTGGGGATTCCACCCCTGCCCTGGGCAGCTGGGCCAGGGCCGGACAGCCTTTCCATGAAGAACTTTTTCCTAATATCCAACTTAAACCTCCCCTGGCCCAGCCTGAGGCCGTTCCCTCTCCTCCTGTCCCTGTTCCCTGCGAGCAGAGCCCGACGCCCCCGGCTGCCCCCTCCTGTCAGGGACTTGTGCAGAGCCACAAGGTCCCCCCTGAGCCTCCTTTGCTCCAGGCTGAGCCCCTTTCCCAGCTCCCTCAGCAATTCTCCAGCCCCTTCCCAGCTCCGTTCCTTTCCCTGGACACGCTCCAGCCCCTCAGTGCCTTTCCCAAACCCGGCTGGCTGGGCCTGATCCCTGGTTGTCCTTGTAGCTCCCCAGGGATGTGATCCCAAGTGAGGATCTCTGTGAGCAGATGAGGTGTGGAAAAAGCAGCAGCTGTTCCAAGCATTCAAGGCTTAGCAAAGCCCCTTTTCTGAGTGGGGGGACAGGAGCTTAAAGAAATCACCTGGAAGGCTGGAAAGGAGTGGGGTTCTGCTCTGCCTTGCTCGGAGCTAGAGATTCCCGGTGTGTGGGCAGGGAAATGCTGTTTGTACAGCAGGAAATCTCCTTCCACCGAGGCTGGGGGCTGCAGGGGAAGAGGAAGAGGCTCTCTGGGGAAGGAATCAGCAGAGATGGAGGAGCAGGTTGGTGAGGGGGCTCCTCTGCCCCAGGACAGCTCAGCCCCTGCACAGGTGGGATGAGGAGCCATTGTCCCAGCTTGCCCAGGGTATCACGGGATCAAAGAATGGATTGGAAGGAACCTTAAAGCCCACCCAGTGCCACCTCCCTGCAGGGACACCTCCCACTATCCCAAGTTTCTCCAAGCCCCATCCAACCTGGCCTGGAACATTTTCAGGGATGTGGAGTCCATCCCTGGAGTTTCCTGTGTGCAGGTGAGGATGGTGTCCCCTGAGGAATCACCACCTGCTTGGGCACAAGTGCCCAGCCTGGAGGGGTGAGAAAGGACACAACACAGATTTCCACACAGGATGGTGAATAGATCCCTGAGCCCAGATCCCGAGTGGATCCCTCCCCCTCTATCACAGCCCAGCTCCAGGCTGTGCGTGGATCCCAACTTCTCCACCCAGCACCCCCAAAACAGGATTTAAGAGGGGGGCAAAGGATGTTTGTTTTCCTTAGGAAGCTGAGCGAGACCAGATGCCACCTTTGCCAGGTTGATGCAGGCTGCCCTCACCCAGCCTCACCACCTGGACTTTAATTTTCTTTTCCAGACCCTCAACCAACGGTTCCTTCTTCCCTCCATGTGGGAAGGCCAGAGAGCAAAATCCATCCTTCCCGCTGGCTCCTTTCCATCCGTATTTTACAGCAGCAGCTGTTGCCCACTTTAGTGCACAAAGCTTTGCTCGCTTCTCTCTTCTTCCCCTTCTCCCTCCCTTCCTGACCCTTCCTCCTCCTCCTCCTCCTCCTCCTCTGGCCCTTTGCCGATGCCAGCCCAGACTCCAGACAGTCCAAGGAGCACTGCAATTGTGTCCCTGGCAAGGGAGCTGCACAGTCTGGGCTGTCTGAGGACAGCACGGCGAGGAAGGAGGGAAGGAAGGACGGGACGAGATTTGTAAAGCTCATGGCTGGTTTGGAGGGAGGGGTTCGTTCTGCCTGGGAATGTGCTGGCTTTGTTCCTCCAGGGCTGGAAGGCCAGGATTTGGTGATGGATGCTCACAGGGGGTGTCTGGCCCCACCCTGGGGAGGTGCAGGTGCAGGTGCTGCAGCCCTGTGAGGTCTCCATGGGGAGGTGGTTCAGGGAATGGGGATGAGCCCTCGTGGGATGGGTGAACTTCCATCAGCTCCACTCGTCTGCACAAAACCCTTCTGATCCTCCCTGGCGTGGCATTCTGCACTGTTCCAGGCGGGTGACTTTGGCTCTCCTCTCCGGTAATGCCCACGTTCAATAACTCCAAGGGTGGCTCTGTAACTCCAGCAAAGGTGGGATGGGAGGTGTGAACGGCAGAGGAGCGAATGTGTAATTGGGCTTAATCTTCCTGCACTCAAGGAAGCAACAAAACATCTCCGTGTGTCTATTTAGTCAAAACACAGGCACATCACTGCTCTGCTGCCGGGAACAATAAAGATGCAAATAATGTCCACATCTCCCGGCGTTGGCCCGCTCGGATGCTGGGGAGAGTTTTATTGTGTTCTGATTGCTTTGGAAGGGATCCACTGCCGGGCCGAGCATGGCTCTGCTCCTTGAGGATGAGGAGCTGAAAGGGAATGAGGATGAGGAGCTGAACGGGAATGAGGATGAGGAGCGGGGTCCCTGCACCCCCCAGGCTCTGGGGGATGTTCCCCCACAGGCAGAGCCAGGGGCAGAGGGCACGAGGGGTTTGTGCCGGGGTGGCGGGTCTGGTGCTGGACGGAGGGATGGGGCTGAAGGGAATGTGGTCAGTTCACTCCCAGGTAGGCTGACCCAGGCCTGTTGGCATCTGTGAGCTGCAGCCAGCTTTGCCCTTCACTGCGGCGGGAATTCCTGGAGTTCAATTTTCCTTTTGGCAATCCCTGGGACAGGTTTTGAGGGCTGGTAGGAAAACAGTGGGGTGAGCTGTGATGAGAAGGCCGGGTTCAGGGTGGGCATGTAGAGCAATCAAACCAACTTTTACCTGTCAGGGGGGGAGAGAGAGAGAGAGAGGAGTGGGGGGGAGATTTCTGTCTGTGCATTACATCAGATCCATCCCTGGATCTGCATCTGTCCCACACAGAGCCAGAGGGATGGGACGGGACGGGACGGGACGGGACGGGACGGGACGGGATGGGATGGGATGGGATGGGATGGGATGGGATGGGATAACCTGGACAGGGCAGATGGGCTGTGCTGGGGGGGGATGCAGGAGGTGGCCGGGGTAGGAGGTCAGTGGGATGGAGCTGGAAGGTGAATCCCAGGAACAGTGGGCTGGGGGATCCCAGTGCCTCTTCCCCGGGAGGATCCAGGAGCTGGCAGTGGCTCCTGGCAGTGCAGTAACAACCAGCTCCTTCCCCAGAAGAACTTGTTACCCGTGACAAGAGGCACGAACTGCTCATCACCTGTGATGCTGAGAGCTTTAATTGCTGCTGAGAGGAGACAGTGACAGCCATTTATCCCAAAAAAGAATCCATTGCTTCCTGAATGAAATGTTTAGCTGAGAAATGAATGGCACCTCTGAGAGAGGAGCAGGGAAAAAGCCAGGTAGGGAGGTAAAACAAAGGATGGTAACTAATAAATACCTGCACAGGCGTGAGGTTCAGGTTCTGATCTCCAGCGTGGGAGGGGTCTCGCTGTCATGGGATGCTCAGGCTCTGCAGGAGGAATCATTTCCCAGTTCCATGGGCTAACAGGCAAAAGTGGGGTTTCCCCTGTTCCCCCAGAATAATACAGATAAAAAATAGAATTAAGCTTTAAATGGAAAGCTTTGTGTTTTGCCAAGACTCATAGACAATAAGATGTGCCTTCAGCTGGGCTTGAGGTGAATTCCCCTCATTTTTAATTGGTGAAAAGGTTTGTTTCAGGGAGAAAGTGAAACGCAGAAGACTCATTTTTTATTTGCAAGAGTTGTCCTAGATACTTCAGTAATTCCAAGAACAAGAATAAGAAAAGGTGAAATAGGAGAGCTCTCCCAAGAAATCAAAATCATACCAAGAAGTTTCCTTTCAAACACCAGAGTATTTGGATCTGAAATTCTATTTGGCTCCACCAGACTGACAGATCCTGCCTCTGCTCCTCAGCCCTTGCTTCAGCTCATGTTTCCCTCTTGCTCTTTTAATGGAGGAACTCTATCATAAATATTTCACTCAGTTGTGTCCCAGCCCAATGGGTTTCACAGGGACTCTTTGATTTGTTTGGTTTATTTTCCTTCAGCTCTGCAGGAGCTAAAGGTTGTTCCATGGCCTGTGACAGCCAGGAAAAAAGGGCTTGGAAATATGAAGGAAAAACCAATGCAGGTGCCCAGATCTGCTCTGAGAATAGATTTAGGCTTCTTAGGTCATTTCTGTGCCCAGGCCTGCTAAAAACCCTCTGTCATTTGCTGCCTTCCCGCTGTAAAACCCAGCTGCCCCTCTGGAGTGGCTGCTCCTGGGCTGTGTCCAAGCTCAGAGGGTCCCACCTCTGGCATTGCCTTCTTGCCTTTCCCTGATCTGTTCATTCTCCAGCCTCTGTTTTTCCTCCCTCCCTTTCACCCCCAGCCCTTCCCTTCACCCATTTATCTCCCAGCTGAGACCTTTGGAGCTGCTCTGGGAGCAGCATCACCTGCACAGTCTCGTTTCCTGCTGGCACCGCAGCAGTGACACCTCCGGAGAGGTTGGATGGATCTCTGAGTGAGGCCGTGGCAGAGACACCTCCCACTATCCCAGGGTGCTCCAAGCCCTGTCCAACCTGGCCTTGGGCACTGCCAGGGATCCAGGGGCAGCCACAGCTGCTCTGGGCACCCTGTGCCAGGGCCTCGCCTCCCTCACAGGGAACAATACCTCCCCAGTATATTAAATGCACACATATCTTACTCAGAGCATTATCCAGGAATGCTTTCCTGAAATCCTTTGCCCCCCACACTTTTCCAGCCTCTTTGTGTTGCCCAGCTGTTTCCTCTCGTGACAAACATGTCCTGCCTGTGCCAGCTGTGCCAGCAGTGCCCACCCTGCCCTGGGCTCGTGTCCTGCACAGCACCTGAGCACCCTGCAGGGGAGGCTCTCCTGGACTCTGCCGTGTGCAGGAGCAGTGTGCTCCGTGCTGTTAATTGCCAAAGCTCCCTGCAATTTGTTGCACATTATTTCTGTTTGCTCCCCTAATTAATGCTGGTTTGTGTTCTTTCTGCTGCTTTCGTGGCTCTCGCTCTCTCCCCCCAGCTCAGCCTCTTTTGTGCTTTTACTCTCTGTTGCTGCTTCCCCCATCTCCCCCTCCCTCAGCATTATCTGTTTGCTCTCCTGGGGGGTTCCTTTCCAGCTAAACGCTGCCATTTCCAGCACACCAATTTTTTTTCCACGTCTACGTCTCTTTTTTTTGCTTGTTGTTGTTGTTGTCCTTTTGATTGCTTTCTCCCCAACTGTTTCTTAAAAACTCCTTGCATTTCTGCTTCCTGAGTGTGCAGAAATTGCCCAATCTGCTCCAATTTGCACTTGGGTTTGCATTTATAGAAATTACCCAGAGTTTTTGGGTTGTTTTATTTGTACAGAGACTTCCAGTTGGTGGTGTTTCAGATCAGGGATGAGGAACCTTGGACACGGAACAAGAGAGTGTTCAGAGGGCCAAATGTGTCATCCTGCTCCAAACTGTGCATGTGACAGTTGGATATGGAGCCTGGGATCCAAAAAGCACACTGACCACTTGGAAAGCATCCCGAAAAGTGCCACTGCAAAATCCCAGCTGTGACACCCTTGCTGTCCAGGGGAAGGCCTGAAGTGTCAGCGTGGATGTCACTCTGTCACTCTGCTCCTCGCTGGAGCCAGCTCCAAACAGCTCCGGGGCAGACGTGAGGCAGATTTGGCAAACTCGGAGGCTTTCCCAGGTTCTGAAGCTCAGCAGTGCTCAAATGAAGCCTGGTTTGGTCAGACCCGGCCTGGGCAGCTGAGCTGGCTGTGCTGAGCTCAGCTGTGCCCTGGGAAGGAGCCCTCAGGTGCCAGAGAGCCCTGGGCAAGGTTTTCCACCTCTGGCCTGGTGTCCCTCCCTCGGCTGTGGCTCTGCTGGGACCTGCAGGTCCCTCCCAGCTCCTGGCATGGGGTGACACAGATTTCTCACCCTTTCTTCCTTCCCTTCCCTCCTCTTCCCCAGGGATTCCCCTCTCTGCTGCTTCCTGCAGGGAAATGTGGGTGGATGGGCTTCAACCCACAGGGACCAGGCTTTGAGGCACAACCTGAGGCTGTTCCTCAGGGATTTCTCCATGGAGGGGCTGGTCAGGCCTTGGACAGGGCTGCCCAGGGAGGTTTGGAGTCCCCTGGAGGTGTCCAGGGAAGGCCTGGACGTGGCACTCAGTGCTCTGGGCAGGGGACAGGGTGGGGATCGAGCACAGCTTGGACTCGGTGACCTTGGAGGGATTTTCCAGCCTCCATGATCCCAGGATTCTGCAAACCTGCCCTTGTACCCCAGCACCCCCAGGCCTGCTGTGCTTGGGAACGAGCAAAGCTGTTTCCTGGGAAGGAACACCCAGGGATGGACTTTTCCTCTGGCTCCTGCCCTGCCCTGGCTGAAGGGCCCAGCAGGAGCCCCATGGTGGCACCATGGACTGTGGCAATCCGAGCTTTTCCCTGGGCAAATGTTTAGCATTCCCATCTGCTCCTTTAAAATAATGCAATTTAGCCTAATTTTTGGTGTCAAGGCACTTGGTTAGGGAAATTATATTCTGTCACCAAGGTGTCAGGCTTGTCGGGGCTTTAATAAAATTATGACACCCCGTGTGAGCTGGGAAATGAGCATCTCCCTGCTCCAGCCCAGCCTCCGAGCAGGGATATTTCCTGCAGAGCCGGAGTAAACACTCGGTGACAGTCCTGAAGGAGCACAGCAAATTCGCTGTGACTCAGAATCCCCTGGACATGGCTGGGAACTGTGGGACACAAATGTGTTCCGGCACTGGCAGCAGGTCCCTTGGAACAGATTTTGGGAGCAAGAGCCTGGAACTCACAGGTGATTTATTGTTAACCCTTGCAAGGGAAGAGGGAAAATGTCTGATCTGGGAGTGTATCCTGAATGGCCAGAGTGAGGCAGGAAGGAACTGGAGAGACTGGAAATCCTAAAATCTTCATTCTGACATTAGGACAGAAAGAACTGGGAAACCTGAGGGGAGCATTTCAGTCAGAACTGTTCTCTGGGCATCAAAATTCAGGTTAAAAATAGGAAATCAGTCCCTCCCTGTTGCAAGGACATCCCAAAGCCGTGGATGTGGAGCACTTGGACATTCCCCCCAGGAAGCAGAGCTCCTGCAAACCCCTGCCCAGGCTGGGGGACAGTGACACTGTTCTGGGAAGAGGGAAGGAATTTGCTGCACTCTCTGTTGGTGCCAGCCACACCTGACTCACGTTTGGACTGGAAACTCAATCCCAAAGCGGAGGGGGAACGAGCCCTGCACAGGATGAGGAGCTGCCGAGCCCGGGCTGCTCCCGCCCTCCCGTCCTGCTGTTCGTGCCCATCTGCTGCTCCCCAGGGTGCTCCTGATGCAAATCCTTCCTCGCATAAAACAAACTGTGTCAAGAAGGAACATATGGTAAATAAACCCTGATTGCCCAAATGCAGATTTAAAGCCTGTTCGGAGCCAGGGCCAGCTCCCTGCTGGTTGCAACTTGGCATTGTCCCACTGGATTTGTGCTGCTGGGAGCTCTGGAGTGGCAGGGAAGGACCTGACCCTCACTTCATCCTGGAGCTCTGGAGTTTGTGTTCCAGAGGGAATGGATGGGGTTTGCTGCTGGGAAACATCCCCCAGTGCTGAAGGGCTCCTTGGGATGGGGCTGGCTCCTGGAAAGTGGCCAAACAGGTCGATTTTTGGAGAGAGTTCAGGTCTGAGCCCCAGGTCTGCCATGACCCCTCCTAAATCCAGGATTTCCAGCATTGCTGCTGAACTCCTAAACCTGACCCAGGACTCCCGGTTTCATGGGAAAGGCTGACATTTCCATCCCAGAATGGCCATTTCCTGGTGTTTGCTGCAGAACAAGGGTCCCATTTCCAGCTAACTCTGCCTCTCCCAGTTCTGTTTGAACACTTTTTCCTTCAAACCTGACAGGTTTGAAGTGATGGGGATATCACTGCTTAGGGGGACCCTGGGATGAGCCCCAGGATGCAAAGGAAAATAACCTGGAAAGGATTTCAGAGTCCCCTAAGGAGGGACCCTGTAATTTACAGTATCTTCCATTATTTTTGTCTTTTCCTTATGTCTATTCTGATACAGATCCCTGAAGGAAAAATGGAATAAAACACACACACGTTGCAGGGCCTGTTGCATCACCAACTCTTAGCTTGCTCAATTGACTGGAAAATTCAAAATTCACATCCAATTTCACCACTGAAGGGGAAAAACCCATCCCCGTCAAGAGCCTAATACTGGTTAATATTCATTTTAAAATTAGGTTGGTAAACAAATCAACAGTGGATCTGCAAAGGGCAGGGGGCACCGCCTGGAGAGGGAACCACAGGATTTGTGTTCTTGGTCAAGTCCTGTGTTGGATGCTTGGCTTTTATCCCTTTCCCAGCTTTAGTCCCTTTCCCAGCTTTTATCCCATCCCCAGCTTTTATCCCATCCCCAGCTCCAGGAGCGGACAGTGGGAGCTCCCCCACGTCCGCGGTCACTGACCTCCCCCAAGCCGCTGTGATTCAGCAGAAAAGCCTCTCCGTGGCCGTGGATTGGCCTTCTTGGGGTGAGGACGGTGATCCCGGGGTCCTGTGGAGTCCCAGAGCTCTGGACACGGCAGTGGGTAAACGGGATGTCGTGGCACTGGCACCAAGGGAGGGACGCGCTGACTGGGGGGTCTGAGCTGCCCTTCCTGGGGCTGTCTCTGTGCACAACGTCACCGTGTCACAATGTCACCTGAGCCACAATGTCACCCATGCCATAATGTCACCCATGTCACAATGTCACCCATGTCACAATGTCACCTTGTTACCTATGTCACAATGTCACTCATGTCACAATGTCACCAATGTCACCAGTGTCACCCATGTCATCCATGTCACAATGTCACCTATGTCACAATGTCCCCTTGTTACCTATGTCACAATGTCACTCATGTCACAATGTCACCAATGTCACCTGAGTCACAATGTCACCCAAGTCACAATGTCACCCGAGTCACAATGTCACCAATGTCACCAATGTCACAACGTCACCCATGTCATAATGTCACCAATGTTACCCATGTCACCCATGTCATAATGTCACCTATGTCACCATGTCACCTATGTCACACTGTCACCCATGTCATAATGTCACCTATGTCACCATGTCACCTATGTCACACTGTCACCCATGTCATAATGTCACCTATGTCACCATGTCACCTATGTCACACTGTCACCCATGTCATAATGTCACCTATGTCACCATGTCACCTATGTCACACTGTCACCCATGTCATAATGTCACCTATGTCACCATGTCACCTATGTCACAATGTCACCCATGTCACAATGTCACCTGTGTCACAATGTCACCAATGCCACCCCAGGGTGCTGCACAAAGGCTGTTGGTGCTGCTGTGTCCTGGCAGTGAATGGCTGCACTCGATCTTCGAGGACTTTTCCGACCTAAACAATTCCGTGATCCTACAAAATGTTTTTAAACTGATAATTTTATTTTCTTCTGTGCCAAAAGCACCCCAGGAGAGATTCAGCTCCAGATTCACACCCCTGGCATCTCTGTCCCTGCAGGCATCTCTCGGAGCAAGGCACGGAGCTCATGCTGGAATCTGGTGGAAGTGATCAGTCCAAGGAATCTGGGGAGTTCTGCTCCCTCGGGAGCACACACGGGCTCAGCTGGATTCCTCCCCAAGCTCCAGGGTGTATTCATTAAGGGCTTGACTCACTTCCTTAAAGGCAGAGGTGTGGTGGCTTTTGGGATGTCCAGGGGTGTCTGAGGTGAAGGGTCCCTGCATGGAGAGGGTCCAGGGGGGTTTGCACCAGGACTGGCACAAGAAATCTGGAGAGGGACTTTGGGCAGGGGCCTGGAGAGACAGGAATGGCTTCCACTGCAGGGTTAGATGGGATATTGGGAAGGAATTCCGGGCTGGGAGGGTGGGGAGGCCCTGGCACAGGGTGCCCAGAGCAGCTGTGGCTGCCCCTGGATCCCTGGAAGTGTCCAAGGCCAGGCTGGACAGTGGGGCTTGGAGCACCCTGGGACAGTGGAAGGTGTCCCTGCCCATGGCAGGGGGTGGAATTAAATTGTGTTTTGGGTTCCAAACCACTCTGTGCCTGCAGGCCGTGGAAGAAGTGCCCCTTTGGTGCCCCCATGGATGATGTACAGCACCTTCCCTGTCCTGGGTCACACTCAGCCCCTGCCTGGAGCACCCCTCACACAGAAATGCTCTTGGGCAGGGCCTGGGGCTGGGGCTGGGGGCAGAGTCTCTGCCTCCCACCCATCTGTCAGAGTGGAGACTGGAGTGAGGAAAGGGAAATTCCACAGGGGAATTTTGTGCTGTCTGGCACCTCCAGCCCATGCTTTTATTCGGATGAAGGGGGGAAGACACCAAGGACTGCAGGGCCCCGATGTGTGACCACCAGAAGGGACCTTTTTCCATCAAGGAGCAGCTGTGAGCAGCAGCTGTGGTGACAAAAGGCTGTTTGAGTTCATAACTGTTCCCATCTAAATGCAAATGCTGCCACAGCCGTGGGCTAGCAGGGAATGCTGCATCCATCCCCTGGCTCGGTGTGGGACATCCTGGATCGCTGGTCCTTCCACGCAGCCAGCCCGGGGAGATCCAGCACGGGAAAATGGATCAGGGAGCATTCCCACAGCTGTCCCACAGCTCTGTCCCACACCATGTGCTCCATCCTTTGTCTTCTCATTTGACCTCCTGTTCTAGGGAGCCTTCTCTGACTCCAGTCCAGTGGAACTGGGCTGAGGGAAATGCCAAGGGGGAGTCTGGCACTCAGGCACACGTGATCTGAGCCAGGGAGCCCTGTCTCATCACCAGCCCTTGGCTGAGGACAGGTCCAGGTGCTCACACCTGGCACAGCCCCTTCGAGCATTGCAGCTCCAGTGACAGCAGTGAGATTTAGAGGATGCAGCCTGGAAAGCTTTAAACATCCTTTGGGAAGACAAGAAAAGTCTGTATGGATTCAGCATTGATTTAGGACCATACAAAGGCAAAGAATTTGTTAAGTGGAAAAAAATGCTGTCTGTAAAATATCATTTCAGTAACTCACCCACAACACCCACTGAACAGCCCAGTGTGGTGAGCTCAGAGCCAGACAGGGCTCAGGAAAGGGGCTTTCCAATGGGAAGTGTTTGAATTTCCCTTGCCTTGCTCATCCTGGGAGCTGCAGTGGGGGGTGTTCAGTCCTGGGGCAGGAAATTCATTTTCCTGTGTGGGAGCAGGACCTGGGCAGCCACGGGCTTTGCCTGCTGTTTGCCATGACTTCACAGGGTGTCGTGCACTGCCAAATTCACCTGCAGCTCTCCCCTGCCCAGCCTGGTCCTCCTGCCCCTGCCGGCCCTGTCCCTGCCGGCCCTGTCCCTGCCGGCCCTGCCCCTGCCGGCCCTGCCCCTGCCGGCCCTGCCCCTGCCGGCCCTGCCCCTGCCGGCCCTGACCCTGCTGGTCCGGATCCTGCTGTTGTTACTTCCCTGCCAGAGTATCCAAAGCCCAGGTGATATCTCTGAGCTGCAGGTTCAAGGTCTCCTTGGACAAGAGAAGGGACAGAGATGGCCCCGAGCCTTGTGGGAGCTGCTCTGTCCATCACTGTTGGGGTTTATTTAACACTGTTGTGCTTGAGCTGACGCAAATCTTTACCCAGCCTCTCTTTCCAGACTCTCAAACCAGCTCAGCCTTTCAGCCATTCCCTATCCATAGCCAGGGTTTGGTGAGGAAGCTGGGAATTGTTTTCTTGCAAACAAAGAGACAAAGATAAGACTGTTGGATATTTGGCTTGGCAAACACTCGTTACCTCAGCAGGAAAATTGCCTCAGCAGATGGGACCCAGGACTCCTCCAACAATCCATTGCTAATTCATCAGCATGGATTCACCTCCGTGAGGATAATCAGCACACTCCAGACAGGAGTTTATTAGGCACTCGGTCCCAGGGATTGTATTTATCTTCTGAGCACATGCACACACAGGCACAAAGTTGGTGTTTAATAGGACTCTTTCAGCCCTGCTAATCCTGGATGAAAATGGGAGAAGATTCTGCTGGCACAGACATGTGGCCAGGTTTGGTGGAATGGGGTCAGACCCATGCAGGGAGATGCCGGGTGTTACCCACAGGGCAGTATTTGGCCCTGGGGCCTGGGGGTGTGAGAGAGAGGGACACTGGGGGCACTCGTCCCACCGTTCTCCTGACACCCTTCCCATCCTGATCCTCACCAGCCCTTGAGCTGGGCTGTCCTGGGCCACAGGATGTGGGAATGGATGTTACCAGAGAGTCCTCACTCAGTGGGTTCCTGCAGCTGAGCTCCTCTCGCAGGAATGTGGAGCTCAGCAGCAATCCCAGAACCCACATGGAATCCCACAGTGGTTTGGGTTGGAAGGGACCCCAAAGATCATCCACGCCCAACCCTCAGCCTTTGGCAGGGACAAAATCCTCCGTGGTCATTTGTGGGCCAAGTTTGCTTCAGCCAAACCGTTTAATGGGACTGGAGGGCTTTCCCAGGCACCTCCCACAGGGATTCAGACATCAAATCCCAGCTGTGCTGCTCAGCTCAGCAGTGCCCAGCACTGGCCTTGTGGGGAGGGTGTGAGGCTACAAAATGTGGGCAGGGAGAGAGGAGCCTGCGAGAAACCAGAAGTGGAAACTGGAGACGAGGAGAATCTCAGAGGAACAAAATGCTGACAATCTCTGCTGATGGAATGAGTGTAACTCATATTCCAGGAGTAAAACCCACGGGCAGAGCTGGCCCACGATCGGCACCGCTCAGGAGCCGTGCCATCCTTGTCTGACTGAATCGCCTCTGACATTCCAGGGTGGTTGGAGGGGACCTGGAGAGCAGGAGGAGGTGACACCCGTGCTGGTGGGAAATGTCCATGTAAAAGTTACTGTGTGAAACCATGGAATGTCCTGGAGATCCAGCAGTCCAGAACTGGTGAGTCTTGGAGGTATCACGGCTTGGAGAACATCAGCCCCTGGAGAGATCACACCCTGGGAAACATCAGCCCCTGGAGGTATCATAGGCTGGAGAACATCAGCCCCTGGAGAGATCACAGCTTGGGAAACATCAGCCCCCTGTCTCTATCTCTGTCACTATTCCCAGCAATTTTTTTACAAGGCCTGATAGAGCCTGGTAGACTTTGCAGCAAAGTCAAGGGTGGATAATGCTCATTTTGGGTGGGATTTTTGCCTCTCCTAAATGTTTTTACCTAAAAGTCCCTGGCACAGGTTGCCCAGAGCACCTGTGGCTGCCCCTGGATCCCTGGAAGTGTCCAAGGCCAGGCTGGACACCTGGCCTAGTGGAAGGTGTCCCTGCCCATGGTGATCTCTAAGGCCCCTTCAAACCCAAACCATTCCGTGGTTCTCTGAAAAGACTCCATGGATTTACTGTACCCTGACACCAGGCCAAGAGAAGGGAGACATAGTTCCTGGAACAGCAAAGTCCAAGTCTGTCCTTGCCCAAGTACGAACTTGGTAGCCCTGCTCTAACTCATTGATCTTTTTTAATGCAAAAAGCCTCATGGATCCTCTTTACAAGCAGCACCAGCACACAAAAAATATCATAAAAAAGCAACATTAAAAATAAACAAAAAGACAAAGCAAAACATAACTGTGCAAATAAATACCCTTTGCAATTTGGATGTTTTATGGTGAGGGAAACACTCTGAATATCTAATCCAAGCAGTTCTATTGCCAAGGAAATGTCACATAAAACCAGAAGAATCATAGCATAGATCAGGGAGATAAAAAAGGACAACACAATCTAATCAGATGTGACAGATGCAGCCCAATTCCACATAACAGCCAGAGCCAGCGGGGATTTGTTTGGGATGCACCCCTTGCTCCTTCTCAACCTTCTCCTCTCCTTCCAATATTCAATCCTGGCTTCATCTGAAGGGAAAATAAATTGCATTTAAAAGTTCTCTGGAGGTGTCCAAACTGTTCATGAGAAGAGCACTGAGAGCTGGGGGGGCTGGGAATGCTCTTCCAAAAATCACGGAATCCCAGCATGGTTTGGGTTGGAAGAGACCTTAACGATCATCTCATTCCACCCTGCCAAGGGCAAGGACACCTGGATTTTGTTTTTTCTTGGCCTAAAAGCCAAGAAGGTTTGGAACAGTAGGGATCTGCTTGGCGCTGCTCTGGGGTCACAGCAAGGAGCAGGACATGACCAATCCCAGCTCTGCCAGGATTCCCTGTGACCATCAGTGGTGGCCACTCTGAGGGCCCCCAGCCCCTGGCAGGTGACTGGGGACAGGCTGGAGTCCAGCGTGGCTCTCACCACTGGGGGAGGGTGTGAAACCATTCCCAGGCCTTGGGGTTCCATTTATTTTGCCTGATCCCTACAATCTCCGCAGGGAATGATGGAGGATGGCCTGTGAGACACCAGGGCTGGGCAGTGGAGTGACTGTCACCTGTGGTGGGTGACTTCTGTGTCCCTGGACATCCAGCACAGCCCCTGGTAACTGATCCACCGCTGTCTGCCCTTCCCAGGGAAAGAGCAGCTGGCTCTAATTTCTGGTTTGGTTTTTGTCCTGCTCGAACCTCTGCCCTCAGGGTCTCGTTCTCTGTCTGACAGGCTGACAAGTGGTGCCACATTTCTGCACTTAATGAGAGGCCTCACTGTGTGCCCCAGCCACCCCCTGGCCTTCCTCTTCCATAACAACCCAGCCTGAGCTCCCAGGCCCTCTTGGTTCATTCTGACTTTCCAATCACTCCTCTCTCTGTTCTCGCTCTCAGTGACACCAGCACAGGAGGCATGGCCCAGGCACTGTGACCCTGCTGCTGCATTCCCGTGGGATAGCTGAGCCTCTCCTTGCAAAATCCCTGCCTTGGCATCCAAACCTCACACCATCTTCATCATCACATCATCATCTCATCATCATCACCATCACCATCTTCATCACCATCATCATCACATCATCATCATCACCATCATCATCACCATCATCATCACCATCATCATCTTCATCACCATCATCATCACATCATCATCACTATCATCATCACATCATCACCATCATCATCACCATCATCATCACATCATCATCACATCATCATCACATCATCACATCATCATCATCATCATCATCATCACCATCACCATCTTCATCACCATCATCATCACCATCACCATCTTCATCACCATCATCATCACATCATCATCACCATCATCATCATCATCATCAACACATCATCACCACACTGTGAGCCTCCGTGCTGGTGATACCCTGGACAGTGTTACAGGATCATGGGATGGTTTGCGTGGGGAGGGATCTGAAATCTCATCCAGTGCCAGCCCTGCCACGGGCAGGGACACCTCCCACTGTCCCAGGGTGCTCCAAGCCCTGTCCAACCCGGCCTTGGACACTGCCAGGGATCCAGGGGCAGCCACAGCTTCTCTGGGCACCCTGTGCCAGGGCCTCCCCACCCTCTGGAGAAAGAATTTAATCCTCACATCTCATTTAAAGATCTCTGCCCACCTAAATGATCCTGCCCAGGGATTGCTCCTGTCCCTCTCCCCATATCCCCCAGGCTGCCCTGTGTCTGCAGGATGTTCTGACAGGGTCTGGTTCTCCTGTGGCCTTCACCAGGGAGGCCTTGGTGCTTCCTTGGGGGTCACTGACTGTCACAGTGAGAGCTCGTGGATCCCTTGGGCACCATCCCTTCCTTGGGAATGTTTCCCACCTGTTGGCACAAGCTGAGGTCAGCCAAGGGCTTTGAATCCCTTGAATGTGGGCCGTGTTCATTCAGATCCTGCCAGCTGTCCATCAGAGGGCTGGGGCTGAAAAATGTGCTAGGTTAGAAAAGCAGCTCTGCTGTGAATAACCGCAGTGCTGAGCGGGTCTGCTCGGGGATTCTCACACAGAGACTCCCCAGAAAAAGATGTGACTCCATCATTTGGGTTTAATTTGGTTGCTGAGGCCTTAAACACAGATTTTTGCATGCAATTACCCAAACAGAACATAACCTGGAGCAGAGCATTTGCCAGGAGCAGGGGTGACTCTGCAGCCTACCCTCCATCCTCCTCCTCCTCCCTGGGTGTCAGCCCAGCTCCTTCCAGCCGTCCATGAAGTGTTTGATCTGCAATCCCTGAGTGTGCACAGCCTTCCCTGCCCTGGGCTCTTCCCTCTGGCTTTCCAAAGCTTGGAAAACATCTTCAGTAAGAGAGAGAGACGTTGAGGGTGTATGTGTGTCCGTGTGTGTGTCTGTGTGTCTGTGTCCCTGTGTGTGTGTTTGTGTGTCCCGGGGTGGGGAGGGGATGGGAAGATGTGGAAATCTGTCTGCTCTGATCCCATGGGATGGATGACACTCCCTGGCCATGCCACAGCTGCATCTCCTGGTGTTTGCCAGGAGGATCCTGGTAAATCCCCAGCTGGAGTGCTGCAAAGAGCAGCAGTGTCCAAAGCACTGCCGGGGCCCTCCTGCTTTTCCACAGCCTCAGGCCCCTTCCCAGGACTCTTCATTTGATTGAGAATTATCATTAAAAGTGATATAAACCCATGAATGTGTGAGGAAACGTGACCTGTGGGAGGAAGCTCCACGTGGGTGTGCGTCCCACTGGGCCAGGCACCACCAAAGGGCAGGGATGGATCCCTCAGGCACATGAAAACAGGGAAAGTACCAGGAAAATAACCAGTTTTCCAAATTCAAGGGCTTGTGTCACACCTATTTGCATATGGGACATTCTCTGTCACGAGCCAGAGATCACCCACAGAAAAAGGGTGATCCAAAAGTTGTGTTGGACATAAATTTATGTTTGGGCAGAAGTTCCTTCTGTCCAAACCCTTTAGGAGCCCTCAGCTGGCAGCACAGTTTGTCAGGAGTATTTCAGCAGTGGGTGCACCCACTTCCAGCACTTACATGATTATGCTTTTTTTTTTTCTTCTTCCCTCTCTGTAATTAATTTGTGAAAACTCTTGTAATTATGGAGGAAAGCTGAAAAGTGAGGCCTCAAGCAACTTAAATATGAGCAGACTGATGAGCAATACACACTCTGGGTCTCTGTAAAAAGACCTTAACCTAAAGCTGCTGATTTGGGAGAGGATGGTGAGTCTTACTTGTGGTTTTGTTATTGCCGCTGGCACTGATTTCCTCAGCACAGGATCTGCTTGGGCCTTGTTCAGTGAAAAGACCTTTTCAAGACTTGAGTGCACCCCTGTTTTACTTCCTAAATACCAGTTTAGAGACAAGGGAGCTGGAGCAGCATCACATCTCATTTGTGCAGTCTGAAGAGGACACGTGGTAATAACTCGTTCCTGCAATTAGAGCAACACCTTAATGACAGCAGGAAGAGGGCTCGGGGCAGAGGCAGAAAGCAGCTGCCATAAAACCCTGGTGAGCAACAACCCCCCTGTCCTGCACAGCATCCCCCTGCAGTGATTGAGGGGCGATCCAGAGAAAATCCAAAATGAACCTGGGGAAGTCTCCTGAGCACGCAGTGATGCAAACCCAGATGTTGCCACTCGTTACCATAATTGGGGAGTGAGCTCTGAGCCTTTCAGTCCCCTTTGCTCAGCCCGCTGTGCCTCCCACAGAGCCTTTAGAAGCACATTGTGAAGAGAACTCAGGCCTTTATGTAAGAGCAGCCCACCAGCACAATTAAACCCGTGCTGGTCACTTTTCAGTTTCCATGGGCAGGAAAATGCCTGAAAATGTCACAGCAAACATCAGCCCTTGGTGTTGTTTTTTCGGCCTGAGAAAGGGGAGGGCTGAGGCAGAGGGTGGGAGAGCTGCAGAATTATTAAGCTGTTAATCGTGCAGCAGAGGACGAACCAAGGTGCGGATATTCACCAGCACAGGGTGTTTTAAGAGGGTGATGGGCACAATGCTGCTGCTTTTCCTGCCAGCCCTGCCCAGAGGTGAGGCACAGGTCTGAGGGGAGCTTTGCAATGTGTCCCCTGTCCCCTTGGGGAGGTGTGTGGTGCAAAGATCAGCTCCTGCCTCGGGTGGGACGGGAAACACCCCTCCCCTCCCGTGTTTAATGCCCCAGAGCAGCCGTGGTTGGCCCTGATGCCTCTCCTGCCTCTTCCCCACGGGAGGGGAAGGGACCCCGTGCCCTGGGCTGGGACACCCTGGGACACCTCCAGGCAAAGGCTGCTTTGCACCCCAGGGGTTCCCCCAGGCCTACAGAGATGTCAGAGTGGCCACTGTCACCTCCCTGGTGCAGCTGGGGCAGGTGGCACAGGCTCCCCGTTAGGTGGGTCTGGCTTAGCCTTCCAAATTCCTGCCCTCCCCCTGCTGATGTGCTGCTGATCTTTACAGGTCACAGAACCAGAAAACCCCACATGGGTTCGGGTCACAAGGGACCTTAAAGCCCAACCAGTTCCAGGCCCTGCCATGGGCAGGGACACCTCCTAGCGGCCCAAGCCGCCCTTCCCACCCAAACTATTCTGATTTTGTAATTCTCAGCTGCCCCTGGCACACCTGGGCTCTTCCCAGCCAGGTGGGAAGAGGTGAGGCCAGGACCATGTGGAGCAGTGGCCACCACCTGGCCTGTGGAGCTGAGAGGACCCTCTGAGTGCCACCCTCAGGCTTGGTTTCACCCAGCTGTCATTTGGGCTGAAAACCCTGCAGAAGGGGGAGGCTTTTGTGACTCAACTGCTGCAGCCTGTGGACATCAGACAGGGCACTCCGTGGTGCAGCTGCCTGTCTGTGACATCTCCAGTGACAGCCAGAAAAAAAGCAAATAAAAATGAAGCAATTCCTGCAGAATGCCAGTGTCTGCAGGCTGCACACACTTCTCTGTTCAAGGCAAAGCGGGAGAAGGGTGAATTGCACATGACAGAAGTTGTCACTTAGAGCAGGATTCATTTGTCCACACTTAGATTAATCTGACCCACTTTCAGCTGTCTACCTGCAAAGGGATGGATGGCAGCTGAAAGGGAGCTCAGACAAAGGGACGGGGAGCTGTAAATACCTGCAGTTATCAGAGCTGGGAGACTGACAGAGCTGGGAGAACACAAACAGAGCCGTGTTTCACATCACGGGAACCTGCAGAGGTTCCTTGGCAGAGCAGGATCCCCGTGTTCCCTTTGTGTCCCCGTGGCCCCGTGGATGCACATCCACCTGGCTTTCCCTCAGGCTTTGCACAGAATCACAGGAAGGGTTGGGCTGGAAAGGAACCTAAAGATAAATTTAATTCCTCTCCCTGCCATGGGCAGGGACACCTTCCACTGTGCCAGGGGGCTCCAAGCCCCAGTGTCCAACCTGGCCTTGGGCACTGCCAGGGATCCAGGAGCAGCCACAGCTGCTCTGGGCACCCTGTGCCAGGGCCTCCCCACCCTCCCAGGGAACAATTCCTTCCCAATATCCAGTTCTCCTGCCAGGGACTTCAAAAAAGCAAGACTCTGGGGAAACAGAGTTTCTGTGTTTTGCACAAGCTTCCAACCCAGTAAAATCCCTCCAGGAGCTGCAGCTTAGTCCTTTCAGCAGGACTCGGGCTGCAGCTCAGAGCTGCTAACCCGGGATGACATCAGTTGTCAGCTCCTATCAAGATTAGGATAAAGGCTTTATCAGGCAAATTGGTGCTGTTGTCGCTGCCCTAATGTTATTTTAAGTGACTCCTTCTCTGTTACAGGGAGATCTGTGAAGGACAAGGACTACTGGTCCAGAGTGGAACCGCTGGGCTTCTGACTGGCTGCTCCCACAAATCCTCTTCTCACAAAGAAAGCTCCCCTCTGTAGGAATCCTGCCCTGCTTCTCCACAGTCTCGTGGTTATTCCATTTTTCGGGGGGGCAGCTCAACATTTCTTAAATTGCTGTTTCTCTCAGCAGGCTCTGGGACTCTGCTCTCTGGTATTCGAGGAAGAACAGATTCCCCCTGTGCTGGGCAGAGCTGGGATCTGACCAAAGGCAGGGCAATCTTCTCTGCCGAGTTCTGAAGGCCTTTGCTTGGACTAAAACTCAATGAGAGTCATTTGGTTCCCTTGGAGGGATGGCTGCTTACACCACCTGAGGATCTGCTCTCCACTTTGTTTATCCAATCCAGACTTTCAGACATTCATTTAACAGCAACTGGAGCGTGGGATTTTGGAATGCCTGGGTGGGGATGTCTTTTGCCACTGCTTTTGTAAGAGTAACCCTGATGTGACACCGGGGAAAAGCTTTCTCCTGGGTATCATCCCAACCCCTCAGCTCCTGCCGAGCCTGCAGAGCTGCCCTGGGACTGCTCTCTCCTTGGGCCGGGTGGTTCTGGCTCAGAGGAGCTCAGGGCTGGTCCCTGCTGAGAACCGGGCTCCTGGCCTGGGTCACGGTGCCTTGTCCTGCCTCCACCCCAGCTGCTCCAGAGCCACCAGGGATTAAGTGGCATCTCCTGGGCCATGTCCTGCTGTCCTTCCCTGGGAGCTTTCCACAGCTGAGGGAGGCAGGGAATCACTCCTGGCAAGGCAGCACCGGCCACTTCATTCCAGGCTCACCAGAGTGTCGCTGCTGAAGTCCTCGGTGCGCTGAAGATGGGAAGGGCAGCCGGATTGCTTCTGACAGGAGCAGTTTTTCCTCTCTGTTCCCATTACAAATGCCCTCTTCCTTGGCATTTGGCCATCTGGGAGAGTTATTCTGGCTCTCAGCCTCAGCGTGGGAGGTGCTGAGTGTTGGGCTGCCCGTGGTAGGGAGAGCTGGGCTGCCGAGTAATACAGAGCTGGAAATGCTCATGCAGATGGATTAGAGGATGTTTCCATTAAAATCCTGCCTGCCTTTCCACTCTGCAGCATAAATAATGGTGGTGTGAGTGTCAGGAAGCTGAAGGCTTAGGAGAAATATTCACTAGGCTTTGGCAAAACTCTTATCCCTGTTTAGCAGAGCAGGCAGCTGCTCTGATGTGCAGAACTGGAAGTTGAATCCCAGAATCCCAGAATGGTTTGGGTTGGAAGGGCTAAAGCCCACCCAGTTCCACCCCCTGCCATGGGCAGGGACACCTTCCCCTATCCCAGGGTGCTCCAAGCCCTGTCCAGCCTGGCCTTGGACACTCCCAGGGATCCAAGGGCAGCCACAGCTCCTCTGGGTAACAGAGCAGGGAAACGCTGCAGGAAGTTGGAATGAGATGAAAAACAGGGAGTGGGGGCAGAAAAGCAGCAGCAGCTTTGAGATCCGCACTTTTGGATGCAGAGTGTGTGGAAGCCCCTGAACCAGGCTGGGTTTAGGACCTGGCAGACAGGGATGGCAAAACACCCTCAGAGCACCCTGTGCCAGTGTGACACAAGGACAGAAAGTGACCAGCACTGGGAGAAAATCCAGCTCCCAGCAGCAGCTGCTGGCAGGGCTTGGGCAGAGCAGGGACACCCACACCCTCCTCTGCTCAGGTTCCTCCCGCACCTCCCACCTTGCCAACAACCCCATCCCAGGCTGCCCAGCACGTGGCCAGACCTGGCTCCCCGATTCCTGACCCCCAGCGAGCTGAGAGAAGCTGAAACCATTTCAGACTTGCCCAGACCAAGTCCTGGGATTTGGCATTAAAAGGTGAAGCCCTTCAGGGCTAGGAGAGAAGCAGTCCTGTCCCAGCAGGAGGGTTACAAACACCACAGGACTCCCTGCTTTTGCCTTCCACGTCTGTCTCAGCTAAAACAAAACCTGCCCCAAGCAGCAGCTGAAGCAGAGTTCAGGCTGTAAAGCACAAATCTGGGAAAGGCTGGCTGGGCAATCTGCATCCCCCTCACTGCACACTCGTGCGAACTCTGGCAGCTGATCCCACACTGCTTTTCCCATTTACTCCCTGTTGCAGAGCACCAGAGAGAGAATTTCGAGAACAAAAGCCTTACCACAAATCGATGGATCCAGGCAAACCAGGAGATATTCCTTTAACCTTGCTCTGCAAACAGCTGAACCAGTTCTGTGGGTGAGGTCAATCCAAGGTAAAGCATCCTGCGTGGAAATTTTGGGATTATCTGATTTGAGCTTTGCAGAGTTAGAAGTTGCTGCAGGTAAGCTCTTGTAGTGGGCAGTGCTGGGAGGTCTGAGCTGCAGGTACTCGTACCTGCTCTGGGTGTAAAATCCATTTCACGGCATGGATCAACCCTTGGGCTTCTCAGCAATTCTTTAAAAATTAATTAAAGCACTTTTTCACTTGTGAAATCACAGGTCATCAGCAGATCTTTGAAACAGGGTGGCTTTTGGTCACTCTTCCACACTTCATCAACCCCAAGCTCAGCTTAGGAGGGGCCTTGCAGGGCAATTTTTTGCTCTGTGAGACAGGTCCTTTCCTCTTGCCATGCCTCTCAGTGAGAGGAGCAGTTGTGGCACGCTGTGGGACGATCTCCTGGTGCCCAAGAGCTGCTCTGTCATGCCCTGGAGGTGACTCGACCGTGTCAGGACCACAGCGAGAGGACAAAGTCCTCCTGTGGAGGTCCCAACACCAGAAACCTCCCTGACCTGGGTGTCAGCAGGGTGAAGGCAAAGGGAGTGAAGGGGCCTGGGAATGTTCCCTGGGAAGAGGTGCTCTGAGGGTTGGGAAATGCATGGACACTGCCGGTCTGGGAGATCACAGAAGGCTGGATGCTGGCGTTGTGCTCAGGACAGGCTTTGTCCTGGTGCTGCCAAGTTCTCCCAGAACCTAAAGGAAAATGCTGGGGGGAATATTTCTTTCAACATTTCCTGCTCAGAGCAAAATCCTTTTGCCATTGCTACAAGGACTGTAACAGAGAAGTGGAAAATCACTCCATCTGTCCAGCCAAATCTCTTATCTGCCTTTCCTTCCTCCACTGACAAGGATTGCAGGGGATATTTGTGAATCTGGCCTCAAAACACCTCGGTGATCTGAGGCTGCTTTCTCCTTTCAGATGAAGAGAGAGAAGCCCTGGGGTGAGGAAGGGCTGGATCTCCACCAGCCTCTTTGAAGGTCTGTCTCTTCATGTCACAGCAGGACTTGCCAGATGCCTCGTGGTCAGGAACAAATCTGGCTCTTTTTTTTTTTTTTTTTTTTTTTTTGGTGTTTCTAACAGGAACTGAGCTCTTTGAAATCTCTGGCCTGATAAAACTTGTTAAAAAATCACATGGGCAGCCTGAGACAGAGCCATGTTTTTTAACTCTCCCAAATCCAGTCACTGAGGAGAGGAAAATTCTCTGCCTGGGAAGATTTGCCTGACTCCTCCTCAGCCACAGGCAGGGAAATGGGTCCTGTCCGAGCAGGGAAGGGGAATATGGAAAAGGTTCCGTCTGCTGCTGAGCCCACCTTGCACCCCCCAGCTGGTGAGGAGCATTTCATAGAATCATGGAATGGGTTGGGTTGGAAGGGACCTCAAAGACCATCGAGTCCCAACCCCCCTGCCATGGGCAGGGACACTTCCACCTGGAAAAGATTTAAAGGAGCCAGGCTGAATGATCTCAGTCTGAGCTCATCTCTCCAGCCTTGCCCATCTCTCCTGAAGGTGCTGATGTCCCTCCAGTGACTGAGAGGAGTTTGCAGCAGTTTGAAGGGTATTCCTGAGTATCAGGTGCCAAAATTTGATCTGTGAGCCCTCACTTTGGAGCAGATTTTCCTTTAAATCTTGGAGCTCCTTGAAGTCAAGAAGAAACCAAGAGCACCAATGTTTTAGGCGGTAAAAAGATGGATTCTGGTAATTATATTCTGCTGGATTGCCATGGATTCTGGATTGGGAAATAAAGAACATTTCCCAGCCCTGGAAGTGTCCCAGGCCAGGTTGGACGGGGCTTGGGGCACCCTGGGACAGTGGAAGGTGTCCCCGCCCATGGCAGGGGTGGCACTGCATGGGCGTTGAGGTCCCTTCCAACCCAAACCATTCCATGATTCTGTGATCCATGAAGGATCACTGGCTGGAAGCCTGGGGACTCTCCCTGTGTGTAACTGTGTTCAAACACAGGCTGAGAGCTCTTTTCCCTCTCATTCTATGAACCACTCCCTGGCGCCCAGATTTCCAGTTCAGCTGGGCCATCCAACAAGGGATATTTCTGCATCAAAAGCTCCCCACTCTCCTCTCCGTCCATGGAGAGACTCTGGCCCACATTCCTTTGAAGACAGGAAGGTGCCAAATGTGTGCCAAGGATTGAGAACACTCGAACCCTTGGGAAAGCAAGGACTTTAGCAGTGCTGCAGGAGAGGGTCTCATCTGGTGTGTGACAGCTCAGTGGGAGCACTGTCACCCGCTGCCACAGCCAGGCTTGGCAGGGAAATGTGCTTTTGCAAGAGGTTTAACTCCCTGAAGGCTGTGCCAGCGTGGGGTGACAGGGACGAGGGTCAAATGGGGAGAAGGATCCTGTGCAGCCACCTGAACTCACTAGAAAAGAGGAATTCAGTGGAGGCTGCTCTTCACCTGACTTTGATACAGAGTTTTATGAGGAGATGTTTCTGTGGGACCCAGTTCGGACAAGTGTGGATCTGCACAGCTCCGGGAGCTGCTTCGGGACTGTAGGATCACTGCTGGGCTGATGTTCATGGGACAGTAAAGTCCAAACGTGGGAATCCAGTTTAGAGGCACTTAACACATCTTAAAACATTTCTGGGTCTGGAGAGGCAGTTAAATGGCTCAGCAGGTGGAGAATCATGGAATGGTTTGGGTTGGAAGGGACCTTAAAAACCATCCAGTGCCACCCCTGCGATAGGCAGGAACACCTTCCCAGGTGGCTCCAAGCCCCAGTGTCCAACCTGGCCTTGGACACTTCCAGGGATCCAGGGGCAGCCAAGCTGCTCTGGGCACCCTGTGCCAGGGCCTCACACCCTCACAATAAAGATTTTTTTCCCACCTACTCCTTTCCAGTTTAAAACCATCCACCTTGTCCTGTCACCACGTGAATCATAAAGGTTGGAAAACACCTTTGAGATCCCCAAGGCCAGCCCTGAACCCACCGTGTTCACCACTGACCACGTCCCCAAGTGCCACATCCACAGGCTTTGGGACACCTCCAGGGATGGTGATTCCAGCACACCCTGTTCCAATCCCTGCCCACCCTTCCCGTGAAGGAATTTTTCTAATATCCAACCCAAACCATCTCTGGTGCAACTGGAGGCCATTTCCTCTGGCTATATCCCACCCAGCATGTGAGGAGGGACCAGAGTCAGAGGAGCCACTGAGCAGGAGCTGTCACAGAGGGTGTCAGACCCCCCGAGAGTCTGGGCTGGATCTGGGCTCAGCTCCTGGGCTCTGTCCACGCTTACAGGATATCAGAGCCCTTTCCAAGAAGCAGAAGTTGCAGAAGTCCCAAGGGCGGAACAGGAGCTCCTGGGGCTAAACTGGCTTGGGGCATCCTTGGCCTTACAAACAACGGATGCTTTAGTGGAAAAGGGAGTTTGGATCTTCTCTGCTCCTGGCAAAGTTGCAGGAAGGCTTTGTCCAGGCTGGGATCAACAGGTGACTGGGGAGGGTTGAGAGAAGAGCCAAGAAAACGCTTAAAGGATTGGAAACCTGCTTATAGCGAGAAGCTCCGGGATCTTGGTGTGTTTAGCTTAACAAAGAGAGGATTAAGGAGAGACTTTATGGAGAACAGAAATCGATGACAGAGGATTTCTGGCCCTGCAGACAGAAGTGTAACAAGAGAGAGGGACTGGGAGCTCGAGCCAGGCAGATCAGAGCAGGAAGAGGTGCCTGCTCTTAGCAGGGAGGGGATTGCTGATGGAGCAGCAGCCGGGGCCGTGCCGCGCTCTCCAGCACTGAGGGGTTTGCACAGAGCCGGGCTGGGTTTCAAAAGCAGGGATTCTCCTTTGATCCCTGTTATTGGATCTGAGGTGGGAATTAGTGCGCAAAGCTCAGGGCCCAGGCTGACGAGCAGGTCCGAGAAAATGATCCTGATGGATTTTCTTCATGCTCTTCTGAAAAATCTATGAAGTCCCAAATGCAGTTGATTTTTTGGGGAGGGAGCTGAGAGGGAATTGAATCGGCTCAAAGCTGTTACAGACAGAGCAGCAGAGCAGAATCAATCACCATAATCAAAGCAGAGCTGCCTGATGACACTGAGGGCTGAACAATGAACATTCACATAAATCCACTGCACTGATTAGGCAGAAAAGCCCAGATAGTCAATATTCCCATTAAACATCCATCAGAAAGTGCTTCCCAGATTGCACTCCCATTTGGGAATTTCTCCATTTCATAGGCAATTGAAGCTGTTTAGCTGATGATTGCTGTTGGATAACACCACCTCCCTGGGATGTAAAATCACCTGAGGAGGGGGTGTTTGGATAACTGGGGCAGCTCTGCTGGCACACAGCACCTGGGGGCTCATTTCACAGCCCAGGGTGCAACTCCTCTGTGGGATTTCCCTTGCCCTTGGTGGGGCAGGGGCTCGGTGCAAACAGGCACATGGGGAGAGGTTCGCTCCTGTGTTCTGGGCATTTTTTGGGACATGCCATTGCCATCTCTCAGGCTGTTTTTCCTAAGGTGGGAACAGCTCTCCAGAAGTCTGCAGGGAGGAGGATTTTGGCTTCCACCACCCAACCTGCTGAGTAGATGCAGCAGGGCCAGCCTTGGGGAGACTGGAGATGGGGAAGGGGGTTCAGAGCAGTGGTCAGAGCCATCCCAGCAGGGGCTGCACTGGGCTGACCTATGCTGACCCTTCTGCTCACTGTGCACGGGGCCAGAGCTGCCTTCTCTCTGCCGCATCCTGGAATGGTTTAAATGCCAAGGATTTTAAACAACCAACGGAGGTGTCTGATCCAGGACTAAGGGATGTCAGTATGAAGAGAGAGAAGCACCTCAGCAGCAGTGAGAGCTCCGCAGGTCACCCACAGGTCACCCACAGGGAAGGCACTGGTGGGCCTGCGTCCACCAGGACTGCCACATCCCATGTTCCAGCTCAAGCCTAAGGGCCACAAATGCCAGGAGGATGTGGGATGTTGGGGAGGTTTGTCTAAGAGAGCTAATGCAGGCAAAGAGGTGAATGGAAAAAAGGGTCAGAAAGGAAAATGGAAAAGGGGAGAAATGGGAAATAGAATAATTGGTACCACAGAGGGGGGAAGGAGGCACCACCTCTGATGTGCTGTGCTTAGCACTCCCATCATGTGCAGTACAGAGCAATCAGCATTCCTGGAAACTTTGGGTTTTAATCTCTCTGAACCTCAAATCTCCATTTGTAAGTAGGGATAATGTACTCAAAGGACAGGAAGATTAGTTAATTAATGGGTTGTGACATACTCTGATGCTGTGATAATGAGCACTGCTAGGAAATGTGTGATTGAGGCTCTGCTTCAGTGTATTTTATTTAGATCTGAACCTGGGGATGGGATCAGCCCCTGAAGCAGCTGAGCTTTCCAGCCCTGTCTGTCCCTCTGTTCAGGGATTCCCATTCTATGCTTCGGAAATGGATTGGAGTCTCCACGAAACCACAGCCTGAAATGTTGGCATGTCTGTGCAGGAGACAGATTCCCAGTTTACAGTGGATATCCTAAAGCTGCTGGCTGTGGGGCTTGGTGTTCCCAGCAGGGCTTGGACAGCCTCTCAGGGACAGCCTGGGATTGCTGGGGTGTCTGTGCAGGGCAGGAGCTGGACTGGATGATCCCTGTGGGTCCCTCCCAGCTCAGGAGGTTCCACGAGTTAGGTAGAGAAGTCCTGGTGCCACATCCTGCACAAGGAGAGATGAAGGCACCGAGTTTGTTGGGGAACACCTGGGAATGCTGAGCCCATCCAGAGCTGCACGGCTGCTGGGAAGGGTGGAACACCTGGGAATGCTGAGCCCATCCAGAGCTGCATGGCTCTCGGGAAGAGTGGAACACCTGGGAAGGCTGATCTCATCTGATCCCATCCAGAGCTGCACGGCTCTTGGGAAGGGTGGAACACCTGGGAAGGCTGATCCCATCTGATCCCATCCAGAGCTGCACGGCTCTTGGGAAGGGTGGAACACCTGGGAAGGCTGATCCCATCTGATCCCATCCGATCCCATCCAGAGCTGTACAGCTGCTGGGAAGGGGTGGCAGTGTCACACCTCGGAGCCGTGTCAAGACATCCACACTTACACACACACGGGCAAAAACCCCGAGCAAAGACGTGCTGGATCCCCCGAAACCAGGAGGCTGCAGGGCTGGGAATGTCAAGGACAGACAACAGGAGCTGTGGCTGAACCTCCAGGGTTCCAGCAGAGTGTCGGGTGATTTGGAGCAAGGATTGATCACATCCACCACTTGCTTTGGGCAGCTCTTGAGGGAAATGAGAGGAGACTCGTGAGGAACTGGCAACAGGATGGTCCAAAGCAGCTGAGAGTCCTGAGCCTGCTGGGAAAGGACCAGCGAGCCCAGGTCTCGGTGCAGTGCTGGGCTGGAGCAGTGTGAGGGATGCGGGCTGAGGGCAGCATCCTTCCCTTGCCCTTCCCGAGGGGAAAAGCAGGGCAGGAAGCCAGGGTGCCTAACAGCCCCATGAGTCACCAGGGCCCTGGGAGAAGTCTCATGGGGGAAAGGCTTCCCTGGAGCCTCCTGTGAGTCAGGCCCTGCCACCGAGCCCGTGGCCGGGAGGCTGCAGAGCAGCGGAGGGTGAAGGCAAAGGGAACAAATGTCCTCCCCTGCCCTCTGCCAGCGGCCCTGCCATAGCTCCCTGCCCCAGAACAGCTGCACAACTCCTCTTGCCACGGGACACAACCTCAGCGCTTCTCAGTCACCTCTCCTGCTTTCCTCCTGCCACAAGGACCTGTGACACTGCGGACAGGCTCTTCCACGTGGCAGGGAGCATTTTCCATCTGCAGTCAGTGCAGGGAACACCCAGGTCCTGTTCCCTGGGGACTGAGCCAGGTCTGGCTGTGGTTCCTGCCCTGTCCCTTCAGGCTGCCAAAATACAGGAACACGGGTGTCCAGGGGATGTCTCAGCCTGGGATGGAGCAGGAGCCTGGGACAGAGCCAGGCTTTAAACTCCCCCTGCACACAGAACTCCTCCGTCCTCTCTGCTCCCATTAGCAGATCTCACTTGGATAACTCATTGCTGGAGCTTCCAGCTTACACTTTGTGGAGCCTTTTCTCCCACTGACTCTTGTTTTCCCTTGGCTGAGGCTTTTCTTTCACTGACTTTTTTAAGTCCCAGAGGCTTGAAAGAAGGTGACTCATCCCCTCAGAAGTCCGGGCAGCTCTTATCTCCTTTTTGGCACCAGCTGGGAGGTGGGAAAGTGGGAAAAGGAATTAAAAAAAAGAAATCAATACATCTTTTGTATGATTTTCCACAGCTCACCTGTTGTCTGTGCTCTCAGCTGGGGAAGATAAGGTGATTTACTTGGTGGCAACACTTCTGCCCTTTCAGTTTATAAAATCCTTACTTCATTAGCTGAAGTACAACATGAACAGACCAGCAGGATGGGAGTAGCTCTTTTGGGAGCATTTTAGGCTCTAAGGAAGGAACCTTTCCTCTCATTTTCATATATAAATATGCATATTGATATGTACATTTGTGTATATATTGTATATATATTTATGTAATTTTAATTTAGGTATAAATACACACGCTGACAGTGCTGACCAGTATGAGGGTGATCTACAAGATCATGATGCTCATGGAGAAGATGGATAAGACTGACCATTCAGAGACTTTTCTATGAGGGGAAAGTGGGATGTAGCAGGTGTTGCCCCAATGCACAGAGCGTGTGGGCCCTGGGGAGGGGAGTTCAGCCCATGGCCCTTTCCTGCAGGATGTGGGGGGTGCCAAAGAGTTGGGAGTAACTGGGGGGGAAATAAGAAAAAAAAAATCTCAGAAGCGGCAAATTAAGTGAAGGCACAATTGTGTGGAAGATCTGATCTGGGAAGAGCAGGAAGAGGGATCTGGGAGCTCTCACTGGGTTCAGGGGCTGGGCTGGGTTCAGCCCTTCCCTCCCTCAGCAGCCGCTGGTGGCAGCAAGGCCAGGGCTGGCTCGGGGCTGGTGCTGTGGGAGACCCTCCCTCAGCCCCAGGGACACCCCATCCCGTCCTCCCCCACTGCTGGGGCCTGGCCTGGTCACCCGAGCAGTGGCGCAGGGACACCAGAGCCCAGGCTGTGGCCTCAGCTGCTGCCAGGTCTGGAATTGCAGTGTGGGCCCTGAGTCGGGAACGGAGCCCGGACACCCCTGGGCTCAGAAACATCCCTGGCCTGGCAGCTCCTGTGGCTCCCCAAGCAACCAGCCCTGCCAGGCTGGGGAGAAGGCCCAGAGAGCTGCTAGAATGGAACTTGCAGCCCTACGACGCCGGGCTGGGCAGTGCCATGGGATGTTTCCCTCAGGAATGAGATGGTTCCTGCACTGGCATGTGGCCAGAGGCAGGGCAGGGATGTGCAGGTGGCTTTCCAAGGCCCTCAGAAGCACAAGGAGCACAGGATGGAGGTGTGGCTCTGCTGCCTCTCACAGCAGCTCACCCGTGCTGCCATCCCGCTCAGATATCGGGGACAACCAGCAGTTGCACTGGGGAAGCCCTGGCACGGGAAGGGTGGAGTGTCCGGGTCTCAGACTGGCCCTTCGTGTTTAACGTGCTGCCAGGACAAATCCCTGAAACGCTGCAGCGAGAGGCACCCGCTGCCCCTGCCCCGCAGCCCATTCCCCTGCGGAGAGGCCACCACCACCAGGACACCGCTCCTGGCACGTCCTGAGCTGCTCTGCAAGAGGGACACACGGAGCCCTGTGCTGCAGGGCCGGGGTTGGATCCAGCAGCGCTGGGTGTGGGAAAGGGACACCGGGCAGGAGCCTCTTTGTGTCTCTGAAGGCCGAGGCGATGGAGGGGAGCTGCACTGGGAGCACAAGGAGTAAAAACACAAAGTCCTGACTGGTTTTGTCCATATGGTTCATGTGAGGCTGGAACTAGGGAGTTTTAAGGGTCATTTTGGGAAACCATGGGGCAAAAAAAAAAAAGAAAAGTAAATAAGCGCTAACAGTGTCCCCCACTGATCAGCTTTAACTACAAAGGCCCCAGAACTGGCCTTTTAAAGGTCAATCGAAGTGAAAATCTTTGCAGAAAATCCCTTAAATGCTTGAATCCCTCAATTGCTTTGCCTCAGGCTTTGGGAAGGGACCTTTCCCTCTGCCTGTGGAGATCTGACCCTGAGCTGCTCTGGGGGTGGCTGCACCCATCAAAGAGCCTTTGCTGCCCTGGGAAATCATTCCCCACAGGCTCCGTGCATCTTGGACTCATTTCCAGCTCCACCGCAGCCTCCCCTTCTGCTGGGAGGCAGAGACAGGAGGGGCGGGAGGGAGGAGGTTTCTAGAAGGGAGCAGCGGTTCCTATGTGACCTCCCCAGTGTCCTGCCATTTCTTCTGGAAGATGCTGCTCCTCTCTGTAGGACTTGGAGTGGGGTTTTATGGCTTTCTTTAGTATCCCAGAGTGGTTTGGGTTGGAAGAGACCATAAAGCCCACCCAGTGCCACCCCTGCCATGGGCAGGGACACCTCCCACTGTCCCAGGCTGCTCCAAGCCCCAGTGTCCAGCCTGGCCTTGGACACTGCCAGGGATCCAGGGGCAGCCACAGCTGCTCTGGGTACTCTGTGCCAGGGCCTGCCCACCCTCACAGGGAAGGATTTCTTCCTGATACATAATTGGGAAATAATCCCTTCCAGCAGAGAGGAAAACAGCTCTGGCTTTATACCATAAAGCTATAAAGGATCAGGGTAAAACTCATTTGGTCTGCTCAAGATTTTAGGAGGACTTCTCTGGAAAACCCGTGTCAGTGCAGCCTCTGGGGGACTCCAGCAAAGTTAAAAACCAAACAAAGCAGGGATGAGGAGCCCTCCCTCCTCCTCTCCTCCCCGGGTTTGTGGAGGACACGGCTCTTGGGAGTGCCAGAGCCACTGGTGGCAGTGCAGAAGCAGTGCTGCCATTCCCGAGGGGGCCTGGGGAGAGCCAAAGTCACTGCGAGCTATTTCAGGCTGCTCTGGCTGAAGGAGAAATTCAGATTCCCTCCTGTCAATCCAGAAGTCAGAGTTCGTTGCCATCCAGAGCAGAGAGAGGGACCTTCAGTGCTTTGAGGCTGAGCAGCTTGGAGGGCAAAGCCCTCCTTGGAGAGCCAGCTGAGCCCTCCCTTCATCCTCGAGGTGCCACAGGGGCAGCAGGGGCCGGCCCTGCCAGGTCCAGGTCCAGGTCCAGATCCAGGTCCCATCAGCCGGGGCTGGACCCAGCCCCAGATCCCTGCTCCAGCATGAGGAAGGAAGGAAGCCCCTGTCCTCAGCTGTGACACTTCAGAGCCCTGGAGTGCCCCCACCCCTCCCTCCTGCACTGCTGGCCCCTCTTGGCACCCTGGAGCTCTGGGTTCCAGGGAATGACACCAGGTGGAGTGGCCTGGGGAAAGCTGAGAGGGCTCCAAGTGAAAGGAGAGGCTGCAGTGGGTGTGGCCGTGGGTGTGGCCATGGGTGTGGCCATGGGAACGGCTGTGGGTGTGACCATGGCCATGGGTGTGGCCATGGCCATGGGTGTGGCCGTGGCCATGGGTGTGGCCGTGGCCATGGGTGCAGCCATGGGTGGGGTTGTGGGTGTGACTGTGGGTGCGGCCATGGGTGTGGCCGTGGGTATGCCCAGGTGTGCATAGAGGGGACACTCAAGGTCTCAACACCCATGACAGTGACGTCAGGTGCAAAGTGTCCTGTTTGCTTCAGATGCTTTGCAAGGTTGTGTTTCTCACTGCGTCTCCCAACTCCATAAACTTGTAGATGAAGGAGTGACTCATCTCAGTCATGGTTTTCGTTTCTCGTCGTGATCTCTGGGTCAATCGTGGTTTGTCATTTCCCACTGTGATCTCTGGGTCAGTCATGGTTTGTCATTTCTCATTGTGATCTCTGGGTCAGTCATGGTTTGTCATTCCTCGTTGTGATCTCTGGGTCAATCGAGGTTTGTCATTTCTCATTGTGATCTCTGGGTCAATCGTGGTTTGTCATTTCTC
>VZTF01004743.1:415583-427167 GCA_013397755.1 Cnemophilus loriae
AACCTCCCACAGACACCCAGAGCCCCTGAGCCCTGCGGGGCTGCAGGAGGCAGCTGGGCAGGGACAGGGACACAGGGACAGGGACACAGGGACAGGGAAAGAGACACAGGGACAGGGACACAGGGACAGGGAAAGGGACAGGGACACAGGGACAGGGACAGGGACAGGGACAGGGACAGGGAGCCCCCGGATGGAAACAAGCCCCACCAGGACAGCATTTTCAGTACTAATGCAGTGCAGAGGGAAAAGAGTCCGGAGGAAGAGCAGCAGCCCAAACCTGTCCATCCCAGTCCTGCCAGGTCACCAGGGGATGGTGGGGACATCATCTCCAGGCCTTTGGGGCTGCAAAGCCAGGCCCAGGCACTGCTGGCTCCCAGTTCCTGCAGCTTGACTGCAGGTGAGAGACTTTTTTACCGATGCCTGACTCCGAGTCCGGGTTTTTCACAGCAGAATTTCACCATTTCTGCTTGCTAATGAAGATATATTTATATGAAAAAGAAAAAATCCAGGCTACCCTAGAGAGCCCCATCATTTTAAATCCAGGCTGGGCAAACGTAACTGGAAAACACCCAGTGGGGGACAAACCCTTGCGAGCAGAGAGGGAGATGAGATGCACTAATAAGATCTTTTCCCATCTCTAATTTCTCTGAATCGAACTGCTCATGCAGAAAGCAGCACTGGGAGATTTGGAAAGCTATTTGTGTGGGTAATTGACATTATTTTCTCTGCTAGGCACTACGCCCAACTTCCAGTGTTAATATAAACATTTTTTTTTTTAAATGATAGCTTGTGCTTTTTGGTGGGCATAAAGCAGCATTTGTATTTACAGCCAAAATGCATAATAAATAAATGCATACATTTGGTAGAATATTTTATCTCCCTGGATGAAAAGGAATAAAATCCATTCAGGATGACCAGAAATGCTTGTTCATTTGGGCTGGGCTTAGCAAAACATTTTGGTTAAAAGCACACAGCGAAGATGGGAATTTTTTTTGGAAGGATGTAAAATGGATTTTGATTTCTAATTTCAGCACAAAATCCTTCCTTTTTGGAGGTTTGAAGTGGTATTTCAAATTTGACCTCTATTAGCCTGTATTTTTAGAAAAAGCTGAAACAACGAAGGGTTTATTACAGGTTTGGTTCAACTCACAATCAAGTGCATTATTTGGGGTTTTTTTCCATATTTTGTTTGTGGGAGAATGGTTTTTAAAAGCTGGAACTACACCCCCACGTTTTTTCTGCCGTGTCTGCCATGGGGAACTGCAGTTGCAGTGACATTGAGGGATAGAAATAGCTCTGGATTTGTTTCCCCCTTCTCCAGGCTCCCAGCACTGCCCATCCTTCCCCACTCCACAGCCCCACCCTGGCTTCTTCGGCTGAACTCCTGGGCCTCTGTGCTCCAAACCACGTCTGCAAGGTGATTTTACGCTTCCTTTCCAAAGGCCTTGGACAAGAGAAGGGACAGGACAGGGTGTTTAAACCAGCCCTTGCCCGCCCTCAGTCTGGCAGATGTTCTGTGCCCTCCTCAGCACCAGTTCCCACCTTTGCAGCTTCCCCAGCTGGTTGTTGGCGGGGTTGGTCCCTGCAGGGATGCTGCAGGAGGGAATTCCTGCCTCTCCCCTCTCCTTCCTTCCTGCCCCACTCCTGCCCCTGCCCGCTCCATCTCCGAGGTGATGCCCCGAGCCACACCTGTAGCTGGCAGTTCAGCACGAGGCCCCTTCCTGAACATCTCTGTCGGGTGATGCAGAGCAGGAGGGAGAGCCCGGCTCAGGAAAACAAGGGAACAATCCAGCTCTGCTGGTATGGAAAGGCAAGTGGCACCTTTCATTTCCCTTTCCCTTTCCCTTTCCCTTTCCCTTTCCCTTTCCCTTTCCCTTTCCCTTTCCCTTTCCATCTCCTTTCCTTTCCTGGTGCCCTGGTGCTGCCAAATATGAGACCCACCCCAGACCCTGCAGTGTCCAAGGCCAGGCTGGACACTGGGGCCTGGAGCACCCTGGGATAGTGAAGGTGTCCCTGCCCAGGGCAGGGAAAGGGATGACCTTTAATGACCCTTCCAACCCAAACATTCCATGGCTCTGTGATCCTAAGAAGAAACCCAGATGGAAGCAATATTTAAGTAACATCACTATGATCTCCACTCTCTGGCTTGGACTTCCAACTTCACCAGTCCAAGGGAAGAACAAGCTCTGGAAAGCAGAAGGAGTTCACGTAGTGCAGAAAAGATGAGATAAATCAGCTCTGGAGTTAAAATGTGCAGTCTCCTCCTCTCACTTCAAATTCCCCTCTTGGTGCAAGCCAAGTATCCTGTTCCTGGATTCATGGAATTCTGTCTCCAGCAGAAGATGCCACAGTTAATGACCTTCTCATCTGGTCAATCTCAAATCAAAGAGCTGGGACCAAGGGTCATGGGAAGGCAAAGCAAGCGAGAGCCTACGGCAGGCAGGAGCTCTCCTGGCACGTGGGGAGCCGGCGATCCCGGGAGGTTGGAGTCGTGCAGCTGCTCGGTGATTCTGGAAGGGAGCAGCCAAGTTTCTGCCCTGGAAGAGGAAAAGCAGAGCCTGTGACTCGAGCAAACCAGGTGGAACTCACTGGAATGAGACCCGAGGGCTTTTCCCACCGTGACGGGGGCCAGCTGCGAGTATGGAACCAGCAGCCCTGGCAGATCCGTGCTGGGAGCCAGGATGAGTTTCCCAGTCAGAAACGGAGCGTGTCCAGCATCGGGAAGACCTCCCAGCAGGTAACACACCTGGCCAGGATGCCACATAGTCCCTGTGGCCCTCCCGTGCTGCAGAAGCACCATGGCTGAACCAAATGCTCCCTGTGGATTGGCCAAAACCAGAGATGTGGAAGAATGGAACAAAAGCATCCGCTCCTCTACAGCCAGAGAGAGCTGCTCCATAAATCCCTCTGCTCAATGACCGGAGCCCGTGGATCAGAGCAGGGAGCGTGTGCCAGGCTCCTGCCTGCCTTGGTGGCACATCAGCCATGCCAGCTCCAGCCACCTCCTCAGTGGCATTCCAAGGGCTGGGTTTGCAGGGACATCTCCATCCCGGCAGCTGCAGTGGGGGGACTGCCATGGACAGCAAAAAGCACTTTGGAAAAGGCAAAGCACAGACCAGCCTCCTCAGTTAGGAAACATCAGGGGTTTTAGGGATTCACATCTTTCAAACCGAAGAAAAGGACCTATTTTTAAGGTAACCCCATGGGTAATTTTTAAGCCACCAGCCGAGTCTGGTCTGAGCCCTGGAAAAAGCCCTGGTGTTAAAACAGTGCTCAGATGCTTCTCTTTGCCATTTCTGCAGCCACAGAAGGAGCCAAAGCTCCGGCCCCTCTGTGTGCCCAGGCTCCTGTAACCTTTGGGGCAGGTCAGTTTGGCAGGGTCAGACACTGCAGCTGG
Organism: Cnemophilus loriae; assembly: GCA_013397755.1. NCBI lineage: Eukaryota > Metazoa > Chordata > Aves > Passeriformes > Corvidae > Cnemophilus > Cnemophilus loriae. The sequence goes on from VZTF01004743.1 coordinate 418,981, forward strand.
GATTAAGCAGCACCAAGGGCAGGTACAAAAAGCCTTGAGTCAAGTCCCTGGTCCCAGGAAAGGGACAGAAATGACACAGTCATGAACATCCTCCCTCATTGCCAAAGCATGAGTGGAGGGTGATGAACAAATAGAAATCAGCTGGCAAGAAAAATAAGGGAAAAAACACCCGACTGTCACGAGGTGAAACTCAACCTCCCCCGGTGAAATGCAGGGGTGAATACATCAAATTCAAAATAAGTCTCATTGTGCTCCTGAAGGGAGGCTGTGAGTCGATGGCCCCGTCCTGGGACCAGGAATGTATGAAATAATGTTTATTTTCCTGTGAAGGTTGCAGATAAAGTCTGGATTTCACTACATCCCTGCCCTCAGAACCAAAGTCAGGAGATGTCCTTGGAGACGAGTTAATGCGGGCTGGGAACATCAGCAGTGTCCAGCCCACGGGGTGCAGAGCGTGCTCCCCCACAGAGCCCTCCCCAGCAAAGTCTGGTGGCTCAGGGAGACTTTGGAAGTGCAGAGCCCTTGGGGCAGTCGGTGCTGTGAGAGCAGAGCTGGCCAGGCCAGTGCCGAGGGGACACCTCCCTGCTCAGCCCTGGCTTCACAACAGCGCTTACTTCAGACAAAATCCCTTGGGAAATGCAACCTGCCACAGGACACACCATTCCTGCATCTTTGGGCAGGAACCCAAGAGGCTGACACATATGAGTAGTGTTATTAACTGTTATTCTTATTCCTACTACCAAAATATGTTGGAGATTTCGTTTGAAATTAAAAAAATTCAACCCCACAAACCACAAAAAACTCACCTGTGGTGAGACTCCCACTGGCCAAGATTTGATTCAAACCACAAGGAGAGCACAGCCTTTCTGGGGACCTTCCATGGAACCAGGAAAGAAGAGACTGTTCTCTTCACTAAACTCAGGGCAAGAGTTTAATTGATCTGTTGTGAGGTCTGGGAAGAGCCAAGGTTAGGACTGAGATCTTTTAAATCAGCCCCGTGGCATGGTCCCAGCTGTGACAGCACTTTTTGGGCATTGCCTGAGGGGTGTAACTGTCCCAGTGTCCATCGAGGTACTGAAACCACCGAGCTCCTTGGAGCAGAAAGGGACTTTCAGCCTCCTATCAGATCATTGTTCTTGCTGCAGTTCCCTGGCAGTAAAATAGAGATAATACAGCAAAGAAACAATACCACCAAACTTGCTATCAGTCCTTCCTTGCTTATTCCTCCCACCAAACATTTCCTATCAGCATTCACCAGCTAATCTTCTCCTTTTGTCACTGACACAAAAACACTTGCTCATTTTGTGTCATCTCCAAATACTGCAACAATAGAAGAATGCAGCCATTAATTACGGAAATTACCGTTACAAGAGAAAATTATAGTCATTAAAACCGAGGTGAAACTCATTTGTACTTTCCTCAACTTCTCCTTTTTTGTGAAGTTACCAACTTAATGCCTTCAGGAAAGACCCCAGAATGCAAACTGAAAAGTTTGGGAAATGTGAGTAGTGCTGTCACTGCAGGAGCTGCTCTGCTTCACTGAGGCAAAGGCTCCTGTTCTGTCTCTGGGCTGTGCTCTCATCACAGAACCATGGAATGGCTCGGGTTGGAAGAGACCTTAAAGCCCATCCAGTGCCACCCCTGCCATGGGCAGGGACACCTTCCACCGTCCCAGGCTGCTCCAAGCCCCAGTGTCCAGCCTGGCCTTGGACACTCGCAGGGATCCAGGGGCAGCCACAGCTGCTCTGGGCTGTGGGACGAGATGGTCTTGAAGGTCCATTGCAACCCAACCTATTCCGGGATTCTATGATCCCATGTTTCTGTAAATACTGGAATGAATATAAAAACTCCTGCTGATGTAATTCAGCTCTGGGGCAGATCCAATGGGTACAAACCCTCATGCTGAAGATTGCCAGGAGCACTGGGAAGAACATGATTTCTCCAAGCGCTGGAGCCGTGGAGGTGCTGGAATACGCAGTGTCTGAGCTGCTCAAGGTCACACCCTCCCCAAGGGCAGTGGCTGGACACGGTGGTCCAGGGAGATTCTAGAGAAGCCAAAATCCTCCTAGGGGGATCTCCTGACCCTTAGCAGGGGGTCCTTGCCCTTTCTCCTGGGAACAGGATGTCTCCAAGGACAGTTGTATCCAATCTCTCAGAGCCCTTTGGTCCATGACAGGAATCCAGACGGGACCTTAACACCCAAAGCAGCCCAGCCAGGGACCAGCACCGGCAACCGGCGCTGACTAAACTCGGTTACCATCATCAGCCTCTGCTGATATCAGTGCTGATAGCAGCAGCTCAGAGCATTCTGGTACCATCAGCTGCCTCTGCTGATATCAGTGCTGATAAGCAGAGTTCAGAGGATTCTGATTCGTTGATCTGATGCCGGGTGACGGATCCCCGGCCTAGATGCACATCCAAACATTATACACATGCATACAAATTGAATTTGCCATTTTCTGCAGACTTCAGCCACAGGCAATCTCGAGAAAAAGAAGAGCATGAGCAGTTTATGTGATCAAGATAAAGGTTAAACACCCAATTATCGTGTTTGGTACCAAGGTTATGGGCCAGCACAACGAAGGGCTTGGTTAATATCTGCCTGAAACTCAGCCCCACGCTGAGGCACAGAGCTGCCCTTTTCTGAATGCTGTTGATCAGCAGTGATGTTCAGGCTGTGTTTCAGTAAATATCTCTCCAAAGGGCTTTCTCTACACGTGGTTTTAACTCTTACTTTTCATTCTTATTTAGTCACAGCAAGATACAAAGGTTTGATTTTATGATTTTCTGCAAGGCTTTATGGCCAGCGACACCCCCCCATCTCTGAATGCGGGTAATTTCTCTGTGCCATTGTCCTGCTCTCAGCTATTTCTCTGCCTTTTGATGAGTAAAGGTCTTGAATTCCAGGGCTTCTCCCCTTTCTGTTTTTGGACAAAGCTGCATGAACACAACTGCAGCACATCCCACAACTGGTGTCTTGCAGTGGCTGGGCACTTTGGGACCTTTTCCCTCAGAGAGACTGGCAAATACTCTCCTAACTGGGAAATTCCCCTCATGAGTCTCAATGTCATTTTGTCCCCGTTTTTCCTCCCTTGTGTTTTATTCATTATGCAAACCCCTTCTCTTTTTTCCCTCGACTTTCTTTCAACAACCTGTAATCAAATGTTTCTCTAAAAGAAGTGCCCAAGGTTTGTTTGGGTTTTTTTCTCCATCACTGGGATGAGCATGTGGTTGGAGAGTTCACAGGCTCCTTTTAAACAGACGGCTAATTACTCAGGAGCAGCCACCAAAGTTAACTATAAATATGTAAATCGGGGAAGAATAAAATACTCGTTAAACATTAGGCATTTACTATGGAAATTAAGTGTCATTAGATGCATAAAAGGCTTTCCCAGCGTTTGTTCTCGCGGCTTTCCCGTCAAGCTTTCATTAGTGCACTGATCCCAACAAACACAGAGGGGCCACCCCATCCAAACGAGAGCAGAGCCATCCTGAATGGGTGCCCAGAACTCAAACCAAACATTTTTAAACTCAGTCTTGAGCTTTGGAGATACTCCACAGCTTCCCTTCTCTTCCCCAGTTTGCATTTCCCCTTTGCTCCTTCATCCGATCCAACAGGAGGAGCAAAGGCTGGAACGTCACGGCACCAGGAAAGCTGCTCACATCATCTTTTGGCTGAGCTGGAGCCAGAGGCAACAGAAGCAGGAAGTGTCCTTGGCAAAGCATGCAGGAAAACACTTACTGCAGGGCTTTAGAGTAGACAAAGTTGAGGGTAGAGCAAAAGTCTTGGAGAAGGGGTGCGAAATCCATCCCTGGGAGCTGGAGAGCAGAGCATCTTCCCGCAGAATGAGATGGGTTTGGATTATCCTGCACTCACTTTCCATGAGTCTGTGAAACCCCTCTTCATCTTCATTCTTTTCCAGGCCACCCTCTTTCATATCTGTAGTGACAGGACACAGGGAATGGCTTCGCACTGCCAGAGGGCAGGGCTGGATGGGATATTGGGAAGGAATTCCTGGGTCTGAGGGTGGGGAGGCCCTGGCACAGAGTGCCCAGAGCAGCTGTGGCTTCCCCTGGATCCCTGGAGGTGTCCAAGGCCAGGTTGGACACTGGGGCTTGGAGCACCCTGGGACAGTGGGAGGTGTCCCTGCCCATGGGCAGGGGTGGCACTGGATGGGCTTTAAGGTCCCTTCCAACCCAAACCATTCCATGATTCCATGACCTTCATTCAACATCTTCTGTTCAGCTCACTCCATCTATAATAAGCCATGAGTGAAAATGCAAATTACTCCCTTTCTCAACAGCCTTCCTGGAATTTAAAGGTACTGACATGGAAATCCTCATTTGGAAGTGCCCCAGAAAGCTGGAGCAGGTTCCTGAAGGATTTCCTTAGGGATGCCTTGGTGTGCTCCTGTAAACCCCTTCAAAGCCAGGATGCTCATGAGGATCAAAGTGCAGAAGTGTTACCGAATGCGGGAAATTTACTGAAACTCATCTTCAGCCAACAAGAACAGAACAGGAGACCTCTGTGAACGGTGGTGGGGCTTGGCAGAGGTGACTGTGCCTCGTTCATACGTTGGGACACCTGCAGTGGGACTGGGAGGATGAAGTTTTCCCTCTGCACCCTCCATGCAAAGCAGTCAGTCCCAGTCCACACCAACCCCAGCCCTGCAGTCCTGCTCTCAGCCAAAAAAAGTCATGGAAAGGTGGAAATATTTATTTTTCTGTAGGTTTTTTTTCCATAACCTAGGATTGATATGACAAAATGAAATTAAAATGAACCAGGGAAAATCACAAACTTGGAAAAACTGTGGGGAGAGCAGAGCAATTTTTGTCCTTTCTGTAACACCCACCCACACAGAGCCAGCCTGTTGACAGCAGCAAATGATGATCAAAGATAATCAAGATTTTGTCACGGAACTTTCTCGATTGTCCACTGGAAATGATACAAATATAGCTGTGAATTCTGCCCAGGCCTGGCCCAAGCAGCCAATTCCAGCAATGCCCCTGGCATCTCCATCCCCCCAGTGGCCAGCAGACGTGCCAGGATGGGAAATGCTGGGATGTGCCCCCACACTGGAGCAGCCCAGATCCAGTGTGTTGGTTACTGCCCAGCACAGCCCTGCTGGGGGGAGGAGGAGGAGAAGTCTCTCCGTTTCCCTGACAGCCATAACACAGGATTTTAAGACACTTTAAGGGATTTTTGAGACACTTCATGAGCTAAAATCCATTCAAAGGTTGTGGGTGCAAACACTGTGCCCACAATTTCCATCTCTGCGTTTGCCATACAAATACAGTCGATTTGATGTATTTCTTCTGTCAAGTTGTTCCTTTTATTGTTTAACTCTGTTTTGCAGCAGTACCAGGCTGGTCTGGAGAATCATCATGGAATTATTGGATTGTTTGGAATGGAAGGGACCTTAAAGCCCATCCAGTGCCACCCCTGCCACGGGCAGGGGCACCTCCTACTAACCCACGTAAACCCAGAGATGCTCAGCTCACTGCTCCCTGCACAAGGGAACCCTCACCCAGAGACAAGGGGCACTGCTGGGGGATGTCCTTCACCATCCCATTCCTCCCTCCTTCTCCAATAGGTCTCTGCAGTCACAGAAATACAGAATTATTAAGGTTGGAAAAGCCCTCTGAGATCGAGTCCAACCATTCCCAGCACTGCCAAGGCCACCACTGCCCCATGTCCCCAAGGGCCACATCCACAGGGCTTTGAAATCCCTGCAGGGATGGGGACTCCACCCCTGCCCTGGGGAGCTGTGCCAGGGTTTTCTAGGAATAAAAGTTGCTCCATTATAATACATGGTGTTGCATCTCTTGATTTCCTCACAAGCCCTCTCTGATTCAGCCCTTGCTGCTCTTTTGAAGGCTCCTTGCACTTGGCCCTGGGGCCCTTCCTGCTTGGGCCATGTCCCTGGAGGACGTCTGTGCTCTGTCCGTGTGTCCTGCGGGAGGCCTTGGGAGGGAGCCTTGGGGTGCCACGGGAATGGGATCTCTTTGGTGGGAATGGGATCCCTTTGGTGGGAATGGGATCTCTTTGGTGGGAATGGGATCTCTGGTGGGAATGGGGGCTCTTTGGTGGGAATGGGATCCCTTTNTTGGCAGGAATGGGATCTGTTCGGTGGGAACGGGATCTGTTTGGCAGGAACGGGATCTCTTTGGTGGGAATGGGATCCCTTTGGTGGGAATGGGATGTCTTTGGTGGGAATGGGATCTCTTTGGTGGCAATGGGATCTCTGGTGGGAAAGGGATCTCTTTGGTGGGAATGGGATCCCTTTGGTGGGAACGGGATCTCTTTGACGGAGGCTGAAGAGCAGAACTGGGAGGTATCTGGAGAGGGAGCTGCAGTGAAACACCAAATTCCATCGCTCCAAAATGCATCAGCCCTGGGGATCAGCGTTCTCTGGCCCTTTGTCTCTCCATCAACAAACAGAGACAAGTAACCATAAACTCCTTCCTTCCAGCCGCGGCCTGTCCTGCCCTGCAGGGCCATCAGTCACAAACCATCACTGTCATCTCCACTTTGAACCAGCGCTGGTGGCTTCGGGAGGAACTTTGATGTCTGATGCATCTCTCCAAAAAAATGACATCTTGAAGTTCACTGGACCAGGGCTCGAAGCATAAACACTTTGTGACTGCACGCAGATGGCTGCAGACCCGGATCTGTTTAATTTATGCTTCTTGGAAAGAAGTTCTTCAATATTCTGTTGGAGATTTCAATGTTTATTCTGAGCAATTCCCAAGCAAAATTTAACGAGCAGTCAATGGAGGAGCTTGATAAGGGGTTGGATGAAAAAAAGTCTTTTTCTGTGTCTCTGGGCAATAAATCACAAGTCTTGCAAGGGCCACAAATCTTGGCTTTTTGTGCCATTTAAGCTCAGCTCCCTCGCTGCCACTGAAGGAGATTTAAAGGCTGCCAGTCAGCTCCTGTGAGACACAGCTGTGCTGATTTGCTTATTCTTTAAAAACTGACACAAGCTGGAGGGCTGGCAAAGGCTCCCACCAGCACAGCGTTGTGTCCTGGAGAGGGGAAATGTGTTCCACCAAATGAACTGAACATCACCCAGGACTTGGGGCTGAACCTGCAGAGTGTAAAGGTCCCCTCACATCTGCTCTCGGCCTGGCTTAACCAACCAAGACACATCTTGCTGTACAAATGTTGAGATATTGTTAAATTATTTTGGTTGATGATCAAGTATCTCCTTTAGGTAAAGATGTGATTGCCTTATTCATCACTAAATCACGCCCAGGATCCACTCCAACTATGGGATGATACAGTCTCAAGTTCCAAAGTGAAACAAGTCCAAAAGTCTGTCGAAAAGACCAAAAACCAAACAGATTCTTATTTGAAAAACCCATGAACCAAAGTCCTCCCATAAAAGAGTTTTGTGTACTCTTTTTATTTCCAGAAGTCCTAAAGGTAAAGAGGTTTCTCCTTTCAAAGCCTCATCAGCCTGAGTCCTCCTAAAACCAGCCTTGTGTTCCCTTTCCTCATTCCTGGGCACTTTTCAGGCGTCCTTTTCACCTCCCTGACCCTGGAAGCAAAGGGAGGATTTAAAACTTTCTGCTTTATTCCTGCGAGACAGCTGCAAACCCAGGCAGTGCTGGCGGGCAGAGGAAAAACTGTGCTGGCCCCTGTCAGGCCTGGAAAGCAAATGACCTGGATAAAGCTGTGCTCGGTCCTGGGAGCCTGGGATGTCTCTGCAGATTGGCAAAGCTCTGTTAGCTTGTCAAGCCAGGGCACAGCGAGTGGGGCCCTGGTCCAGCCCCAGTGTCAGCCTCGCTGATGTCAAAGGCTGTCCCTGCTGCCCAGGGCTGCTGCGGAACCTCCCGGATCCGAGGCTGCATCCAAGCCTTTGGAGAGGGAGCTGCATTGGTGCTGTGGCACAGAGGAAAGACCAAATGTCTGTGGTGAGGCTGAGGCATAACCAAGCACTTTGCCAGGAAAAAAACACTGCTTTTAGGAAAATCCAGTCCTCCTATCCAGTGCTCCTATCCAGTGCTCCTCACTTTTGCAGCCAGACTGAATTCCTCCCCTTGTTTTACCTGCTTCTGCCTTGGATTTAGCTGAAACAGCAGCTACAGTTCAGAGCTCTTTGCTTTTTACCAGGTCCCAGGCAGGTATCATGTCCCCCATCCCATCCCATCCCATCCCATCCCATCCCATCCCATCCCATC
>VZTF01004743.1:435187-478747 GCA_013397755.1 Cnemophilus loriae
CAGCCCAGCTCAGGGAGCACAGCCCGGCTCAGGGAGTTCAGCCCAACCAAGGCAGCACAGCCCAGCTCAGGGAGCACAGCCCGGCTCAGAGAGCTCAGCCCAGCTAAGGGAGCACAGCATCAGGAGGACATGGAGCTGCTGGAGAGAGTCCAGAGGAGGCCCCGGAGCTGCTCCAGGCCTGGAGCCCCTCTGCTCTGGAGCCAGGCTGGGAGAGCTGGGAATGTTCCCCTGGAGAAGGGAAGGCTCCAGGGAGAGCTCAGAGCCCCTGGCAGGGCCTAAAGGGGCTCCAGGAGAGCCACAGAGGGACTGGGGACAAGGGCCTGTTTAAATTAGCTGTTAGGAAGGAATTCCTGGCTGTGAGGGTGGGGAGGCCCTGGCACAGGGTGTCCAGAGAAGCTGTGGCTGCCCCTGGATCCCTGGCAGTGTCCAAGGCCAGGCTGGACAGGGCTTGGAGCACCCTGGGGTAGTGGAAGTTGTCCCTGCCTGTGGCAGGGGGCGACACTGGATGGGCTTTGAGGTCCTTCCAGCCCGCAGCATTCCATGACTCTGTGAGTCCATGTCCACAAGCTCCACGGGCAGTGGTCCCAGTACTCAGTGATGCTGTGCCAAGCCAGGGCACAGATCCTCTCCCCTCTCAGCTCCTGTCCTGCAGCACCAGCTCCAGCTCCTCCAGCGCTCAGCAGTGAGTTAAAGTCTGGTACTTCTTGTCCCCTGGGGGTTTGCAGATGTCTCCAGCCTTGCTTTGGGGATCTACAGCTGCAGTCCCACCCCTCCCATGCACATCTGCTGAATCCTCAACTGAGAGTTGAGCCATAAAGCCCCAGATTCCGAGGTCACCTGGGCCAGCCAGGGACTGGACTTGGTGGGCTGAGAGCACCCTGGATGTACTGTGCTCTTATGGATAAACATGCACATTTACAGAGAGCTGGAAGTTCCTCAGATGCAATAAAAAGGAAGGTAAATATTTATAGCTCAGCCTAATTTAACAAATAAGTGTGGTGAGAGAACTGCCAGCAATTCCTTTTAGTGAGTAAATCCCCCGGAGGGAGAAAGATCATGAACAGTCCAACAAGTGCTCAGAGCCAGGGCCCAGCCAGGAGCCCTCATTCACCCTCCGAAGGCTTTCACTCAGCTCATTGTCTGCCTCCTCTCTGCCTCCAGTTACATCTCCTTTGGAAAAGGACACAAAATGCCTCAAACTCTTAGCAGCTCTTGATGTTTGGATGTTTCAGGTTGATGTTGTGCCTCTGCCAGGGCTGGCAGCACTCCAGTGTCAGACAGGGCAGCTGGAAAGGAGAGGAAATCAAACCCTCTCAGTTTTTGTAAATCACTTTTAGCTATAAAATTCCCATTTGTTTTTACAGGAGTTTGTCTGGGATGCAGTCAGAGGAAAGGCCTGGATTTGGGTTGATCTGAATGTGAAAATCCATGGTAAAAAGTGAATGTATGTAAAATATCCCTGGGATATTGGGGTATGTAAATGTACAGGAATGTATGTAAAATACCCCTGGGGTGAGAGGAAGGAGTTCCTGCATGGACACTCACACACCTGGACAGACACACGGACACACGCACAGACACACTCATACACACAGTGCACACCTGGGCACCGACTGATTGCACTGTAGGTGACATGAGCCAAAGCACTGATAAACCTAAAAAATGGGCTGAGCAGCCCAGTCCTGAAACCACGACAGGTGTAGGAAAGGAGTGACATTTGGGGCCACTTCAACAATCAATCACAGAGCTTCGGTTCTGGCCTGTCAGATGTTTTCACTTCACTGAAGAGGCTGAGGTGAAACATTTTGTTATTTCTAGGAGAAAAAAAGTAATTAGGAGTTTTGTTCCTTTTTTCAAAAAAATGATTACTTGATTTTCTTTAAAACTTAGGTTTTTATTCTGACTCAGAACAGGAAACATCAGAACTTACCCCAGGAAAGAAATCCCAATTTTTCCATTTGTTTATTTTATCTAATACTCTTCCTCAGCATGTTCCACTGCAGGACAGGTGAAACCTCCTAGGGAGATTTTCTAGCTGGGCTCTTAATAACTACACCATCAGTTCTCTGGAGCTTTAGTCCTATCAAAGACAGGAGAGGGTTAGATGCAGTATTGGGAAGGAATTATTCCCTGTGAGGGGGGGGAGGCCCTGGCACAGGCTGCCCAGAGCAGCTGTGGCTGCCCCTGGATCCCTGGCAGCGTCCCAGGCCAGGTTGGACACTGGGGCTTGGAGCAGCCTGGGATAGTGGAAGGTGTCCCTGCCCACGGCAGAGGGGTGGAAATCAGGTGATTTTAAGGTCCCTTCCAACCCAAACCATTCCTATTTCCCGGTTTTGCTCCGGGCACTGGCCCGTGCCCGGCCTGTGGGCGAGCAGAGGGAGCTGGTGTTCAGCAGCTGCCAGCTCTCACTGTGGGTGCAAGGATGGCTGAAGGAAGGATCACCACAAGGAGCACGGAGAGGGAGACAGAGGTCAGTGCTCGTGTTCCTGATGTCTGCAAACCCTCCGGCAGGTCTGGCAGAGCAGCTGAGGGCTGGAGGCCTGACCTGGCAGGGGCTGCTCCCCACTGGCTTTGGGGAGGAAATAACTGAATGCTGCTCCTGATCTCAGCACCTCACAGGGAGAGATTGAAAATAATTAGCGGCAGTGATAATATCACTGCCGAGCTTTGTGCTGCCGTGGGGGAGGTTTGCAGCAGCAGCAGCATTTCCCCTGTGCCTGAGGGCTCACTCCTCAGCTGAGACCTCACAGGGAGCCCTGGGTGCTGCTGGGTGGGTGTTCCTGTGTTCCTGCGTTCCTCTGCTCCTGTACTCCTGTGCTCTTGTGTTCCTGTGTTCCTGTGTTCTTGTGTTCTTGTGTTCTTCTGTTCCTGTGTTCCTGTGTTCCTGTGCTCCTGTACTCCTGTGTTCCTGTGTTCCTGTGTTCCTGTGCTCCTGTACTCCTGTTTTCCTGTGTTCCTGTGCTCCTGTGTTCCTGTGTTCCTGTGCTCCTGTACTCCTGTTTTCCTGTGTTCCTGTGTTCTTGTGTTCTTCTGTTCCTGTGTTCCTGTGTTCCTGTGTCCCTGTGTTCCTGTGCTCCTGTGCTCCTGTGTTCCTGTACTCCTGTGCTCTTGTGTTCCTGTGTTCCTGTGTTCTTGTGTTCCTGTACTCCTGTATTCTTCTGTTCCTGTGTTCCTGTGCTCCTGTGTTCTGTGTTCCTGTGTTCCTGTGTTCTTGTGGTCTTCTGTTCCTGTGCTCCTGTGTTCCTGCGCTCCTGCGTTCCTGCGTTCTTGTGTTTTGTGCTCCGGTGCTCCTGTGTTCCTGTGCTCCTGTACTTCTGTACTCCTGTACTCCTGTGTTCTGTGTTCCTGTGCTCCTGTGTTCTGTGCTCCTGTGCTCCGTGCTCCTGTGCTCCTGTGTTCTGTGCTCCTGGGACCAAGCACTCGGTCACAGAGGGATCTCATGTCACATGCTGGCCTGAAATGTCACCCCCGCCCTGGGACAGAGGGGTGAGAGGCCGGGTCATGTCTGGCATTAAAAGGAGTGTTTGTGCCACACTCCATGCAGTGCCTTGGATTGCAGAGACACAAACAATCCTTCCCTTCATTCTCCAGCTGAGCAGTATTTTCAGAAAGACAGGGAGCATTAACTTCCTCCATCTGACTTTTTTCCCCTTTTTAAAAAACTTTGACATACTCGCTACGTGCTCAGCTGAAGGGAGGGAAGGTGGGGTTCAAATCCAGCTCAAGATCTGCATTGCAGAGACCACAGAATCCTCAAGTCTTCTCTTCCTGCACCCCTGCTGCTCCAGCAGAGACCTCAGACACCTTGGGCTTTACCTTTCCTAGTCCTGGGGTCTCCCAAATGTTCTCTGTCCCACTCCACGAGTGGAAGCAGCAGGCTCAGGAGTGACCCAGAGCCATGAGTTGTTCCCGTGCCTGACACAGCCATGCCTGGAAGGAGCAGTTCCCCACAGCACTGCCAGACCTGGCTCTGTGGGCGAGGGACAGATGTGCTCTGGGATGTTCCACCGCCTCCCTCCGTGCCAGGGGCTGTGTCTGTCCATAGGGAAATGGGAGATGTGTGCTGGTTGCCTCTGCCCTCACACGGCACCAGCCTCCCAGCACATTCCATCAGCAATATTCATCCTCAGCTCTCTTTAGGGCACCTCCACGATTCATCCCACCAGGATTATCCAGAACAGATCTGGGGATGTGGATCTCCTGCTGCTGGATGCCAGAAGGGATCGGCTCAGGTGGTGGCACTTGCAGTCTCCATGTCTCGGGTTGGGGCAGCCCAAACCTTATTGCCCATGAGGCTGAAGAGGAGTTCAGATTCCTGAAAATATCACAAACACCGGGCAGAGGCAGGATTTCAGTCACAGGAACTCTGATCTGGAGAGGCGGACACGTGCCCCAGTTTCAGGGCAGGGAGACATCCCTCCTCCTGTGCTGTCCTGTCCCAGCTCACCTTCAGGCTGGGAATTGCAGGGAGAGTGGGAACACCAGGTCCTTGTCCCTGTGCACTTTGGAGACAACAGCCTTGAACCTCGGGGCCTTTCAGGGAGGAGGCAGCTGCTTCCTCAGCTGTGCAGGTGCGATTTCCCAAAGGGCTGAACCTTCGGAACCCTGCTCCTCTTGGCTCCAAAAAGGGGAGGAGGAAAAAAGGGAACGAATATTGTAAGAATTCCATGATGTTTGAGGTATATCGACATTATCCCTCCTGCTCCGTGCTGTGCTGCAAGGCTGTGTCCAGCCAAACCCTCAGGATTCAATCTGCAGAGACATCAGATCGTGTCAACACTTCCACCTGTGCCTCAGGAAAGAGTCTTCATCCTTCCTGGGAGATGAAAGGCCACCGGCAGCAATTTGCAGACAATACCCTCGTTAAGCACAATAGGCCAAGCAAGTCTAATTAGCAGCGGGGAGTTCAAAGGCGTTTTACTCCCTCCTCGGTCTCCAGTCAGTGAGGTGGGAGTGATGAGAGCCCCGCGTGCTTCCTGAGAGCTCTTCCCATCAAATCTCAACAGAACAAATCTTTTGTGCAGTTCTGAATAATAAGAAATGGGTTTGCAATTTTCTTCAAAGGTTTGGGAACTGAAAAGTTTCTTTCTGAGGATGAAAGGGTGATACTCTTGGGCATCCAACGATCTCCAGGTGTTGGGAAGAAGGAAAGAGATGTTCTTTTTTGTCTCCCAACTATCCAACCATGGACTGGAAATATTTTGTGGTGTTGTTAAACCAGTAGTCAAGCTGATGGGGCAGCTGGCCCACTGCTGCTGTGATCTGCTGGTTCACTGCTGTCCCAGAGAAGGGTTCACACACATCTGTTCCCCCAGTCCATGGATATTTCATGGAGACATCCATCCATGCCTCAGATACTACTAATCCAAGACATTGAGTCCCACCAACTACAACTTTGTCAAATTTGGATTTCCAAACTGAGAAAAATAGCTTTAGACACCCACAATGAGCCCCTAGATTTTCAGAAACTATTTTTTGAACATTGATAAATTACAAAGGAGATTTTGGCAGTGAACAGTTTATTTTCCCCAGGACCACATCCTGTGTCACAGGGACAGTGCATATCTGGGAGAGCTCAGTCTGACTACAGAGCTGGGAAGGGCTGACAGCCCCAGGAGGGGCTGAGAGAGCTGGGAAAGGGGCTCAGCCTGGAGAAAAGGAGGCTCAGGGGGGACCTTGTGGCTCTGCACAAGTCCCTGACAGGAGGGGCAGCCGGGGGGGGTCGGGCTCTGCTCGCAGGGAACAGGGACAGGAGGAGAGGGAACGGCCTCAGGCTGGGCCGGGGGAGGCTCAGGGTGGATATCAGGAAAAAAATCTTCCTGGAAAGGGTGGTCAGGCCTTGGAAGGAGCTGCCCAGGGAGGTTTGGAGTCCCCATCCTTGGAGGTGTCCAAGGAATAACTGGACGTGGCACTCAGTGCTCTGGGCTGGGGACAAGGTGGGGGGGTCACAGGTTGGACTGGGTGATCCTGGAGGTCTTTTCCAACCCCAGTGATTCCATGATTCTGTGATTAACCTAGAGATGCACTGCATGGCAAGGAGCCAGCAGAGTGGCCACAGCTGGAGGTCACAAGGCCAGTTCTTGGTGGGACGGGCCAGTCCCTGTGTGGCTTTTGGACCTTCCTGGCAGCAGAGAGCAGAGCAGAGAGATCAGCAGCATCGGTCACCCTTCCTTTCATTGCTTACATTGTTTACTTCATTGTTTTCTCTTCTCCTGGCAGCTGATTTGTCAGAGCAAGTGAAGCAGCTAGAAAAGCATTGTGGCAGTGGCAGGAATATTGCAGCAATTAGAAGGAGCCATAAACAGTTCCCTACGTATAAAGCTGCTCATTGAAGCTGACAGGCCACCTTTGATGCTTCTGCCAGCCCCAGATACAAAGCAGCCTCTTTCCCTTTCCCAAACACCACTTTTTTCCTTCATTCATTCCCACCAAGGGTCCCATGCACTCGGATCCATCCCCTCGCAGACTGAAAGGGACCTTTCTCCTCTCTGGGAACGTCCCGTGGGCAGAGTTAACACTGATGGAGTGTGTCAGAGCCCGCCTGGAATTTAGAGACACATCGTGAAACCGCTGTCCTGGCTCTGCTCCAGCTGTCAGCTGTAATGGAGAAGTAAAACAGCTTCATCTCCCCCAAGAGCACTTTGCTCTCTGGCAGCCGCTGATCCCAGCTCCCGTTGCGTTACGTGGTCCTCTGGAGATGATGGATGAGGTACCAGTGGATGCTGCCTGCCCGGCCCTGGCAGTGGGAGGTGAGGAGCAGGTGTGGCAGAGGAACGGCTGTAAGGCTTGTCTGGAGCTCATTTCTGTGTTTACTTGGGCCAGAGAACAGGGAGAGGACATGCCACCCGGTCAGGACACCAGAAACGACTCTGTGGCATGCTGGATAAGGCAGAAACCTGTTGGGGTTTCTCCACAGTCCCAGGGAAGGTCTCTATCCCTTCCTGGGGCTCCCTTCCATTTGTGCATTGTCTAAGGGCTGGAACCTCACACCAGCTCAGAAATTAAGACCCAAGGGATCTTCTAGACCACCTCTCCTGCAACGAGATAGAATCAACTTTTCCCATCCCAGTGCCATCACTGCATCCACACTCCAGCACCCTTGGGCCATTCCAGGCAATGTGTCCCTTGGAGCAGGCAGCGTGAGCAGAGGAGAGGCTGTTTTAGGTGCTGGGGTGCCCTTTTGGGGAAGGGAGAGATTAGCGTGACTTGGAGAGGAATTGTGGAGGATCTTACACCAAATGTGACAAGAAACAGCCCCCAGGAAATGTGTGCTGGTGACAGGGAGCAGCAGCAGCAGCCCGGGGACACCCAGGGGCACAGGGGGCTTTGGCTCTGGCTGGGCTCAGTTCCCTCTGTCTCTGCTCCAGAAGGAAGCTCTGTCACTGGAGACAGCTCAGGGAAGAGGCACAGCAGCAGCAGCTGGAGGTGTGTGGACGGGGATGGCAGGAGCAGGGGAGGACACGCATCTGCGGGTGGGAGGCTGTGCTGCCTGGTGTTGTGAGGAAAGGTGAAGGGGTAATTTATCATTGTCTGTGAATACCTGCTCGGGAACACTAATCTGAAGTGAGAGAGCTCCTCAGTTTGTGGCATGGAGGGATAACAAGATCTGCTGCCTGGGAGCTGCAGTGAGGTTCTGTATTTTCAGAGACAGAGGAGAACAAAAGGAGTGGACGAAGGGCAACCCTGGGGGATAAATGCTCCAACCCTGCACTGCCAGTGGTTACAGACCCCCCTCTTCTGTAACTGAGGGATCCTGCACCCATTCTGAAATGTCAAGGCTCCTTTCAGCAGAAGAGAATGGAGAATTCCTTCCCCTCCCCAGGAAAATACCAACATTGGCTTTCTCTTGCAAACTGGGCCAAAAACATTGACACTCCAAATTTTTCTTCAGCCTAGTAATTCCAAGAAAC
Organism: Cnemophilus loriae; assembly: GCA_013397755.1. NCBI lineage: Eukaryota > Metazoa > Chordata > Aves > Passeriformes > Corvidae > Cnemophilus > Cnemophilus loriae. The sequence continues at coordinate 443,098 of VZTF01004743.1, forward strand.
CCAGATAGGCCAGAGTGTTTGTCTTCAGGAATTTCAGCCCACTCAAATTCCCAAATGAAGATGCTTTATCCTGAGTTCGTTACCACGTTCCCCAGCCTTCTGCTGGAAGTCACGTCATTGATAATCCGCGTTTGGTCATTGGACACATTCCTTAGGATGTGATTTTGCCCACTGCCATCTCTGTGCTCTTGACCTTGTTCCTTGGCTGAACTGCGGCACAGCACAATCAGCCCTTGATTCTCACAAGGCATCACTCAGCTCAGGCAGGAAAGAAAAGCCTTTTGCATTATGAGAGCCAAAATCCTTCAGCAAAGTCAGCTCCCAATGCAGCTTAAAGTCAGGAGATCCCACTTCGCTCCTGGCATGTCCACAGGAAAGAAAGATGTCACTTGAGACTGAAATCGCAATGAAGTCACTTCTTCGTATCAAAAACGTAATGAAGACCAGGCACAACACGAGACATTTCATTCCTGTGCCATATAAACCTGAAGTTTTTCCACACCACACTTAAATGGGGTGAAAATGCCCTCCTGGAACCCTGTGTGACTGCAAGGTCCAAGGCTGTTTTCAAGAATGATCCATTCAACACAGACCAGGTGATTTTTCCACTGTGGGAAGCTGTTGTAAAGGATCAGTTTCATTTGGTGTATGAAATAAAAGAGCAGCAGCTCTGTTTAGCTCTGACCTCCGGGTCTGTCTGCGGGTGTTTAGGGGAGCCCTGTCTAAAAACAGTTGGAAAGGTCACATTTGTCCTCACTAGAGGCAAGGCCAGGAGCCTGCTGCAGGTGAAGGTTGTTCCATCACACTGTTCAGCGCTGCGTGTCCCAAGTTTTTGGCTACCAAGCATTCAGATGGGCAATGAAATGTTCATCCAAACACAAGATGGAAAGCTCCTGGGCAGCTGAATGCGACCAGTCAGCCAGAGCAAGGGCTGATTATGGGGAATGTCTGGGCTGAGATGGGAATTCCCCATGCTCCAGTTGTTACCCGGACTATTTTAGGATGGTTTCTCCATGAAATGGAAATGCAATCTCCTCCAGTGCCCCAGCTGGAGCTGGGGCTGTTCCCTCCCACATGGGAGGGATGGAATAAAGCAGTTTTTACTTGGGCTCAAATCATCCAAAGGAAAAACTTGTCTTTCATGACCTGATCCTAGATTCTACCATGTCAGTGAAAAAGCTTTGGGTGATTTCAGTGGGAGAAGAAGAAACTTGCTGCCTGCACGTGCCTCGAGGCAGCAATCCCAAAGGATTCCTTGTACACAGCCTCCTGTGCACATGGCAAACACCCTGGCAGCGTCCAGGATCCCAGAGAAAACGGCTCTGCTGCCAGCTTGGCTGCTGCTTTCTCACAGCCTTTGCAGTGGTGCCTGCATGGCCAAGAGCAGCTTCTCCGTGTGGCTGGAAGCAGCTGTCCCCTCTGTCCAGTACGGATGCACAGCCTGGGGACGTCTGGCCAGTCCCAACACACATCTGTGCAGGGAGGAAGATGGTTTTGTGCTCAGGGAGGCAACAACTGACATGATTGTGTTATTTCAGAGAGACCCTGAACTGTGGCTCTGCCAGGCAGCAGTGGAGCTGAGGTCATTTTCTGTTGGGGACTTGGAGTTCAGTTCTCACCAGGTGACAGTGCCTTTTTCACCAGGTGACAATATCTTGCCAGGTGACAGTGTCCCCTTCTCCATGTGATGACATCTCTCTCACCAGGTGACAGTGTCCCTCTCACCAGGTGACAGTGTCCCTTTCTCCATGTGATGGTGTCTCACCAGGTGATGGTGTCTCTCTCACCAGGTGACAGTGTCCCTTTCTCCATGTGATGGCATCTCTCTCACCAGGTGACAGTGTCCCTCTCACCAGGTGACAGTGTCCCTTTCTCCATGTGATGGCATCTCTCTCACCAGGTGACAGTGTCCCTCTCACCAGGTGACAGTGTCCCTTTCTCCACGTGATGGTGTCTCACCAGGTGATGGTGTCTCTCTCACCAGGTGACAGTGTCCCTCTCACCACTGGCCTCATTCTTTGCTCTGAGGAGGGGAATGGCCACGTTATCACCACCCTCTTCCCCTCTTTTCTGCAAGGAAAACCAACTCCCAAACCATGTTTCGTGCTGTGGCTTAGGATGGGCTGCGAAGAACCTGTTCCTGCTCGTGCTGAAAGGTACCGATCTGCGGATCCCTGGGGAATGCTTATCCCAGTGTTAGGCCACATGCAGGCAGTAGCAGAGCTCTGCCTGTTTCAGCACAGGACCCCCCTTCCCAAACAGGCCTGGCTGGGAGCACATCTGGAGAGGGACCAGGGACCAGGGACCTTCTGTCCTGCTGCAGCTGGTTGGTGCTGCAGCACCCACCCAAGGAACTCAGGGAGGGACTTCTGTGTCCTCTGTCTGTCTGTCCTCTGTGAGTGCTGCAACGCCAGGACACCCCAATGCCAGGAGCTGCCTGCGGCTGCTGCTGCTGAAGCTGCTCCACGTTGTCATGGAAGACAAGAAGAGTGGCAGTGAGTACAGACCACTCTTTGCTGCTCCTCAGGCTGTACCAGTCACCTGCTGTGCCTCTCCACTGATGGCCACTCCGAGTTCCAGCTCCAGCGCCACAGAAATGTCCCCAGATCCCAGCAGGGCCAAGGGATGACCTCCCAGCATGGAGAGTATTGGCTCCCTTCCTGAAGTGCACATTGTTCAGGGACCTCTCCAAGCGAGTCTGAGCAGCTCTGTGGCCTTTAGCAGGGCAGGAGATGGGGAGACAACCCAGCTGGGAGAAGGATTTATGGCCAGACAATGAGGATTTTTCATGGTGTGACATTTTATTGTGCACTGATGTGTTGTCATGAGTCCCATGAGTCACCACAAAGGCTGATCTCCAACTTCTCAATCCTTAGCTCCTCTTTTGTCTACTGGGTTTGCCTCTACGAGGGATTTAGCACTAATGAAATTAAAGTCTTTTGCTTCTGAACGAATTCATGGCTCTGGCTCATGCCAGAGCTCGAGGCCTGCAGGAGAGAGGGGAAACAGAAACATCCAATGGGGCTGTGAGAAGGATCAAGGAATTAGAGAGGCAACCTTTTCCGTGGTAACAGGCCCTGTAGTTGCTCTTTTGGAGTTAAATTTGTTAACTCCAGGAGACTCTGACCATGGAGGGCACTCTACAGCCCAGGCGAGGTCCGTGCTGAAGGAGACCTTTCCTGTAAAGGAAACACTAAAACGTGTCTTCATCACGGAAAGCACCAGATGGACAAGTCACAAATTCAAGGGCCACTTTGTACTTTTGGCTTTTGCCCAGAGAAGATGTGGCTGCCCCTGGATCCCTGGCAGGGTCCAAGGCCAGGTCAGACAGGGTTTGGAGCAGCCTGGGACAGTGGAAGGGGTCCCTGCCCATGGTGATCTTTAAGGTCCCTTCCAACCCAAACATCCTGTGGTTCTGTGATTGTAATTGTCCACTGCCTGCTTTGGCACAGGATCTCAAGCTCAGGTAAACCCCTCTGTGTGTGGCAGGTGAAGAAGCAGCTTGGCTGATTGTGATCCCAGGGAAGGAAGCCCAGGGTGTTGCAGAATCGCTTCTGGGTTTGATATGCAGTGGGGGAAAAAACCTGAGTTTTTTCCATCACGCTGTTCAGTGCTGCATGTCCCAAACTTCTGGCTACCAAGCATTCACTTCTGGTGGAAAAGAGCAAGGTTCTCAGAGATGATGGTCCTTCTCCAGGCTCAGATTGGAAATAAGGTGATGGACCCTGTGCAAGAGAAGGCAAAAGGAATTGCAGCAGACCCTGCAGGGGCTGGGAACAAGAGAGGAACGTTCCTTCTTTGCTGCAGCTTTAGGATTCAGTGTGAGGACCATCATTCTTAGCTGCTTGACACCAGTGCATCTTCATTAAGCAGCAAATGTGTGCAGACTCTCTTTTCCTGAGGATTTAATCTACACAGGAGGACTCTGGGCCCAGCTGGGGGCAGATCATCCATCCACGGGAGTAGCCATGTGGAAGGAGGTTTAGAGACAGAGCAATCAGGCAATTGTTTTGTAGGAAAGCCTGTGCCAAAGCTGTCAGTGTTGACGTTGTGTTTATCCTAATCCGTAATAGCTCCAGAACCGTGATCCAGGAGCCAGGCAGGACCCAGGACTTCAGAGAGCACGGAGAGGGCTGCTGGAATTTTAATACAGATGTTTTGTAACAGGTGTGCATTGACCTGTAACTTGAAAAACAAAAAAAGGCAATCAGATTAACAAGTCTGTTTTAAACAGGAGCTCTGTTTGTAGCAGGCCCCGGGGGGTAATACACAATTATGCACAGAAACGCTGCTTACAGCCAGCAGAAAATGACTACAGATGCATGAAGAGTGAGATTAATTCAGCACTAAACAATTTACCACTAACACATGTAGTGCTGTCTTCTGAAATGATCCTCTAGAAACAGGCTGTGACCTGAAACTGCAGCCCAGCTGGGCAGGCCGTGGAGCTTGTTTCCTTGTCCAGGGCCGGACGATGCCTTTTCCAGGCGCGGGAGCACCCAGACCTCTGACACCATTGCTGAGGGGCCGTTTCCCCGCATGCTTTGGATGTGTGTTCACGTGACACTTCCAGGTGAGAGGTTTGCATTTCCAGAGCAGCAGCTAAGCAGGGCGGGTTGAGAGTTTCAGGACAAAACTCCGGTGTTTTCAGTTCACATGATGGGACTCAGCATCTGGAGTCTCATCCCACCAACCCACCCCTTGTGGCCATTGCTGAGTGCTCCATTCTGCTGTGACTGGGACCCAGGGCAAGGGTTTTATTCAGGGAATCAGACAATCACGGAATGGTGTGGGCTGGAAGGGACTTAAAGCTCATCTGCTTTCAATCCCCCTGCCATGAGTCACCTTCCACAAGACCAGGTTGCTCAAGAGCCCAAGGAAAAGAAGAAGGAGGAGCAGGAGGAAACACAGTTGTTCTGTGCCTCTCCTTCTTGGCTTTCACCCAATTCTGTTCTTTCCAGGTGCTTTTCCCCTCCAGAAGCAGAGGCCTTGAACACGCTCCCTTCTCATCGCCAAAGGAAGGTTAAGCTGCCCCTCTGCGCTCTCTGCCCATGGCATCTGTCCTGAATTCGGAGAGAGCTGGAGGAGAGAGGGCAAGAGGGCTCCACTGGTACCACCCTCAAGTGGAGAGGCCTCGGAGTCAGTCCCAGCTCTGTCCAGGTGTTTTGGGTACAGTTAGAATGATGGAGACACCTCCACCCCTGCCTGAGCGCTCTGGGGTCGCTCAGGGACACAACCCCATCCTCTCCTGGTGTGCAGCCTGACAGAGCCCCACAGCTCTCGTCGTTCTGAGGCTGGAGAAGAGTTGTCAGCTCCGCTCATTCTGCAGACTGCTGCAAACAAAGGCAAGTCTGGCACCTCGGCGTTGGTGTAAATGGGGCGTAAATGGGGAAAGGGGGGACAGGGAATGCAAGATGTGAGCTTGCAATGGACTGGAGCCACCCCAGATTGGTGGCACAAAGAGCAGCAGCTTGTCAGGGGTGTTCTTGGAGGACAGCAAAGTACCCCAGTCCCTTAGAACCTTCCTGAGGCCTCCCCACGTGGCAGCTGCTGTCCGTCACCAGCTGCAGGAGTCTGTGGCTGCAGCTGGGCTGGAGGAGCCTTTGGTGTGGCTGTTCCTGCATGAATTCATCCCATCACCTTCCCTCACTCTAATCCCTTCCCAAGCTGTCCCCAAAAAAGGAAAGCACGCAGGAGAACGCTGCAAAAAATTCAAACTGCCCAACGAGGCTGCAAACAAACCCCAGGTGACAGGGAAGGTGCCTTGGTGTGTCCAGGAGGTGTGTGCCCCCTCTGCAGCTCCACTGGGTCTGTGTCACCCCCAGACCATGCTCCTGCCCCTCCAGCACAGCCCTGAGCCCTCCTCGCTGAGCCCCTTCCTGTAGCAGCTGTAATTTATGAACAAGATGATAAAGAAACGAAAAAGAGTCCTGTCAAGGTTCTCTGTGTGTGTTGTAAATTGTCCATATATCAAAGATATTGCCTACATTCAGCATTTAATGCTATCGGTAAAAATATAATGTGAGAGGCCGAAAAAGAAGTTGCTCACAGGGAAGGATGAATATTCGGTGTGAAATATTAAGCCTGTAAAAGAGGCATTTCTCTTTTTGGCTGGAGTGCTGGTATTTCTTCCTATTTAATTTACATAAATCAATGATAAAAAAATGTAATAACAGGACTCAGATTCTGTAGCTGCAGGGAACCTGGGGAACCTGGAGAAGGAGTTTGAGGATTATAGACACGCTCCAAAGAAAGCAGCATGGAGCAACTGATTTTTCTAAACTTTTCTAGTTTGCCTTGCTCAGAGAAGTTAGCTCCTGTTTTCTGCATTCCAGGGGTGAAGTCATGCCAGGAAAAACTAATAAAATTGTCATTGCAAACTCTGTGTTTGTTGGTTCATTGGTTTGGTTTTCCACAAAATTTTGTCTTTTAAAATGGCAACTCAACCATTTCCGGCCAGTAGAAAAAAACAAAAATAGAAGAAGATGGAAATACTCTGCATGATATTGGAAAATCTCACTGGAAAGCCACCGAGAGGGCCCAATGACATCTTACTGTGGCCTCAGAACAAGAGAGGAGAGACCTGAAGGGGCAGTGCAGAGATCAGGGCTGGAGGTCAGGGCCCTGCACCCTAAACCTGTCCTGGCGCCTCCCACTCTGAACCTTCCTGATCACAGATGGACCCACGCAGGATTCAGCCCAGGCTCTCCCTGGGGCTTGTGTGACACCAGGGGAGCTGGGACAGGGCAGGGAAGGAGAGAGTGGCTCAGAGGGAGCTGTGCGGATGCTGCTGATGGATTCCTGCTCCTGGCTGGCAGCTCCATGTGCAGTGCTGGAAAATGACAGGGTTTGGCCAAGACCCCAGAATTCAGAAAAGCCCCTTGGCTGGGGCAGGGGCAGAAGAGGTCTGGAACTGCATTCTTCTAAGTACCATGGGAAAAAAAAAACCCTCCATGTATTTTTTTTCCTTCTGCCTTCCTTTGTTTTCTCTCCCCTTGCCCTGAAGAAGCTGTTGATTATAATTTCAGTGCAGTTGGAGATGCAAAGCTTAATGGAGCGGGCCTTTCTATTTTCGTCCTGTGTGCATTGTCAGATGAAATAACATGGATTATATTTTGTTGTTGATGCACTGAATATTCTTGATATTTAAATCCAGCAGTGTTTATAGCAGGCTGAGATTCTGTGCTGGGATCAGAAAGGTTTGAGGTTTGCTTGTTTTTATTATTTATTTTGTGGGGAAATTGAGATTCTGCCTTGTGGTTTTGTGGGTTTTGTTTTACTTTTTTTAACCAGGGAAAGTTAAAGAATAAATTGGAATGGCAGGGGTTGGAACTAGATGATCTTTAAGGTCCCTCCCACCCCAGGCCATTCTGTGATTCCATGAATTCTGCCCTAGTTACCCATAGGAAGCACCATCCTGATCCTTTCTTAGTCCAGCTGGAAACGATTGCTACCAACTTGGTGCTTGTTAAAGTCTAAACCTCCAGTGGAAGTTCTTTGTGGTTATTTTTCCTATTTCTCCTTCTGGTCTGATGTTTTCGGTCCGAGGTTTCTCCTTGCCGCACCGAGGTGTCCCAAGGAATTCCATTCCAAGGTCTGCTGTTCTCCATTCTGTCAGACCATGAGAGTCCCTGAGGCCAAGGACAGGCTGAGATCTCCCGGAACTTCTGCTTTCAGAACCAGCACATCAGGCACTGCCTCACCCAGGGAGCCCCAAACGGGCTAAGAACAGGTGTAACAACGGGCTAAGAAAAGACGTGGAGTGTCTGGGAGCAGTTGCAAAGGACCACAAAACTAACACCCCAGTTTAAGGATGTATTCCAAATGAATGGGGTGGTTCCGTTTCGTACAGAGCTCAGCTTGCAGAACAGGGCACAAGGGAGGCCTGTGCTGGGGTGAATTCAGTTGCCAGAGTGTCCCTGACTGGTTTTCCACATTTTTTTGCGTTCATTTGGAATGCATTCAACACCAAGGGTGCTTTGCAGCTGCAGGGAGATGATCCCTCTTTTTCTGGATAATAGCTGTTCAGTCCAGATATTTTAGCTGGAAGACACAGGCAAGGTTGGTTCAGAACCCACAGAGATTTCAAGCTGATCGATAAGACTTAAAATTCCCTAAGAATCCCATCCATCAGTAAGTATTCACTGAGGGTGGGATCCTTCAGCTGTCATCTCTTATCTTGCCCCACTTGAACCCTCCAAAGATCCATTTCTAATTCTGAATTTGGAACTGTGAAGTGGAAATATTTCAAGTTCCAAGAGCAGGCAGCCGGTGTAGTTCGGGTTGGGAATTGCAGGGTGTCCTGTAGGAGGAGAAGGAGAAAGAAGGAAGGATTGGGTGCGAGAGAGATGGTTCCTGGTTCGGTTTAGAAGCTGGTAAACTCCTGACCTAGTGGACATGGCAGGGAGTTGGAACTGGATGATCCCTAAGGTCCCTTCCAACCCAAACCATTCTGTGACTCTGTGACTCTGTAATCCTATGATTCTGTGATTCCATGATTCCATGGAATGAGGTGAATTCAACCAGGAAAACTGGGAATAGTCGAGTTGTTCATTGGGGATTTGAAGAACAAAGGTAGGAGTGGGGCAATAAGACAGGGCACGGTGCTACAGCAGGGTGCAGGACGTGTGAGTGCAGAGATCCGACGGCCTCTGACGGCAGCGTGGCAGAGCCAGGGAGCGACTGGGAAACGAAGAGATTCTTGTGTGTTAATGCGAACAGAGAAGAACTCAAGGTCCCGGGGAGCCCTTGAAGCTGAAATAGCATCAAGACAAGGCCCCACTCAAGGCTCAGCACTGAAGGGGTTGAGTGAATCTAGACCAGCCCCGGCAGCTTTATCCTGCCCACACATCAAACGTTCCAGTGAGGAGACGCTGTGGCCTCCCCCGCCAGCTGGGTGCAACGTTTCTCTGTGGAATATTGAACACTCACAGCCCTGAGGGGTTTTTTTAATTCAAATTAAGCTGTGTTCCTTCTTGTCCCTCTCTCAGTGGACAAGACAACAGCTGATCTCAGTCCCTTTCTAACAACCTTTCCCGCGTCAGAAGAAGTTGCCATGCCAACCTTTCCTTCTGTTGCCAAGCAGAGGATGGAGGGGCAGCTCCACTCCCAGCCCAGCACCGGAGCTCGAGAGGAGCCATCTCCTCCACACGGAAATAGGGCAGCAGTCTCAGAGCTCCCAGTCTGTGCGGTGTCTGTGACAAAGCTCTCGCCCTGGCCCAGGTGAGTGAGACAACCCAAGGCAATGCACCTGGTGGCTGTAGCTCAGCTCTTTACTCCTGCCATGGCCATGGATGGCACCGAGTTATTGTGGCCTTTTCCACATGGGAGGTTCAAGCAGAAGGGAGAGGTTGACTCCGAGGAACAAGAGGAACTCTGACCTCGAAATCATGTGCCAAACCTTTGGCAATATTTGTGGGAGGTTTCTCTCTGCATGGGAGGAGCCATGCTGGGATTGGGTGAATCGGGGGAAGGGATCAGGACTGGTCCACGATTCAGGCCATGCACCCAGGAATGAGGAAGCCCCTATTTGTTGCTGGGGACAGAAGAAATGAATTGGCCTTTTAAACAGAGCAAAGAGAAGACGGAGCAAGCTCAGAGATGAGGAAGAACCTGTTTGTCTCATAGGACTTCCCCAGTGGCAGCTCATCCAGGGGAGAAACAGAATCACAGTCACAGAATGGTCCGGGTTGGGAGGGACCTCAAAGCCCATCCAGCTCCAGCCCCTGCCATGGGCAGGGACACCTTCCAGCAGCCCAGGCTGCTCAGAGCCCCATCCAGCCATGACATCTGACGGCTGTCCAGGCTGGTAAGGCCAGGGCTGATGTGTGTCAGTCGGACAAGGTTAAAGCCGCTCGCAGAGGGGATCCAGGAAGTTGCCCAAAGGGTGTTCAGCTGGTGTCAGCTCTGAGGTTGGGGGTGGGACTGTGTCAGCCCTGGAAGTCCTGGTGTCACCCTCCATGACTGTGACCTGTCCCACTTTGTATCCCTGCTTCTCAGCCTGGCCAATCTCAGCCACCTTCTGCAGTGGATTCAATCACTGTCTCACCATCCTTTGAGAACTGACTGTCACCAAAGCCACAAGGTGACCAAAGGAAAAGAGACCCCAGGAAGATGAAGAATTAATCCCTGTGCATTCACTGCACAGGATGGGGAGGCCCTGGCACAGGGTACCCAGAGAAGCTGTGGCTGTCCCATCCCTGGGAGTGTCCAAGGCCAGATTGGACGGGGCTTGGAGCATCCTGGGACAGTGGAAGGTGTGGCACTGAATGGGTTTTAAAATTCCTTCCAACCCAAACCATTCTAGGATTCTGTGACATATGAGAAATCTGCATCTAAACAGATCTGGGAGGAGAACTGGGACAGAATGCCACTTGAAATCCATCTTCCTCTTGCCTTGCCTTTCTAGCCAACATCAGCACCAGCAAAAGGCAATCAGGGCTTGTGTCTGGGTACAGCTGGGGCGAGGATGTTACAGGATGTTTGGTCATTAGCTTTCAATGAGACCGTGTGTCGAGGGAGAGGCTGCTGCAGCTCGAGGAGGGGATGATTTACAGAGCCGAGGAATAACGAACCTTGTAAGGAACAAAGCTGGGAAATGAAGCTCTGTGCTCCACCTGAATTGCTACCTACCCGTGTGTGTGCTCAGAGCTCATATTTAGTGCTTCTGGTGGCACTTTGACAGACGGCTTAGTGAAAACAAATGTTAATGTTAATTAAGCTGGAAAACTTCCCAGATTTTGAGAATGAGAGTGTTTGCTTGGATAATAATTCAGATAGCCTGTGCCCTGCTCAGCACTCCCACTGGGAAATGTGATCGCTCAGGAACAGGGGATCAAAGAACTGGAGCAGCTCATCTAGATACCAGATCTCCTGCCTAGGATGGAGGGGTGCTCTCCTTGCAGCATCTTTCCCAGCCCTTTGAGCAGCCCAAGTTTCACTGGCACAGGTGATCAGCCATCCCTCCCTTTCCTGGTGAGAATGTGCTGTGCTAGCAGAGCTACAGTGAGGAAACGCTTCCTGACATGCCTCCTAAATTCTCCTTTACTTAATTTCACTCCGGTGCTTCCAGATGACGATAATTAACCTCTCTTACTGCAGAGGACAGCAAATAGTGAGAGCTTGGAGGTATGAGTGAGGTTGGGCATGGCTTCCTTTGCATACAATCAGATCTTGCTGCTTAATCAAAATAATTGTGGTTCTGTTGGCTTCAGCTGGTCTTCACTGACTTGCAGCAGCTGATGATCTGGCCCAGTGATTTTAAATTCCCTTCTACATCTTTTTAATTCAAACCACGGTCACTGGTGCCAGCCCGAGCCTTGTGAATTCCAGAGAAGGGCTGTAGGCTAAAGAGATGCTCCAGCTCTTATTCCAGGGATGGGAACATTTAGGTATTTATTTATTTATTGCTGAAAGGACTAGGGGGAAAACATGATAATTAGGAAATGAGGAGATGCACACAAATAGAAACCCCTGGTAGCACTTCAGCCTTTGCAGGAGGCCACGTGATGGCTCAACACATTCCTATTTTCTGCTTCACTGAGATGACACTCACATCGTGGATGCAGCAAGCTCCAGGTCCCAGCTGGCAGCTCAGCTCTCTCTCCGTGTTGAATTCAGCCTCCTTGGCCTCAGCTGGGGTGAGGCTCGGACGCTCCCAGGGCTGGTTCCAGAGCAGGTCACGGAGTGACCAGGAAGCGCCTGCCCGGCCGCGTGTGGAGCCAGGCCGACGCTCCAAGGGCTCTCCCGGGAGTGCAGGGAGGCACACAAAGTGTCCTCTGACTGCCGCTCGCTCGGACACTTCCTCCAAACTCTGCCAGCTGGCCAGGAACAGTTTTCCACCTCTGCCTTTCCTCTTTACGACCTTCACATCCCCAGTGCGGTGTGTGGCAGCTCTCGGAGCCACAGCCCCAGGATTTATGTCCTGGGAAAGCTGCCACTGGGTGCCCTTCCAGCAAAGCCATTTCAGCGAGGGAAAATCCTCCCAGGCCCTCCCCTAAGCCCCAGGATTGATGAAGGCCTCGCTGGATGAGGTGTGCCAGACTTCTTAATGTACCTTGTGAGGTTGTTTTTTATCAGTGAATCAGAGAATGATTTGGGTTGGAAGGGACCTTAAATATCATCCAGTTCCACTCCCTGCCATGGGCAGAGACACCTTCCCACCAGCCCAGGGTGATACAAACTCCGTACAGCCTGGCCTTGGACACTTCCAGGGATCCAGGGACAGCCACAGCTACTCTGGGCACCCTGTGCACCTCTCCACCCTCACAGGGAAGAATTCCTTCCCACTATCTCATCTAGAGCTTTTCTCTGTCACTCTGAAGCAATTCCCCCTGTCCTGTCACTACATGACCTTGCCCAAAGTGTCTCCCTGCCTCTCTGAGAGTTCCTCCTCAGGTACTGAAAGGCTCCTATGAGGTCACCCCAAAGCCTTCTCTTCCCCAGGCTGAACAATCCCAATTCCCTTAGCTGAGATGTCCTCTGCTCTGTCCAAGCTCTTGGATGTGACACACAGAGGTCAGAGAGGGTGGCTGGGAGAGGAGCAGCTGAACTGAATCCTGACACCTCAAAATTCCACAAAACAGCCAGACCTTGGAGCACTGTGCTGGTGATGCAGCAGCTTCCAGGCTACGACACACCGCGGACCATTTCATTTGACCTCTGGTTTGTCACTGAATTTAGCTGGTTAGCAACAGATTGAGAGGCTGCAATCGAAAGTGACTCTTTGAGGAAGAAATTCAGTCCTGATTTGAAAGCCTTCAGCAGCAGAGAGATGCGGCACTTTCCATGGCACTGCCTTCACCTGGGCCATCACTCTGTTAAAATTATTTCTATTTGAATATGTCAGGATTCCACTTCCAGTCATAAATATTCCTTTCTCCACAAGATTAAAGACTACTTTGCTAACCACAATTTTCTCCCTATGAAAGTACTTACACACCTTAATCAAATTAGTCACCTCTCCATCTTCTTCTTTTTTTTTTCTTTTATCAACTAAGCAGATTGGATTGTGAAAGTCTCAGTGCCAGGCCCTTTCTCCAGATCTCCAGTAGTTTTTCTTACACTTTTTTTTTTTTTGGACTCTCTTCCAATCCTTCCCCAAACTCCTTTTTAAAACTGTCAGCAGCCAACTGACTGGTTTACTCATCTCAGTCCCACTGGTGTCTCTCATTGAAGCAGAAGATGTTTCTCCTTTCCTAATTTCAGCTCCCTTCTCGTTTTCTCCAGGGTCTCTGTTGATGTCTTTGCTGCAGCCCCACAGTGGAATTTCTGGTGCTCTGCTTGCTTACCAAGACCCCTTAACCCTATTACCTAATACAGTCTGCATTCCTTAAATCTCTATGGGTACCTTTGAAATTGTCTGTTTAAAATCGTTCCTGTCCCTGTCATGGCCAGTAACAGATTTACTCGGAGCAAAAGCTCATGTTCAGCCATGCAGGGTTTCCTGCATTCCTGTGCACATTCCCCCTCAGCCAACATTTTAAGTGCATTAAAATGACCTAATAATTTTTAAACAAACTCATTGCTAGTATTTTCTTAATACCTTCCTTGGTAACTATTCCTAATCATATTCATGAAATACAAATAATTCTTCTTTTAATTTTAAAACTGGGAGAGGGAGGTTAAAACATTTTGATGGCTGGAGAACAAGTTATTACTTTCTTCTCCTCCACCAGCAAAGAGTCAAATGCCATTGCTGGGATCCCCCATGGTTCTAACATGCTCTACAACTCTTTATTCCTGGGACTTTCCTTAATGCCTTTCCTTTAGTTTTCCGAGCAAACTGTTTGAATTTCACAGCTTCTCATTTTTGCTAATTACCATCTTCCCAGTTCTGTTCTTCCTCCATTGTCCTTTTATTTGTAATTGTTGCCTTCGTTTTACCATGGGGCCAAAATGGGATTTTAGGTCGGGCTGTCCTTTTACTTGATCTGCAAATAGTGGTTTTACATGGAAATGTGCTTTGTATCAGTGCTCCGTTGTGCTGGAAATTGTACAAAGACAGAATGACAAATCAGTCCTTGCAACAGTGCAAGAGCTAATTATAAAGCAGGAGAGAACAGTGGCCACGGGCAGATGGGGCTGCACGAGAAAACACTCAATTATCCCCAATTGCATGAAAAATGTCTCATCCAGCCAGGTCTGAGCATCGTCCATCTCCGTGGCCGCTCACTCCTGGAGGTACAGCAACGCCGTGATGCCACCGTTCCTCTCCAGCCACCACTCCCCCAGCATGGACAGCTCACAGCCAGAGGGAGAGGGTTAGTTTAATTCCCAAAGATGACTTTTTGGGAAGCAAATAGAAATTAACATGTTCCAAGAAGCTCCCTGTCTTCCTCTGTAAGAAAAAGACCTTCCAAGGATGGAACTAATCCAAGAGAAAAATAACTTGGGACAATTTTGCTGTCACATTGCTATTGCCAAGGAAACCAGGTTGATCCAGCCACCAGAGAAAGAGAAGAGAATAAAACAAAAAGGCTACAAAAATGGAATAATTTGATGTTTCCAGCTGGTGGCACTATGGCAAATACAAATGGTCCTGGAGTGGTGCAGAAAATCACATTCCCTACGAGGGCCTGGAGTGACAGGACAAAGGGGAATGGATTCAAGCTGCCAGAGAACAGGGTTAGATGGGATATTGGGCAGCAATTCCTCCCTGGGAGGGAGGTGAGACCCTGGCATAGAATTCCCAGAGGAGCTGGGAAGTGTCCAAGGCCAGGTTGGATGGGGTTTGGAGCGACCTGGGACAGTGGAAGGTGTCCCTGCCCATGGCGGGCAGAACAAGACAATTTCTCAGATCCTTTCCAACCCAAACCATCCAATAACTCTGTTAATCTGCTCAAAGTACTTGAGGTTTCTTCTGGCTTCATGAGGAAGCTTTTTCCAACCGAGAGATCCTCCTGATTTCCACACAGGGCTGTCCCTGAGTTCCTTCTGGAGCAGTGCAAATGCCATTGAGCTGAGGTTCTCACAGCTTTGTGCCCCCTCGGTCACTGGAGGCGGCTGCAGGGATTTCTGCAAGGTAGAAAAATGGATTGATGGATCAATTAATTGATCCACAAGTGATTGACAGCCTGCGTTACCCTGGGTGCACAGCAGAGACAAAAACCTTCAATCATCAGCCTAAACAGCAATTGTAGAAAAATTAAGGTTCATTTGTGAACATTTTCTTTTTACTGCTTCTGTCCCAGGATATAAGAGGCGTCGCACAAACAAACACGAACACGGTATATCCAGCGTGACTGTCAAAAAGCCAGATTAGGAACAAGGAAAATGGGCACACAGTGTTCAGTCATAAAACCACTGGAAAAGATGCTCAACAATGAAGTGGAATTAAATGAAATTCTAGCCACTCAGAATGCATTATCCCTGCAGCATGTCCATGAAATCGCTCGCTGAATTGCAGAGTAATTTGCTCTTAGCCTATGAAGCCTTTCTGGGTTCTTTTCTCCCTTTTAGTCCCCCCTTCTCCACTTCTTTTTTTTTTTTTTTTTCCTTGTTAGCAATCATTTGGGAACTCGTTCCTCACTCATTTTGCTCCCAAAGGAAATATTCTGCGAGGGAACAATAGTGATGTGTCATGATGACGTTCTGGGTCACTCACTCAGGCAGTAATGTGCTCGCTTCCCAATTGCTCTGCCTGTGTGCACTAAGCTGCTTCTGGAAGGGCTTTCATGTCCTTTAACTCTTTGCTGGATTTCTGCCTCATCCCCCAGCACCCACGCATCTGCCTTTGTGGAGGAGCAAACTGCTCAGCCTGACCTGGCACCAGTCCACGTAAAGTGCTTTTCTTCACATAATCAGCAGCTCTGATGGGGACGAAGGGACAATAAAGCTGTAGAGAGTCTTTTGCTGGTGCAGAAGTTAAAAATTGCTTGACCCAAACAGTGATGGACAAATTCATTCAGCACAAAGAGCTCCTGTGCTGTAAATCCCTCTTGTGATGAGCTTCATCATCAGCTGGACAAAGTGTACAGGTGATTGTGTTTGATGAGAGTGTTAGTGAGGGGCTGGAAAGGATTTTATCATGGGTGTTCTCCCTACCCCTGGAAGATTCCAAGGCCAGGTTGGACAGGGCTTGGAGCAGCCTGGGACAGTGGAAGGTGTCCCTGCCCCTGGCAGGGGTGGCACTGGATGGGCTTTAGGGTCCCTTCCAGCCCAAACCATTCCATGATTCTGTGATTCCACGTGGATGCTGATGTAGCTCGTTGGGCTGTGGCAGGGAAGTTGGGGTCCCTGTTCTGCAGTTTGGGATCTGACTGTGGAGTTCAGGCGCAAGTCCACAACCCCCAGAGCAGCAGCATCCCCCCGTTCTGGACCTGGTTTCCTGAAGATGTTTAGCTCAGGCAGCTGTGCTGCCTCCGTTCCTCTCTGTGTCTGCGTGCGCACCTTTTTCTGGGACAGTAGCCTTTGATAATTTGATAATTTCAACCAAAGGGAGCATGTTCAATATATTAAACTGTGAATTCATTAAACTCATTTGGCCTTAATGAAAACACACAGCTGGGCAGCAGAAAGACTTTTTCTTATCGAAGCCCATGGATTCATCCTCTGCATAAGGGAAGGCTGAGGGAGCTGGGGCTGTTCAGCCTCGAGAGGTGCCCCAGCTGAGAGGGTCCTTCAGCCCTTGGTGTCTCCGGGTGTCTCTGGGTGTCCCCGGGTGTCCCTGTGTGCAGGGAGGGCTCAGGGCAGGGCCCAGGCTCTGCTCCGGGGCCCAGCAGTGGCACCAGAGGAACGGGCAGGGACTGAGCCCAGGAACTGCCCTGCACAGGAGGCAGAACTCCTGCCCTGAGCAGAGCCCAGCCCTGAGCAGAGCCCAGAGAGGCTGTGGAATCTCCTCACCAGGGATATTCCAGAGCCCTCTGGACACACTCCTGTGCCCTGTGCTGTGGGATGGCCCTGCCTGAGCAGGGAGGTGGCACCAGGGACCCTCTGTGGTCCCTCCAGCCTGACCCAGCCTGGGATTCTGTGACTTTGACCTCCAAAACCCCATTAGACAGCAGAGAATCCACTCAAGCTCCCGGAGCTCCCCCGTTTCCAGAACTCCTGATTACCATAATTAAAAGCCCTGAGACACAGGCTCATGCCCGGCTCACGTTTCCTGTTGCCATTCTTCCCCCTGGAGAAGAGGTTTGAAGAGCTATTGGAGTTGAACAGTGGAGCTGCTGCTTTGTGGGTGATGACACAGAGGAGCCTCGAGCCCTGAGAGTTCTGGTTTGGGGCTTTTTTATTTAAAAAGAGGAGACAATCTGTTCATTTCACAGATGCTCAACAGCCCTTCAGAAATAATACAGGTGTGCACAGAAATAAATCTGCTTTGTTTATGGTGTAATTAAGTCAGAAAAAAAAAAGAAGGCATAACTGGAAAGTTTTTCTGTCTTTTATTTTTTCTTTTGGAAATAGCTTTTCAATCCCATCAAAGGAAATTCAAGACGTTCAGCAATGCTGACAATAAAACCAGAGTTTGATCAAAAAAAGGACAAACAAACTAGTAGAGCCTCTTACTTGCGAGGAGGGGAGAAATACTTGAAAGTAATTTTTTTTATTATTATATTTGTATTCCTAAATTTCCTGTGCTACTCGAGTCTTTAGTCCTGCAAAGACTCACAAATGCATTTAACTGGCAGCATCACGAGTACCTTCACGTCATGGACTTCAATCTGCTCTCTCATGCTGAGAAGTCAATAACTGGATCTGGACACCAAAAATTAAGTTAAAAAAATAAATTGTCTGGATGCTATTCATCTTCCATATCACAAGGCTTTCATCTTCCTTGGTGTCCTTGTGTCCCATTTCAATGACATTTATGCTCCTGTATCGCTCCACACATCTACGGTGTCAATCCAGCTAAATTTGCTGTGTCTGCTCATAAAAACCTGCACAGACCCCAGGAATTGATCCAGCAACTGTCAATAACAACGAGTGCATCCACAAAGCATCTCCTGACAATCCAGAAACAGGTTTCACTCATTCCCACAGAGCTGCCAGGGCTGCCTTGGGATGATCACTCAGGTCAGTGCCGGGAGAGCTGCCAGAGCCTGGTGGAGCTCCGTGCTGAAATAACAAATGGGGAGTGGGCTGATCCCGCAGTGTGGGCAGCAGGAAAGGGGGATTCTGGCTTTGGACAAGGGCCTGGAGTGGCAGCACAAGGGGCAGTGGTTTCCCACTGCCGGAGGGCAGGGTTAGATGGGGATTGATTTTCCCGCAGTTGTCTCTTTTCTGGTCGGAATAATGGAATCATGGAATGGTTTGGGTTGGACGGGACTTCAAAGCTCATCTCATTCTATCCCCTGCCACAGCAGGGACACCTTCCACTATCCCAGGGTGCTCCAAGCCCCGTCCAGCCTGGCCTGGGACACTTCCCGGGATCCAGGGGCAGCCACAGCAAATCTGGGCACCCTGTGCCAGGGCCTCACCTTCCCTAACAGCCAGGAATTCCTTCCTTCCTTCCTAACAGCTAATTCAGACCTACTCTCTTTCAGTTTGGATCCATTCCCCTTTGTCCTGTCCCTCCAGGCCTTGTCCCCAGTCCCTCTGTGGCTCTCCTGGAGCCCCTTCAGGCCCTGCCAGGGGCTCTGAGCTCTCCCTGGAGCCTTCCCTTCTCCAGGGGAACATTCCCAGCTCTCCCAGCCTGGCTCCAGAGCAGAGGGGCTCCAGCCCTGGAGCAGCTCCGGGGCCTCCTCTGGACTCTCTGCAGCAGCTCCACGTCCTTGTGCTGTTGGCCCCAGGGCTGGGGCAGCTCTGCAGGTGGGGTCTCACCTGAGGGCCACAGGGGCACAATTCCCACCTTTCCTGCTGCCCACGCTGGGATCAGCCCAGGGCTGGGGGGGTCTGGGCCGGGACAGGTCCTGCTCTCACCCACTGACACTTCCTCCTCTCTGACCCAGTGAAATGATGAGCTGAATGTCAAATGCTGCTCAGATCCAAGGTGTTCTGTTCCTAGAAATGTAAACAAGTGACCTGGGCATTTCTGACCCCACAGACAGATGTCCTGCCTCCTCCCTGACCCCAAACCACGAGGCTGCGAGCGAGGCAGAGCCTTCTCTCCCCACGTGCACTCACCGCAGCCCCAGGCTGTGCTGCAGTCAGCTCAGTCCCTCCTGCCCTCCCTCTGCAAACTCCTGTTCCTCTCACCGGGAAGATTTAAGGAAGAAATAATAGCGGTAGGTCATTATGACGTTTTAGTGTGTGCTTTATAGGGCATCATGACTCACTGATTCAGGGAAGAAGTTTGCAGCTTGCTACGAAATTGCCTGTTTCAATCAATCCTGCTGGTGGCTTCTCTGGGAGTTTTATGAGGTGTAACATATATGTGTGTGTGAGTGCATACATTTTTATATATATATGTATATATAGGGGGAACAGTATTTATTTTTGTTTCTGGAAGAACCGGTTAAAAGCAAAAATGGAAATTCTGAAATGAAAAACATGAAGGTTCAAAGTGCTGAAAGCAGCACAGGACTCTGCCAGGTCAGGAGAGAAGAGGTGACAGGAATAACCCTGCAGGGACTCCCTGAGCTCAGCTGCTCACAGAGCCAGCAGGGTCCTTGTTTTCGTCTCTTTGTGAGCTGGGTGCAGTGCCCACTTCCTCTGCCTCTGAAACTCTCAGGCCAGTGATTTCTAAACTTTGTGAGTCTTCATGTCATGGATGAATGGGTCATAAATCAACCTTCTGCTGCTGCTGCACAGGAGCAAATTTTCTCTGCTTTGTTTTCCTGTTGGCTACTGCACAGGGAGGTCTGAGGCCCCTGAGGAAGCAGAGAGCTTGGGCAGTGCTGGTGCAGGGAGCTGGAGCAGCCCAGGGCAGATGGAGGCACACAGTCCATGAAACCAAAAACCCCACACCTCCACCTCCACCTTTTCCTGAAGGAAAAACACAGGTCCTGGGGGCAGCTTCTGAAACGTATCTCCAGACTGGACTTGGGGCACATCCTGAGCAGTGATTAAAGATGCTTGGAGGAAACTGAGGCACTGAAGGAGAGAAAATAGGGCAAGGAAAGTTATTTACTTCCATGGTGATTTTTTTTTAAAGTTCAGTTTTGGGTTGGAACAGGGATCCTGAACACTTCAAACGAGCCTGTGGGAAGTGTAAAGGAAGCTTCTGGTCCCCTCTGGAGAGTCGTGTTGTGCCTCTAGGTTTGGGATTGCCCAAGGAACCCAGTACGTCCCCTCCTCCTTTTGGGGATGGCGCAGACATCTCCACTGCCAGGGATAACATGAAATTTGGGAGCAGCACTTTGTTCTTGGCTACCTTGGGAGGACAGGAGGCTTTTTGGCTCATCCAAGGGGTTCATTTAAACCCTTACATCCAAGGGAAAGGATGTGCAAGTGCAGCTAAAGGGAGGAACTGAGGCAAAGCTGCTTCCTCGGGAGAGGCTGTGGAGCCACAGAGACGGTCCAGGGACTGGAGCAGCTCTGCTCTGGGGAAAGGCTGGGGGAGCTGGGGCTGCTCAGCCTGCGGGGGTTCTTGGGGTCCTCTTCATGTCCATAAACCCCTCAAGGGTGGGGACAAAGAGGGTGGAGCCAGGCTCGTGTCAGTGGTGCCCAGTGGCAGCACCAGAGTGCGTTTAATCCAGACACATTTCTTCATAAACACTGTAGAAGGTGAAGGTCTTTGGGACAGAAAAATTGTCTGAAATTCGCCAGCAGGTTCAAAAGTTATAAAGGTGGACTAAGACAGACAAGCAGATATTTCAGTTACAAAAAGGGCTGATTTTCCTAGGAATCCAGCCTGGAAAAATAAACACATGCTTCACCAAAAATTTACATAGAGAGACCCATCAGATGAGAGTCTGAACTGTGAGATCCAGGATTCTCACTGGGGAGGAATCCTCCCACCCGTATTGGCTCACCCCGAGCTCCTGGCAGGAAGCTTCCATCCCTTCCAAGATTTGTTCTGTCCCAGAGCCAAGAGGAGACCTCACACCACACAGGGTTCCAGTCCACAGCTTTTGTCCTTCCTGGGGTTTCAAAAACCTGCCAAAACCAACCAGCCCTGTGTGACTCCCCAGGTTACAGCTGTAAATGTGGCAGCACGAGGCTCAGGGCTCTTGGCAGCCTCAGGAGCAGTGACAGGAGTCATTGACACAGGACTCCCCCTCCTCTGCCTGGGCTGGACCCACACGAGACCTCAAACACAGCTGGTGTCTGTTCTCCAGGAAATAAGGGCTCCTGAATCCCCCCAGAAATCCTGTACAGACCCTTCTGCCTGCCTCTTGGCTGGGTGGAAGCTGTGGGACACAGAAAGCTGTCAAGACATGCTGCTACTCCAAGCTTCACTCTTTTAGCACAGCACGGCTGGGATGTCAATCAGGAACAGCATCTTTACCCACATGATGTGTTTCACTGCTTGCCAGGGAGAAATCCTGCTCCTTGCTGGTGTGTGGGTACAGAGGAAGGCACAGCACTGCAGCTCTTGGTGTCTCTGTTACATTGAAAATTAAGAAATACAAGCTAATAGATAAAACCAGGGCTCACGGGTGCTGCTTCCTGCATTTTGTAGTCAGAAGGGCCATTTAAATCATCTGGGACTCACTGCGGACTAAAAAACACAGAGATCCCTTAGAGATCATAGACTAATAGAAACATAGAATATCCTGAGCTGGAAAGGACCCACAGGATCATGGATCCAGCCCCTGGCCCTGCACAGACCCCCCAACAATCCCACCCTGGGCATCCCTGGCAGCGCTGTCCAAACGCTCCTGGAGCTCTGGCAGCCTCGGGGCCGTGCCCATTCCCTGGGGAGCCTGGGCAGTGCCCAGCACCCTCTGGGGGAAGAACCTTTCCCTGCTCTGCAGCCTGAGCCTGCCCTGGCCCAGCTCCAGCCGTTCCCTGGTCCTGTCCCTGTCACAGAGATCGGAGCTGCCCCCACTGAGCTCTGCCCTCAGTCTCCCCTGCTCCAGCTGAACATCCCAAGTGCCCTCAGCCATCCCACATATGGGTTCCCCTCTGGACCCTTCACCCTGATCTGCCTCCTGCAGACTCTGGATGAACCCACAGAGTTCACCCCATGGGTGCTGGGTCTCTTCTGGCAGCCATCTGCCAGTGCCCAGTGGCTGACTGTCCCAAACTGTGCCAGCTCCCACCAGGTAAAAGTGTAGCACGGGTGTTGCAGAATGCTGAAACTGCATTTCCNTGGAGGCACACAGTCCATGAAACCAAAAACCCCACACCTCCACCTCCACCTTTTCCTGAAGGAAAAACACAGGTCCTGGGGGCAGCTTCTGAAACGTATCTCCAGACTGGACTTGGGGCACATCCTGAGCAGTGATTAAAGATGCTTGGAGGAAACTGAGGCACTGAAGGAGAGAAAATAGGGCAAGGAAAGTTATTTACTTCCATGGTGATTTTTTTTTAAAGTTCAGTTTTGGGTTGGAACAGGGATCCTGAACACTTCAAACGAGCCTGTGGGAAGTGTAAAGGAAGCTTCTGGTCCCCTCTGGAGAGTCGTGTTGTGCCTCTAGGTTTGGGATTGCCCAAGGAACCCAGTACGTCCCCTCCTCCTTTTGGGGATGGCGCAGACATCTCCACTGCCAGAGATAACATGAAATTTGGGAGCAGCACTTTGTTCTTGGCTACCTTGGGAGGACAGGAGGCTTTTTGGCTCATCCAAGGGGTTCATTTAAACCCTTACATCCAAGGGAAAGGATGTGCAAGTGCAGCTAAAGGGAGGAACTGAGGCAAAGCTGCTTCCTCGGGAGAGGCTGTGGAGCCACAGAGACGGTCCAGGGACTGGAGCAGCTCTGCTCTGGGGAAAGGCTGGGGGAGCTGGGGCTGCTCAGCCTGCGGGGGTTCTTGGGGTCCTCTTCATGTCCATAAACCCCTCAAGGGTGGGGACAAAGAGGGTGGAGCCAGGCTCGTGTCAGTGGTGCCCAGTGGCAGCACCAGAGTGCGTTTAATCCAGACACATTTCTTCATAAACACTGTAGAAGGTGAAGGTCTTTGGGACAGAAAAATTGTCTGAAATTCGCCAGCAGGTTCAAAAGTTATAAAGGTGGACTAAGACAGACAAGCAGATATTTCAGTTACAAAAAGGGCTGATTTTCCTAGGAATCCAGCCTGGAAAAATAAACACATGCTTCACCAAAAATTTACATAGAGAGACCCATCAGATGAGAGTCTGAACTGTGAGATCCAGGATTCTCACTGGGGAGGAATCCTCCCACCCGTATTGGCTCACCCCGAGCTCCTGGCAGGAAGCTTCCATCCCTTCCAAGATTTGTTCTGTCCCAGAGCCAAGAGGAGACCTCACACCACACAGGGTTCCAGTCCACAGCTTTTGTCCTTCCTGGGGTTTCAAAAACCTGCCAAAACCAACCAGCCCTGTGTGACTCCCCAGGTTACAGCTGTAAATGTGGCAGCACGAGGCTCAGGGCTCTTGGCAGCCTCAGGAGCAGTGACAGGAGTCATTGACACAGGACTCCCCCTCCTCTGCCTGGGCTGGACCCACACGAGACCTCAAACACAGCTGGTGTCTGTTCTCCAGGAAATAAGGGCTCCTGAATCCCCCCAGAAATCCTGTACAGACCCTTCTGCCTGCCTCTTGGCTGGGTGGAAGCTGTGGGACACAGAAAGCTGTCAAGACATGCTGCTACTCCAAGCTTCACTCTTTTAGCACAGCACGGCTGGGATGTCAATCAGGAACAGCATCTTTACCCACATGATGTGTTTCACTGCCTGCCAGGGAGAAATCCTGCTCCTTGCTGGTGTGTGGGTACAGAGGAAGGCACAGCACTGCAGCTCTTGGTGTCTCTGTTACATTGAAAATTAAGAAATACAAGCTAATAGATAAAACCAGGGCTCACGGGTGCTGCTTCCTGCATTTTGTAGTCAGAAGGGCCATTTAAATCATCTGGGACTCACTGCGGACTAAAAAACACAGAGATCCCTTAGAGATCATAGACTAATAGAAACATAGAATATCCTGAGCTGGAAAGGACCCACAGGATCATGGATCCAGCCCCTGGCCCTGCACAGACCCCCCAACAATCCCACCCTGGGCATCCCTGGCAGCGCTGTCCAAACGCTCCTGGAGCTCTGGCAGCCTCGGGGCCGTGCCCATTCCCTGGGGAGCCTGGGCAGTGCCCAGCACCCTCTGGGGGAAGAANGAAGGTGAAGGTCTTTGGGACAGAAAAATTGTCTGAAATTCGCCAGCAGGTTCAAAAGTTATAAAGGTGGACTAAGACAGACAAGCAGATATTTCAGTTACAAAAAGGGCTGATTTTCCTAGGAATCCAGCCTGGAAAAATAAACACATGCTTCACCAAAAATTTACATAGAGAGACCCATCAGATGAGAGTCTGAACTGTGAGATCCAGGATTCTCACTGGGGAGGAATCCTCCCACCCGTATTGGCTCACCCCGAGCTCCTGGCAGGAAGCTTCCATCCCTTCCAAGATTTGTTCTGTCCCAGAGCCAAGAGGAGACCTCACACCACACAGGGTTCCAGTCCACAGCTTTTGTCCTTCCTGGGGTTTCAAAAACCTGCCAAAACCAACCAGCCCTGTGTGACTCCCCAGGTTACAGCTGTAAATGTGGCAGCACGAGGCTCAGGGCTCTTGGCAGCCTCAGGAGCAGTGACAGGAGTCATTGACACAGGACTCCCCCTCCTCTGCCTGGGCTGGACCCACACGAGACCTCAAACACAGCTGGTGTCTGTTCTCCAGGAAATAAGGGCTCCTGAATCCCCCCAGAAATCCTGTACAGACCCTTCTGCCTGCCTCTTGGCTGGGTGGAAGCTGTGGGACACAGAAAGCTGTCAAGACATGCTGCTACTCCAAGCTTCACTCTTTTAGCACAGCACGGCTGGGATGTCAATCAGGAACAGCATCTTTACCCACATGATGTGTTTCACTGCCTGCCAGGGAGAAATCCTGCTCCTTGCTGGTGTGTGGGTACAGAGGAAGGCACAGCACTGCAGCTCTTGGTGTCTCTGTTACATTGAAAATTAAGAAATACAAGCTAATAGATAAAACCAGGGCTCACGGGTGCTGCTTCCTGCATTTTGTAGTCAGAAGGGCCATTTAAATCATCTGGGACTCACTGCGGACTAAAAAACACAGAGATCCCTTAGAGATCATAGACTAATAGAAACATAGAATATCCTGAGCTGGAAAGGACCCACAGGATCATGGATCCAGCCCCTGGCCCTGCACAGACCCCCCAACAATCCCACCCTGGGCATCCCTGGCAGCGCTGTCCAAACGCTCCTGGAGCTCTGGCAGCCTCGGGGCCGTGCCCATTCCCTGGGGAGCCTGGGCAGTGCCCAGCACCCTCTGGGGGAAGAACCTTTCCCTGCTCTGCAGCCTGAGCCTGCCCTGGCCCAGCTCCAGCCGTTCCCTGGTCCTGTCCCTGTCACAGAGATCGGAGCTGCCCCCACTGAGCTCTGCCCTCAGTCTCCCCTGCTCCAGCTGAACATCCCAAGTGCCCTCAGCCATCCCACATATGGGTTCCCCTCTGGACCCTTCACCCTGATCTGCCTCCTGCAGACTCTGGATGAACCCACAGAGTTCACCCCATGGGTGCTGGGTCTCTTCTGGCAGCCATCTGCCAGTGCCCAGTGGCTGACTGTCCCAAACTGTGCCAGCTCCCACCAGGTAAAAGTGTAGCACGGGTGTTGCAGAATGCTGAAACTGCATTTCCTTGGAACATGGGATGTGGGAATCTAGGCCTGGTTGAACAGGAAGGCTAAAAGCCAGTGCCTGCCCTGTACAGTAGAATCAGAGAATCATGGAATGGTTTGGATTGGAGGGACCTTTAAAAGCCATTTGTCCACCCCCGCTGCCATGGGCAGGGGCACCTTCCACTGTCCCAGGGTGCTCAGAGCCCAGCCTGACCTTGGATGTTTCCAGGGATGGGGCAGCCACAGCTGCTCTGGGCAACCTGTGCCAGTGTTTTCCCATCCCCGTAATAAAAAACTCCTTCCTTTTATCTGCTCTAATTCCACCCTGTTTCCTGAGATGCCTCTCCTGGCTGTGGGCTGAAGATGTCCCATTGCTGCAGAAGTGCACGCGAGGTTGGGACAATGAGCAGGACCCCAAAGCAAACGGGGTAGGTTTTGCTTTTTTCGCTTTACACACCCTCCTGCACTGAACTGAGAGCAAGCGCCTTCCCTGACAGGGCCTCAGTGCACTGAGGGAACAACAGGTTTGAAAAGGTCCCTTGGGGCTGCAGGCACAGGTGGTTTCACAGACCCAGGGGCTGCAGGGAAGGGCAGCTTTTGGGTCACATCCCCTCGGAGCTGAGGCTGGCAGGGATCCCTCAGCCCTGCTGAGGCTGTGCAGAGCCAGCTCGGCCTCTGGCCACCCTGCAGCTCGTGCTGTGGGGACACTGGGGCTGGGGACGGGTCCTGAGTGCAGCAGGGAGGACTAGAGCAGCCTAGCCTTGCTGGAGTCATTCTTTTCTAGCTGAGACTCAGCTGTTAGAACACTGATGCTTGTTTTCTTATCTGTCACACAGAGCTCACACTGCATTTCCCCTTAGATTTTCTATTTTAAAGTGCCAGAAGAAGCAGGGATTTCATTACTCCCCTCCCACAGAGGCCAACGACTCAGCACAGGTAGAAATGGCATCTTAATTTCTCTTTTACTGAGCAGGTTGACACCTGCTATATCCAAAGGATGGCATTTCACTAAGAGCAGGCTGCAAAACTCCAGTGAAATGATCAGCACAATGAGTGGACAATCACAATTCTTTCTGTGATGATATTTGAAAATGAGAAATTATGACATCCTATTTCAGTGGAACTGGGGGTTGGGACTTACTTAAAAATAGAAAGGAAAAAAAAAGTCCCCCTTTCCAGGAAGAGCACTTAACTCTATGCAAGCAAAGTGGATAAAAGCAGCTCAGTAACAACCCCAATTGCACCGAGATTGTCTCCTGCATTCCTGCACATCTTTGCCTTTTTGACATTTAACTTTAATTTATAGCAATTTAGCTGCTCTTAGAGCCTGCACTGTGCGTTTGGGAAAGCAAAGTGATCTGTTAAATGTTTGTCTGAAATTCAAATCAGGCACAAAGCACCTTTGTCTGTTCCTTAGAAAAAAGAGCATCCCCACCCCCATCTGAACATGCTGATTTTGGCATAAAGAGGCAAATCATTCTTTTATTGTAAATTCATCAGTAGCTAAGAGGACAACTACAAATTAGTTTGGACCATTGGTCAAGAGTTATGAAATTAGATGCCCATAGTGAGATTCATAAACAGAATCCCAGAATCCCACAATGGTTGGGGTTGGAAGAGACCTCAGAGCCCATCCAGTGCCCCCCCTGCCATGGGCAGGGACACCTTCCACCATCCCAGGCTGCTCCAAGCCCCAGTGTCCAACCTGGCCGTGGGCACTGCCAGGGATCCAGGGGCAGCCACAGCTTCTCTGGGCACCCTGTGCCAGGGCCTCACCACCCTCACAGGGAACAACTCCTTCCCAATGTCCAATCTAAATCAACCCTCCTTCAGCTGGAATCCATTTCCCCTTGTCCTGGCACTCCAGCTCCTGATGAACACAGCTCCTTGTGGATCTTCTCCTGCTCCATATGCCTGGGATAACAAGAGGATCCTCTGCCCTGTGCCTCTGGGATAACAGGAGGATCCTCTGCCCTGTGCCACAGCCCTGGGATAACAGGAGGATCCTCTGCCCTGTGCCTGGCACCACTGCACGCCCTCAAGTACGTGAGGAGTTCTCTGGGGCTGGTATGGGAGGAACCTGGAGCTGGGAAGGAGCCTCCTGTCCAAGGTGCTTGGTGGAGAGGACACTGCTCTGAGCTCCACCCCAGAATGACCCCGCAGGCCAACACCGTGACCTGGTCAAAACTCAGCCTGGGACAGCAGCAGTGACAGGACACGGTGCTTGCTCCAGAGCATCCTTTTGT
Source organism: Cnemophilus loriae (assembly GCA_013397755.1). Taxonomy (NCBI): domain Eukaryota; kingdom Metazoa; phylum Chordata; class Aves; order Passeriformes; family Corvidae; genus Cnemophilus; species Cnemophilus loriae. The sequence goes on from VZTF01004743.1 coordinate 470,965, forward strand.
TTAGCAATGGAAATGCAACATCTGAAAGCCAAATAAGTTCTCTCATCTGTGGAGATCAAAAAATGGCTAATTTCTGCTGAGTTGAGGAGCCAAATCAGATCACAGAGAGGCCATGAGCTCTGCAGTTGGATAGAGGGAACACGAGCGGGGAGAAGAAACAAGACAATGTTCCTGTGGCAGCAGTGAAGGATTTAGTGTGTGTGATTGCTCAGAGTCACAGCTTTCTGCAGGTGTAGAAATTAAAAACTGTTGGCTACTGAGATTCTTCTGTCCTGTTCATGAACAATAATTCATCGCCTGATGTTCATTTTAGCAATACTAAAGTAGTGATAAATGTCTAGGACAGAATTAATTCCAACTTTTTTTTTTGTCTCTTTCTGCTCCTCAATTCCCTGCCAGTGACCTGTGATTTTCCCAGGGTTGCTGATTATTCAAAATTATTGAGTGATGACCTTGGGAGTGTTCTTGGCCTTGCTGTTACTTTAAGGAGTCTGAGCAGGATAATGTCTGAAAGCAGGGACAGATCTGAGGTTGGGGAATTGTGGCCTCCAGGAGAGGTAAGTGGGACAATGCATCTCCAGCTGACTCCAGTCCCGTCACCCTGTGCCTCTGGGCTGCCAACTCCTCATCAGAGCCGAGCCTTCCTGTCCATGGCTGGGCCTGCTTGGGCAATAACAGAGGAATTATTGGTGCCTGCAGGAGCTCCTGTGCTCATGTCACTGCAGGACAGGGGGAAAGACCCTCAGCCAGTAATGCAGAGAGAGGACATAATAAAGGTTGTGCTTCAGGTCAGAAGAGAAACTTAAAATTGGGTTTCTGGGGCTATTTCAAAATTGGAGTCTAAGTTCCCAGAGTCTGTGCACAACCAAATGTGAGCTGTCGCTCTCGGTGTGGGAGCAGCGACTGGGATCCCACAGCCATTCCCACACAGGGCCTCTTTAACCTCATAAATCAAAACCCCATCCCTGGGCCACTCCCAGGTGCTGGCTGGGGGCAGCCACTTTGTGTAGCTCTAGATTCTGCAGCCAGGAGCATTCCCAGAAAATGCACACTCAAAAAAGAGTCACTGACACGTTTGAAGAGGTTTGTTCCAGCAACTGCTGATGGAAAAGCCCTTCTCAGCTTTCTCAGCTCTTACTGCGGCACCTTTAGAAGTGGTGCAAAAATGCGTCCTCAGGAGATCAACCCCTCACCCCCTCCCCAGGGACTTTCTTCTTTTGAGGCAATGTGACAACAGGATGGGAATTTGTTGTGCATCCCATTTCTACACCACTGGCCTCATGTTTTTTGTGATGTCCCCACAGAGTCATGGAATGGTTTGGGTTGGAAGGGACCTCAAAGCCCATCCAGTGCCACCCCCTTCCATGGGCAGGGACACCTCCCACTGTCCCAGGGTGCTCCAAGCCCCAGTGTCCAACCTGGGCTTGGGCACTCCCAGGGATCCAGGGGCAGCCACAGCTGCTCTGGGCACTCTGTGCCAGGGCCTCACCTCCCTCACAATCCTGGCTTTCCAAAGGCCTAAAGTAACTGGGAATGGTGGGACTTGGCCAGGACATTTGTCATTGCCACATGGCTTCCCCCCGTGTGTGTCACTGCTGTTTGCTCATTGCCATGGCAGCACCTCACTGCCTCACAGGCCATAATGTGGATATTAAGGACAGCAGAGAATCTCCTCTTCTGCATAATATTCCTCTTCCCCAGTAATTCCTGCTGGGAGAATTATTCTTCCACAGCACAGACATGACAGCACTGAGCCCATAAAGTCAGAGCTGAACTGCAGCATATCTTTCAGAGTAACTCCTATCTCCCTGCAAACCTGCAGTGATAAGGTATTTACCTCTGATTTTGCAAAGCTCTCGCAGTCTTACCTCTCTGTGCAGCTAAAAGCCCCGATCACTTTTCGCTCCCATTATGAAGCTTTTTAACGCCAGTGTCCGAACATGTTGGATCAGCACGTGAGAATGAAATCCAGTGTGAGGCACAGCCCCTAACACAGCGTAAACGGAATTGTGCTGACTCAGGTGCTCATTCCACATTCATCATCCCTGTTTGAGCATGTGTGTGTGCAGAGGAAGCAGCAACTGCTATTGTTATTTTGATAGAACCAGCTTGTTCCAAATAACCTTGATTTCCCTCTGACCCAGCCCTTTTGCCACATGGGACATACTGGCAACCTTCCTTTTTATTTCTTGAATGGATTCTTTTCATAAAATGTCAATTTTTCTGACATCTCCCGGTTTGGCATCACTTCAGAGCATTAGCTCTGAACTCTGTCCTTTAATGTCACTGTTCCTCTGTTGCCCAGAGAAGCTGTGGCGGCCCCTGGATCCCTGGCAGTGTCCAAGGCCAGGCTGGACACTGGGGCTTGGAGCAGCCTGGGACAGTGGAAGGTGTCCCTGCCATGTCAGGGGTGGCACTGGATGGGCTTTGAGGCCCCTCCCAACCCAACCCCTTCCATGATTCCGTGATTCTGTGAAACCCGTTCCTGCTCAGCTGAGTTTCCTCTCCCTTTCATGCCTTAAATGTTGCCACAACAAATGCTCAGAACAGTGCTGGGGAGGGTGCTGAGGAGAGGCAGGACAGTGTGTGCAGGTGAGACCCAGCAGCCCCCAGTCCCCCACAGCCCCTCCCTCACTCCCCACCAGGGATCAGGGAGGGAATCAGGAGGGTAGAAGCTGGAGAACTGGTGGGCTGAGATAAAGACAGTTTAACAGGGAAAGCAAAAACCACACACGCAAGCAAAGAAAAACAAGGAATTAAGCCAGCCCTTCCCAAGGGCAGGTGTTCAGCACCTCCAGGAGAGCAGGGCCCTTCCCACGGAACTGTTACCTGGGAGGACAAACCTCGTCACTCCAAATGTCTCCTCCTTCCTCCTTCTTCCCCCCACTTTACATCCTGAGAATGACGTCATAAGGGCTGGACTATCCCTTGGGTCAGTCGGGGTCACCTGTCCTGGCTGTGACCCCTCCCACCATCCCAGGCAGGCCCAGCCCTGCCCCAGTGGGGCCTCACAGGGGCAGGAAAGGCCTCGGCCCTGGGGGAGCTCAGCAGCGACAAACCCTGTCTGTGTTCCAGCCCTGTGTCAGCAAACCGAAACACGGCCCCACAGCCACCCCTGGGGAGAAAATCAACTCCACCCCAGCCAGAACCAGCACACAGGGCCTTCAATCCTTTGATCAGCCGTGCTCTGAATTCTCACCCTTCCTTCCCCAAAATGTGTTTCCCTGGCTGCAGCAAAGGGTCTCTGGTTGGTCTCATCAGCAGGTTCAGGCACCAGGAACAGGTAGGAACATCCTTGGTCCATGTGGAGAGATGGGGAGACATGAGGTGATCTGTGCCTTTGGCCTGGGCTGGGTTACCCCAGTCAAGTCCTACAAAAAAGAGTCAAAAATATTTTAACTCTACAAGGTCCAGGAATCTGGCTACCCACCCACCCCAACAAGGTAAGAAATAGTAAAATCCATTTAATTTTAAAGCCTCCCTTAGATTGTTCGATTTTCCCAGTGTGGATATGAGTTACTGGTGCCTGAGGAAAACTACATGACACCTCATCTAACAAATTAAATGTTTCCATGCAATTAAAATGAAGCACTCAGCCTTAGTGTAATAAACTGGAGGCTATTAGTATTCCTAGTGCTGCTGCCTTCATTGTGCTTTACAGTGCCATAAATACAGGCTCAGCATGATGGCTCAGCAGGCACTGGGCATGGAGAAAAATATCTTGTAATATTTGTTATTAAAACATTAAAAAGTCCTTTACTTGAGCACACACATTTTTAAAACGTCTCTGACTTGGAGCCTCTGCTTTTAATCTCTCCATGTGCCCCGTGCATTCCATCCTGGATCCCTGCTGGAGTGACAGGGAGAGCTGCTGGGAACTGCTGCTTCCCCTCCGCTGCTCTGGGGAAAACTCCTCAGGAAACCCAGCTGGCTGGAGGTGAAGAACAGACCAAGGCAGGGGTGGCCTCTTCTCCCAGATAACAGGGGACAGGACCCTGGGAAATGGCCTCGAGCTGCAACAAGGGAGGGTCAGGACGGACAGCAGGAAAAACTCCCTTACTGGAACAGTGGCCAGGCCTTGGAACAGGGCCCAGGCAGTGAGGAGTCACCATCCCTGGGAGTGTCTGAAAAATGAGTGGGTCTGGCCCTTTGTCAGATGGTGTAGCGGGCATGGGGGCATTTCCTTGGAAGGGTGGATGATCCTGGGGGTCTTTTTCAACCTTAACGATTCTGTGATTCCATATAAGGTGTCCAGAACCTTTTAGAACTTGAAGGAAACCAAGGCATCTACAGAGAAATCAGCAGATTTGGAGTTGAGCTGCCCATGAAAAGATGTCTGGTGCCATTTGAGAAGCCCTGGGCTGTCTGAGACACCTGTGGAGTTCTGGCTGGCAGGACACGGGACACAGGACTTTGGGGAGACCCAGGACACAGGACTTTGATGGCCAGGTGGCATCACCTGGAGGATTTGTCCCAGCTCACAGGGTGAGAGACCACAAGATAGACCAGCAAATGGTGCGGTGTCTCCATGTTCTCTGGGTCTGCAGACTCCCACGGAAGGTTCTGGTGAAGTCACCGGAGATGATGGAATGATCCCTTGTTTGGCGTGGGATGAGTGCTGTCCGAGCTCCTCAGCTGCTCCGGGGCGATGGGCTCACATGGAAATGGCTCTTGGCAGACCACCAGGGGCAGGCAGGCAAAGCCCATCCACAGGCACTTGAGCACAGCTCGGATGAGACCCCTCAAACTTCCCAACATTCCACACCGGTGCCCTGTGGTCCTGCTGGGAAGCGGTGCAGGGAGCAGAGCTGGGATCCCTGCTCAGAGAAACCACTGCCCCCGGGGGTTTGCTCCACGTCTGACAGCGAGACTGTGCTGAGCAAGGAACAGCTGGAAATGCAACGAGGGACTGAGAGCTGTGATGAGGGAAAGCAGGATTTCCCTTCAAGGCTGGAAAAGAAGCAGGAGTGTCCCAGGGACTTTACCAGGAACCGGAGTCCCATTTCTCTGTTTCCCAGCAGCCTGGCAGACCTTCCTGTGAGGATGGGCCCCTTCTCTGAAGCCCAGGGACTTATCCTTGCTGTCCTTCGCCCTGCTCTCCCCTTACAGCCCTTTCGTCCCCGGAGCCGTTCTGTGCCTCTGCAAGGCTCGGGGATGGGTAACACATCTCACACCCCAGTTCCCCTCCCTTGCAGCCCGACTGAGCAACACGAATTTGAATTAATTCTGAGAGCAGAGCTGCAAGGGTTTTAATAAAATCCAAACACAAACTCTTTATCCACTAATAGTTTCAGCTAAAAATAGGCAACAAATTTCTCTGCTGAGATTTACTCTTTATGTACTTGGGCATATGCTTGTGGGTTTGAGCTGGTCTCCCTTTCTTTATCCACTGTGTAGGAATTTATTTTGCTCAATACTTGTTCTATTAGTTGCAGTTACAATTGCCAGAATCACTCTTCTTTTTCAGTGACTGCATTTTTTTTTGACATTTGCTTTTTAATTCTTGCTTTAGAATTTCTTTCCTTCACTTCCAGCAGTCTGGAAGGGGGTGCCACTCGTGCAGTCATCACGAATTCCTGAGCTTGGCTGGATTGCTCCTGCACATCCCTGGATACAGGATGCCATAATTCTTCCCACAGTTGTTGAAAAAGCATGAAGCATCTTTTAAAGCACCTGAGCTGGGCAAAGCAGAGGCAGAGAGGAGTGAGTTTCTTCCCTCAGTAGCAGATCCTTCCCAGCACTTTCCCTTTCTCTTTAGAAAGGGACCCATCATTTACTCCCTGTTACTCCATAAATTCTGCAATTTCCAGTTTAGGAATTTATTAGTGGATTTTTCAGCCTCCCCTGCAGCACAACACTGGGTGGTTGATTTGTGCTGTGCCTGTTCACAGTTTCTGGGAATCCCCTTCTTGCCTCTTTATCAATAACCAGCCTGCTTTTCCGGGCAGCTTCACAATTTGTCTTTGCTGTTATAGATGGATTTCAAACAAGGAGTTTTATGTCTCGGCTATTTCTGGCTCAGTGTCCCCATCACTTCTGCAATCATTCCCCCTCCCACTGAGATCCAACCACTAGAGGATGAAATGCAGTTTGGAAATATCTTGTTTGTGTAGGATGAGCAGCCCAGCTCTGGAGCTGCCCCGCCGATGCTCCTGCATCCCCAGGTGACACTCAGGGAATCTTGACCTTATTTCTTAAATAAATACCAGAAAGTTTGAAGTCTGGTGTGTGAAGGCACTGCCCAGATCAAACCTGGCAGTCAGGGGGTGTGAAGGTTACCACGGGAGAGTTTTCAATGCAACAGCCAAAAGTTCCTCTGGGCTCCCCGAGTGCCCTTAAACTTTACAGCCCATCACAGCGCGGCCATCTGGACCCCAGGCTTAGGGGCTGGAGAACAAAGCACTTCCATTTGCAGCACATAAATCTGGGGACGCGTCGATGCACGTGGTTAGAGAAACGGAGGAGCACTAGAGGTCAGAACACTTGGGTGATGGTAATAAAAATAATGACAAGGCACAAAACAAGACATTTTCACTCAAATCTCTGATGTTCTTCCCCAGGAGAAGTGAAATGACACACACAGACGAGGGGAGGAGAAGACAAAACAGAACTATCTTAAATGCTCGGGGGGTGAAATCCAGTCCTGTGAGTCTGAGGGCTGAATAAAAGTGTGTGTTGTCTAATCTCAGAGATTCTCACTTATTTTTGGCACTCCAAAGGTTTTCTTGTTGCTCCATGGGAAATGCAAGTGTGAGGCATCAATCTGCACCTCTCCTCCTCTGACCGCGGGTACTTCGCTCAGTGGCTCATCAGGAGAATTTGGTATTTATTTATTTATTGCTTGAATAAAAGTTCCATCCTGAGAAAACGTCCTGCTGGAACTCGCATCCATCACACACATTTCTGCATTTTCAAGTGAAAGAAGAAAGAAACCTGCCAAGCCTCAGAGTGCCTGCCCCTCCTGCCCACTGTGTGCACTCCCCCAATTAGCGCTAATTGACGCTTTCAGCAGTGGGAGCCGGGCATGTCCGATTCCATCTGTGCTTCTGGAGAAGGTCACTCGTGGTCCCAGGCTGAGAGGGAGGAGAGCAGGGATGTCTTACTCAGGCACGGGGGAAGTGTGGGGACTGCGGCCGGAGCCCACCGGGGCTCCATCCTGCTCATTACCTGTCTCGGCGCTGTTAATTACCCTTCCTCCCGCTCTGACAGCCAGAGCCGCAGCTCCTCCAGGCTCGTTTGCTGCAGGTGGGCACTGGCATTATAAACTCTGCCACTTACCTAATGTCAGGGACCGGAGCTGGCGCGTTTGTGTGCCCAGCCTCAAATCCTCCCCGCGGTGCTCCCAGCGCGGATCCTCCGGGGAGAACTTCCCGTTTGGTCCAGGGTGTGACATGTGTCACTCTGTGCCGGTGGCAGAAGGGGAGAACAGAAAGCAAGAGGCCAAGGAGCTCACCAGAAACGTGCAGATGTAGCCAGTTCCCCTGTGGGCACATCCCCCAGCATCACACCAGCATCAGGCACCGGGAAGACCCTGCAGGAGCTGTAATTCTGCATTTCTGGCTGCTCACCTCAGCATCCTCTTCCCTCTCCATGGCTTTTTACACCTGGATCTGTAAGATCACACGGGGAAAGGCAGAGGGGACAAAGCTGTGTGGCTGAGCCTGTATAACATGAGCACATTTCCTATCTGGGGCAGGATCAGACCTCGAGTCCCTCCAGGGTCTGTTGCCTCCTGATGAAGAAAACACCAGCTCTTGCATCTGCTGGCTTTTTTTTTTTTTTT
>VZTF01004743.1:478774-503237 GCA_013397755.1 Cnemophilus loriae
GGCTCAAAGGTAAATTAAAATACTCAGAAGTTTCTTTGCTGTCCCTAAGACAGAGTTCAGGTGTTTTTCCAAAGCTTTATTTTGTAGCAGTTACCTGAGCAGTCACCATTTATTGACAAAAGGTTTATGAGATGTGGAACAGGAAGATGAAGGGAAGATTGAAGGGCAGATGAGAGAAAACACCACCAAGGGGGAAAAGAGAAAGAAGGCAGACAGGAGTAGAGGGAGAGGATGAGAAGATGTGCAAAGCAGAGATCAAACCTGGGATCTCACAGCCTTGAGGATGGGAGGGATCAGCCAGGAGGGATGAGGTTGTCGGGTAGAATCAGAGAATCAGAATCATTCAGATTGGAAAAACCCTCTGAGATCAAGTCCCACCCTGACCCCTGAGTACCAAGTCCACCAGTAACCCCCGTCTCTGAGCACCACGTCCACCACTGAACACTTCCAGGCACAGATCCCCCACCACTCCTTTGGGCAGACTATTCCAATGCTGCACTCACAGGGCTTTTCCAGCCTTCATGGTTCTGTAATTCTGATGATGCAGGTACAAGTCCCCCTGGGATGAGTCCACTGAGACACGGCTGGTGGGGATTTAATCCCTAAATCTGGAATAAGAACTGTTCAGGCAAGCAGCTGATCTGAGTAAGAGCTGTTCTAAAGCAACAGCCTGTTAGCGTGAGTTTAACCTACCCAAACCCTGCTGAACCTACCCCAAAACCGCTGCTTTGTCCAGCTCTGAGGCCACACTGCTGTGCCTGGAGGGAAAGTGCGACAGTGCCTGTTCTGATAATGACACGAGGGAGTCTGGGGGAGCTTTTAATAAAACTCAGTCACAGGCACAAATTGCACCTTCCACAGTGGCTTTGGAGACAGAATCATTTTCATCTGGGGACAGGTGCTTTCAGGGCTGTCTTTATTTAAATCAGTCTGTTTGCCTGGGATGGCAGACTGCAATTAGGGCACAGCACGCTGGTAACACAGGCAGGGCTGGCTGTCCAAATTCCTGTCCTCCAGCCCTGCTGGGGAGGGAGGTGTCTCCCCCAGCAGAAGCAGCTGCTGTAAAGTGCAAAAGCCATGGCAGGAATAAGAGGCAACACAGCAGCGAGACTAATGAGTCTGCTCTGCACCCCTGGCTTATTGAAATTCATTCTGGACTTGGGGAACTTTTCCTGCATTTTTTCCAACGCTCCTCTGTGGCTGAGGGACGCTTGTGCCGGAGGTAATTGGGTGGATTTAAAGCCCAATGCTTGCCTGTTTGAAATGCTCAGGAAGGAATTTTCCCCCGAAACAAAGCAAATTGTCCTTGGGTCAGATCCTCAGCTGCTGCAGAGTGACAGACATGCTGTGACCTCTGCTGAGGGTGGGATGTAGTGTGCTTTAAATGCTGTTTGTCTTCCAATTGTTATTAATTCGTTAAAGGCTGAAACCTTCAAAGGCAGCCAAAGGAGCCCAGATCCTATTGAAATGCAGCCAGGCTCCTACAAATTTCTCCAGGGTATTCAATTCCCACAGTGTTCCGGGCAGCTCCTGGCCTTCAGGCTGGGGGTGCGAGCAGCACTGGAACCCCCAAACAGGATCTGGGCCCTCTGCTCCAGGCCCCTGACCCAGGGGTGGCTGAGCCCAGGGATATTGACAGGTTAAAATGGACAGGTTAAAATGGACAGGTCCAAACAAGTCCTCTGTGCAGGTTTCAAAAGCTCCTGCCCTCATCCCAGCCTGGTGGGACTCAGGACTCGGATGGGGCTTCACGGCCCCATCACAACCTGGGACCCATCACAACAGCACTGGCAGGAGTTCCGTTCTTGTCTCAGTGGGCCGTGACCTCAGCAGCAATTCGCAGCGATTCCCAGTGACTAAATCAGGTTTGGGGAGGAAGACAAAAGGGAAAGTTGATTAATGAGGATTCAAAAACAGGAAGTTTCACCTTCTGAAAAATTTCCCTGGTGTTGACATTTGGTCTTCTCTTGAATGAAGTGCAGAAAATCAATACATTGAAGAACATTTGGATGGAGGAAGGTAAAAAATTTTCTTCAGGGTGGTGGGATTTAGCTCAGGCAATACAGCGGAATGTCAGATGTCCCTTGAGCATCTGTGCAGGTGAAAAGAGTAGCACATAAAGCAGGCCTGGGAACAAACCCTTCCATGAGGAGCTGGCACACCCTGAGGGGAGTGCCAGTGCAAAATGAGAATGCTTCTTTGGATTATACTCCACTGAAATCCTGTTAAAATCAATTTTCTCATCAATTTTTCTCAGTTCTGAATCATTGTGATTTCCAATGAGATGTGAAAGCTGCTCTTGGCCATTTGGGGTCACTGAATACAGAAGATCTGTGCAGTTGGAAAGCATCACAATTTGAAAATTCACACAGTCAATTTTTTCGCATGGTAATTTCACTAAAGTGGTCCAACATCATGAACATCATGGACCCTGCAGGGTCCTAGAATAAATATCAAAATGTTTGCAATGCCACACAAGAAAAACTGACCAGGTTTGCAGTGCTCCAAACCCATTTCGACTTGGATAAATCAGAGGAGACAAGCCTTTGTTCCTTTGACTTCTCACTTGGATTTTTTGTGGAAAGTCTCCTTCATAAAGGAATGAAGGTGCAAAGTCTTCTCTGAAAAAAAAAAATCTGTAATTATATTAATCCACAAAGTAAATCATCAGCTTTGGGGAGCCCTTTCCCATTTCTTTGCATGCTTCCAGCTATACTGATTTTCCTGGTGAAAAAGGAAACCAACCCAAATCAGCTTCTCCCACCAGACAAAATGTTCTGCAAAACCCATCCTCGGCTCCCTCAGCCCAGCAGCCAATGGATTCTCAAAGACTTCATGTTTGGCTCAACAGGTCTCCAGCTGAGGAAGCCAAGCAGGAAAAGGCTCTCCAGGTCCTTGTCAGAGTTGTGGCTCGGGGCAGAGAACAACGGGGAGGTTTTTGTGCTCACAACCCAAAGGGTCACAGGTTCATTTGCAGGAAGGGGCCTCAGGACTTTCCCAGTCCAACCTCCGGCCCAAAGCAAGGTCAGCTACAGGATCAGACCAGCCTGGTCAGGGTTTTGTCCAGTCGGGTCTTCAAAACCTCCAAGGATGGAGATGTTGGTGTCTCAGCCCCTTCCAGTCCTTGCAGGTTACTTCTTCGCTGCCAGCTTCACACATATATTGGTGTTATTCCAAGGGAACTGTCCTGGGAATAGTCATCCCTTATCTCCCACGTGTGGAAGAAGTGCATAAATCCCCAAATGACCAGCCTGGGGCTGTGATTAAAGGTCCACAGGAACATAATTCTGCATTTCTGCCCTCGTGTGTCTGGCTGTAAAAGTCTCTGCTGTTGCAAAAGAAATGTTGGCTTCGCCTAAGTCCACAGTGGAAAAAAAGTACTCCAAAACCTTGGATCACAGGCATGGAAGAGGATGCCCCATCCCTGGAACCATTCCAGGCCAGGCTGGACAGGGCCTGGAGCATCCTGGTGCAGTGGGAGCTGTCCCTGCCCATGGCCAGGGGTGGCACTGGATGGGCTTTAAGGTCCCTCCAACCCAAACCATTCCATGATTCCAAGATCTGTGTCTCAGCTTCTTCATTTACAAGCTGGGACTTGCGTGGCCTCAGAGGAGCCGGGGGACACAGTTTGGCTTCTCGAACACCTTTATCCTCAGGGCTATAACCTGTGATTTACAGAAATTATGGAACTGGGTGAAGCTCTCCACCAGGAAGAACCTTCCCAGCAGCAAATGCAACACCTCTCGACGTCCTCGCTGTGAGGAATGGGACCTCAGAGAGTAAGGAGCTCCTTCTGCCATCTGATGGTGAGTGGAGGGAAGGAATCAGAGCACCGCACAGAGCCATGGAGTGGTTTGTGTTGGAAGGGAGCTCGGAGTCCATCCTGTTCCACCCCCTGCCATGGGCAGGGACACCTTCCACTAGCCCAGGGCGCTCCAAGTCCTGTCCATCCTGAGCCAGCTCTGCTCAGTGCTCTCCCAGCACACTGAACAGCAGACCTTCCAGACAGGGGATGGATTTTGGCCCTCCAGCAGTTGGAAAGGACAGAGAAGCATGGCCACAGGGACAGCTTCCCTTTCAGACATCCATCCTTAACCTTCTGCAGTGACACCTGCAGCAGCCACTGCAGCAGGAGCCCATCCAGGAGCCCTTCGTGGGCTGCAAGAGCTGCAACACTCATGAGGAACAGCTCTGGGATTGTGTTTGGACATGTGGGACAGAGGAGTAGAACTGACTGGAATTAGAGGTGGAATGTGGAATATACTGGAAACTATGTAGTTTCTGTTCCTGCTGACAAGTGGCTGCCCCATCCCTGGCAGTGTCCAAGGCCAGGTTGGTTCAGTGGAAGCTGTCCCTGCCCGTGGCAGGGGGTTGAACTGGATGGCCACTAAAAGCCCCTCCCAACCCAAACGATTCTGTGATTCTGTGACCCTCTGAAGGTCCTCTACATGCCTGGAAGTTTTTCAGGGTTATTCTTCTTTCACTCACATGTATTGTCCTCGTTACTGTAGATACTTGTATTGCAGGGATGCTCCCATCTAACCATAAACTAAAATAACTCAAAATAAGGGAGAACTGATTGGATTTCAGGGAAGGGAAGGCTTTGGAACCGACTCAGAAGAGCTGAGTTTACTGGTGCAACCTTCCTTCTGGCGCTTGGGAACTCTGTTCCTTCCCACAAGAGCTGCCCCACAGCCCCACCCAGCTCCTCCTCACTGCTCTGCCACTTCTGCTCTTCCTCTCGTCCCGGGCATGGAACAAACGCTCTCTCCTCACTCCTTCAGACTCCCTCCCTGTGCCCAGTGTCCCCAGTCCCTGCAGAAGCCAGTCCTCCCACCATGGTGGTGCTTTCCCTGGAGTGCTGTGACCCTGATTTCTGAGGCTCCACATTCCTGCAGGGTCCCAGGACACTTGACAGGGCAGGGAGGTCTCTGACCCTGTACTTGGGGGTGACCAGTGACCGTGTAAGTGTCCAGTCTGCAGGGACAGAGGTAAATTTGCCTCCTGCCACTGGTGCTGGCTTGATGGAGGACTGGGCAGGAAGCAAACCCCAGGCCTCTCCAGAATGGTTGTCTTTCAAACTGATAACAACGGCTTGATTTTGCAGAGGATGACATTCCTCACATTTTTCCTTGTGATTAATGCTTTCCTTGTCTGCCCTTGCCCCACCACGAGCTCCTTGGCTGCACAGAAACCCTTTATGTGCTGCAGGACACACCCAGAAAATGGCAGTAAGGCCTCAAAGTTAGATCTGTCACTAGGAAGACCTGAGGCACAGCCTGGGATCCCATGACCAAGGCTGTGGCCAGGATTGAGTGGAGCAGCAGTTCTTAAATCCTAACAAACGAGGTGCTGGTGGGATCTGATAAATCACTGGCAGTGGAAAGATGTCTCACCTACAGCACTGCACACTTTAAAGCTCCCAGCATGTGTTTTGTGGTGTAAATCACATTTTTGGCACAGCTGATCTGGTGACAATGATTCGTGTCACAGCCTTGGACCGTCTCAGGGCTGAGGGCAAAGCTTCTGCAGGGCTGTGCTTGGAGACAGCCCTTGCACAAGGCAGTGTTTTCCTGCAGGAGCCTCTGCAGCCCCAGTTTTGGGATTGGTTTTGGGCAAAGACCACCCAGGAGCAACCCTGGGCAATGGCAGAGAAGATCTGGACAGAGCCCAGGAAGCCTGGGAAGACCTTCAGCATGAAAACAGAGGAAATAGCCAAGGATCCTCCTCCTCTCCAGCCTGCTGAGGTGTGGGGCCATGGTTTGGGGGCTCTGAGTCCATGTCCCCTGGGAGGCCTTGGGAAGAGCACACGGCACTGCCGGACTGCCCAGGGCAAGCTCAGGGTGGGTTCCAGAGCCCAGTCAGGGGTAGGATGGGATGGGAAGGGCGGCAGCTCCTGTTCATGCCTGACATAGAAGGGTGTGGGAGGAACAGGGCAGGCGTTGGCTTCCCAAGGACTTTCACAGGTCGGAAACAAGAGCAGTAAACTTCGTCAAGATCAGGATGGAGAGGGTTATTCCGTGTTTTCTTTGCTCAGTGACACAGCTGGAGCAGAGGTGCTGGCAAAGGGACTTGGAATGGCTGCTGGTTTTCCTTTTGTGCCTTATTTATTGTCACAGAGCGTGGCAGCAGCAGCATTACTCATCTGAGACCTTCATGGACATCAGACATTCCCAAATGGGGAGGTTTGAGCTCCTCTTCCCAGGGGAGGGAACAAATCCTGAGACTGCATCGTCACAGAGTTGATGGTGAGGGCAGTGGACAGTGCTTTCCACCACACACTGATAGGACAAGGGGTGATGGTTTTACACTAAAAGACATCAGTTTAGATTAAATATTTAGAAGTTTTTACACCTCTCTGGGCAACTTGTTCCAGTGTTTTATCACCCTCGCTGTAAAATGGAAACATTCCAGGTTGGGCTGGACAGGGCTTGGAGCAACCTGGTTTAGTTGAAGATGTCCTTGTGCATGACAGGGAGGTTGGATTAGGGGACCTTTAAAAGTCCCTTCCAACCCAACCTGTTCTATGATTCTGATTTTATCCCTGTCCCTGTGTTGGGATGAAATGTGAGCAGCTGCACTCAGAGGCTGCACAGCTCTCTCAAGTCACTTCTGGTTCCCCTGAACAGGCTCCTTGGCACTTCTCGCACTTTCCTTGGTTCTCATCCCAGCTCATTCCTTCTCCTTGTCTTTCCACAATCTTGGGAGTTCAGGGCACATCCCTTCCTGCACAGCGAGCCCACAGAAGTGGCTTCAGAGCTGCTGTTCCCTGCAAAGCTGCATGGAAAGGAAGCCAAGAAACCAATGCTAATTGTAACAGTAATTAAAAGCCAAGTGTGAATTCTCAGTCAGGGGTCAGCTGGGTGATATCCCAGGCCCAGCAGCAACGTGGCTGTTCCAGGAGTGGAACGTGCCTCTCGCCTGAGCTCTCAGCCCTGCAGAGCCTCTGGAGCAGTGCTGAGCAGGGAGGGCTGTCCAGCTTCCAGACCTGAGCCAGGCTCCTCATCTGGAGCCAAGTGGTAACAGCAGCTTGTCAACATCCCGACCCCAGGGGCTGTGTGGCTGGGATGGCAGGAGCTCAGGGATCAGGAGGCAGCCAAAGATGTTGTTCTGAGATGTTTCTGTCCTTGGGAAGCTATGTTGAGAACTGTGACAGGACACAGATGGTCCGGGATGAGGTCAGTCTGCAGAGAATCACAGAATATTCTGAGCTGGGAGGGACCCACAGGATCATGGATCCAGGCCCTGGCCCTGCACAGACACCCCAACAATCCCACCCTGGGCATCCCTGGCAGTGCTGTCCAAACGCTCCTGGAGCTCTGGCAGCCTCGGGGCCGGGACCATTCCCTGGGGAGCCTGGGCAGTGCCCAGCACCCTCTGGGGGAAGAACCTTTCCCTGATCTGCAGCCTGAGCCTGCCCTGGCCCAGCTCCAGCCGTTCCCTGGTCCTGTCCCTGGTCAGAGGATGCACCTTCCTTCTGCTGGATGTGTGTGATGGGCACAGCTGCACAGCACAGCTTTGTAGAATTTGGGTCTGATCCTTCTACCCCAGGCTGCAAACCAGGAGTAGCTTCACAGATGTCATGGAAGTTTTTTTGACGCTCCCAAGAGGTGAGGCTTCCTTGATTATCTCTAATTTATTAGTCTGATTAGCATATATTTTATGGTGGTTGTCACATGGAGCTCATTTCCAGGGTCCCAGCAATTCTGGAGTTTGGTGCTTGAGACATCCCGAAGGGCTCAGCTCGCCCTTCCTTTCCTTCAACTCCCTTCACTTCACTCCAGACCTGTGCAAAATGACTGAATCCATCCGTGTGAAGCTGCTGTAAGATCAGAACATGCTGCAGTGGCATTTCCCTGCCCTTTCCACACCCCTCCCTCCTGTCACACACCAGGAGTGCCTTCTCTGAGCCCTCCCAGAGCTATTATCCCACTGGCTTTCCCTGGAGCAGTGTTTACTCCTCTCTCCCTGGATGGCAGAGCCAAGCTGTCCAGTCCCAGTTCATCAAATGTCCCTTTGAGCAGCTCGACAGTTTGGCACACCCTCACATTTGAATGGATGTTTTGAAAACCACTCCTGCATGAAACCTTTCTGTCCTCCATCCCACTGTGGTGGCATTGTCCGTGTGCCTCTCTAGCCCAGCAATGAAAATGTCTCTCTCTCTTATTTAGATGAACTCTGAGTTACCAAAAATGCTCATTTTCTAAGGGGCCACAGGGAAAGTGTTTCAAAATGATGGAATTACCATAACTTGGTAAGAAAACTTTACAGTGCTCAGAGCTACAGATGTGATTGGTCCGAACGGAGAGGAAAATTTTCCTCAGTTGTTACTACCGGGTCAAGGAGAAGAGCTGCACTTCTCATTTCTTCAGGCCATTGTAGCTCTTGGGGCTCTCTTGGAAGAGGCAGGGGATTTGTCTGCATTTCTTGGCCAGGTTTGAGCAAGGTGATCACATTTTCCCTCTGGGGAGGGAGAGCCTTTCCAATAACTCCAGAGCACCTGTGCATTTCCATCAGGAAATGATATAAAAATGTACATTGCCAAGTTCTCATGTCTCCCACAGAAGAGAACGCAAGTATTTCTCCCTCTTAGAGAGAGTGCAGAGTAAGTGGTGCAGTAATGATCTCTCCAGGCCCAGCTCCGATGGATCAGCTACACTCAAACAAGCTGGGAAATGCGTCCACCATGTGTCAAAGATTTCAGTGTCCTCTAGAGGAAACAAGAAGAGTTTATGAACCGAGATGGGATGGATCCAACTATCAAAGTCAAAGTAGCCACTGTTAGAAAGTCAGGCCTACCCTGCCCATAACCAAGCTTCTCCTGCCAGTTAATCAAGAAGGAGCAGTCTCAGATATCGCCTTAATGGTTAATACGAGTAAGTCTGGGTCGTCAGATGCTGGATATAGACAATGCCACAGGCTGTAGTAAATCTGCATAATTGGTACGTAATCAGTAACAGTGGAATCAGTTACAGCTGTAATTAAGAGTGTGAAATCTCAGTGTTTATTCCATAGGTGCAGTGAGGCCAGACCCTCTCTCCGAGTGGGGTAACTCTGCCACCAGCCACCACCAGAAGGTCTCCAGTCCGACCAAGTGGCACAACTTCTTGGGTGGTGACAGCAGCTCTGTGGTGAGACACAGCCCTGCCACCAGCCAAGGACCAGCCTTTCCTCTGGGTGCTCCAGCTCGGGCACAGCAGAGCTCAGAAGAGCCGCGGAGAAGCAAAGCAAACACATTTCCTCCTGTCCTCATACTTGCGAGCCTCTTCCAGGAAAAGCCCAAGCAGCAGACGAAAACATCTCTGAGCTGACCTGGGGAGGGCAGGCCGTGATTGAGACATCGCTCTCTGGGGACAGCAGGAGCTGAAGTCTTTCCAATTAGCACTTTGGAGTGGAGTCAAGGGCTGCCAGGGCTCTAATTTACTAAGCAGTGTCCCTCTCCCTATATATCCCTGTGACAGCTCATTCCTTTAGGCTTGATGGAGTGCGTGGCTGGCCTCTAACTGTTCTCCCATCCATCTTCCTCCCCAATTTGCTTCCTCAAGAACATTTTCCAAAGGGGAATTTCCATGGCTTGTGGTCGCCCAGGTTAACTTATGCCAAATAGTTATTCCTGCTGTAAAGCAAAAACTCAAATTCCTCTGAGTCCTTTTGATGACCTGAGGTGAGGATGTTGGTTGATGTCAGTCACCACAGAGAGGAGACAGAATTGTTGATGCCCCATCCCTGGAATTCAAGGCCAGGCTGGACACTGGGGCTTGGAGCACCCTGGGACAGCGGGAGGTGTCCCTGCCCACGGCAGGGGGTGGAATGAGGTGGGATTTAAGGTCTTTTCCAACCCAAACCAGTCTGGGATTTTATTGTGCAAACAGACAGGTCTGCAGCGTGGCAGTCTCCACCCCGAGCTCCTTTGGTCCATGGAGTCAATCAGGGCATGAGGCACCCAGTTTATTTTAGAAATTTACTCAGCATGGGATAAGTCATTCCTGGATTGCCCATTCTGCTCCCTTGATTAGGAATGGAGGGTGGGCAGCTAATTTGGACGGAGATGTGAACACCCATTTAAAGTCACTGAGATTTTAAGTTTTGAAGACTTGAAATGATGTGAATCCAAATGAACATAATTACAGGGTGAATAGGAAGGAAAGACACACCAACATCACCATGAGGCTCATGAAAAAAGGAACAAGAATAAAAATTCAGAGCCAAGACCACAAGTTGTGCTGTTAAAGAGGCATCACAGGTCAGATTCCAGCTGCCGGGACCTGCTGCCTCCTTTAACTTCCGTACTCCCGGACCGATGAACCTGAGTCCGTGCAGGGGTGGGAGGAGGTGGAGCACGAGCAATGTGTGCATTAGTTTGAAGACCAGTTCAAAATCCCACATTTCCTCAGGTCTGGTGAGGTTTCAAGGACACAAAGACACCTGTGCCTCAGGAGAGACTGACTGGAAGCAAATCCCTCCGAGCCCTTTGTGCCTTTGAGTATTTTCTTTTCAGCTGTATTACAATGAAAAGCCCTGTAAAGGCAGAGCTGGGAGGGGGAGCAGGGATCAGGAAGCAGTGAGATCAGTCTTGTTAGTTGTTAGACTGACAAGAATAATGGAAAGGAGGAGGAGAGGGCAGGAGAGAATGCAAAAGCATTAGGCAGAAATTCTGTGAAGCTTGTGCAACCTAAAATAAACCACGCTCTGCACGCAGCGCCGTTTAACCTGCCGCCCCTGTGACTAATGAATTTCCAGTGCTGAGGGAAAGAGAAAAAACCCAAACCACCACCACAACAACGACAAAAAGCTGCTGTAACCCACAATTAACTGGCCAGCAGCACAAGGACCGTGCTTTTCCCGGTCTGCTTTGCGGAGCTTTCCAGCAGGGTATCTTCGGGGCCATCAGTGGGAGATGGACAGGCTCAGCACAGGACTTCAATTCTCAGGCATTGTCTGACTGATAAAGATTTTAATTGGAGTGTTTACGTTTCCAGTTCTCCAGCAACACAAATCTGTGCTGATAATGTGTTTTAAGGGACCAGAGGTAACATTTGGAAGATAAATGTGATGTCAGCTGCCCACTGGGTTACACAGACATTATGGCCAGCTAAGGATTCATTATCTATTGTATTTTGAGGGTTTTTAATGGGTTTTCCAGGCATCCAGCTCTGTTTTTATGGAACTTTGCCTCTTTCCTCTGCTTTTAGATACCAGTTGGGACTATCAACTGATGTAAATCACGAAATTCTCCTTGACTGGCTTGGGTGGGGTCTGGGGTAGGATCCTGAACAGCAGAGTTACCCTGAAAACAGGACACTGCTCTTCTTATTATAGCCTGGGATTTGGGGCTGGAGCCCCTCTGCTCTGGAGCCAGGCTGGGAGAGCTGGGAATGTTCCCCTGGAGAAGGGAAGGCTCCAGGGAGAGCTCAGAGCCCCTGGCAGGGCCTAAAGGGGCTCCAGGAGAGCTGCAGAGGGACTGGGGACAAGGCCTGGAGGGACAGGACACAGGGAATGGCTTTAAACTTAAGGAGGGTAGATTTAGATTGGACATTAGGAAGAAATTCTTGGCTATGAGGATGAGGAGGCCCTGGCACTGGGTGCCCAGATTTGCTGTGGCTGCCCCTTCCCTGGCAGTGTCCAAGGCCAAGTTGGATGGGGCTTGGAGCAGCCTGGGCTATGGAAGGAGTTGAAGTAGATGATCTGTAAGGTCCCATCCAGCACAAGCCATCCCATATTTCTATAATTCTGTGAGTCCAGCAGCTTTCAAAAACAGGGGCACCAACAAGGTAAGGGTCGAAGTGGAGAAGCAACAATTTGTTCTGAGCTACAGGAGACAAACCACGCCTGCAAAGGGAAGGGATTCACCCTCTGCCTGACAAGCAGCCCTTGGAGCCGTCGGTGCCTCTGAGCCCATGGATCAGAGGAGGGCAGACGGAGAAATTCACGGTTTCATTTCCTCCCGATGGTGAGAACAAGTTTCAGTCCAAGCCGGCACAGCTTCCTGTTTGAGGACAGGACTGCCTGGGCAGTGATGGGGGCTGCTTTAAACCACTGGATCATGGAATCATTCAGGCTGGAAAGGACCTCTAGGACCACCAGGTGCAGCTGGGTGCAGTCCTGGAGCACCCAGCAGTGCTCGTGCAGGGAAGGCTCCGGGCACGCTCCCGGCCCTGGCAAGGGGCAGGAATGTCCTTCCCTCCCTGGCAAGCACAGGCAGCCTCCCGCATTTGTCTTCACTGTCTCCAGTGACTCGATTATCATGAGAAAGTCAGTCCAACACAGATTGATTTGGGCTAAGTGCATGTGGGACATGTTCCAAAGGGCCTCCTTGACAGCCTGGGAAAGCTGGGAGAGCGTGGTCCTGAATGTGCCATGAAAAGAGGGGCGGGAAAGAAAAAACTGCTGTGCAAGCTCCATTTGGTCTGCCCAGCATCTTTAATTAGGAGCTCCCCATTAGGAAGATGCACTTCCAGGTAGGAGAATGTTATCCTCCATCACTTAAAGTGAATTTGAACCTGCTTCATGGAAGTTTTTGGGATACCTCCTGTACAGAGTTCAAAACCTTTTCAGAAGTTTCTTTGTGCCTTTACAGCTGGACTTCAACAGTAACAGTGCTGGAACCCTCCAGTTTGTCCCCCCAAAAGCCCACATTTGTCTAAAATCAGAAGAAAACCAGAAGGGATATTTTCCCTTTGAAGGTGATAAGAGGTGAAATTTTCTCCCCAAGATTTCTGGTCTGCTCTGGTTGTTTCCTTACAGCTTCCAGAGCTGTCAGACTCATTTGAGCCTCGGAGACAGAAAATATTTAGAATTGGCACTGGTTTTATTTTCAGTCTTCCAAAGGCGGTCCAGAAGGGAAAAGCAGACTCTGAAGATTCGTATATTCTTTGAATAAGCAGTGAGCAGAGCTTTTAATTGATCACAGTTCATTTAAAGTGAAAGCTGAGCAAACCTGGAGCTGTTGCAAGGCCAGGACTAACAAAGATACACTTCCACATGCCCTGGGAAATCCCAGTGCTATCGGTAGGATCCTCTGCTGTTGGAAAATTCTTGCTCCTAGCAGTATCCTTCAACCTCAAATCCCTTGGAATGCCTGTGCTGGGCACGGCACACCCGTGGGCTCGTGTGCAGATACCAAATGTCACAAAATAATGTTGTTGTCACCTCTTTATGGCCATACCTAATGAGAGTCTTCTCCCTCTCATTTTGGGCCGTAACCCCCAAATTGTGGCTGTCCTTGCCATTGCTGGGTGCCAGAATCCAAGGGAAGAAAGCAGAAATTAAAAGTAGTCGTTGACCAGCTTGGACCAAATGTTGCGTAGAGACCTGTGAGTCATTTTTCACAAGGAGGGAATTCAATTAAAAGTGGAGGGCTAGGGGCTGTGGGTTATTGGAGAATATGGGCTGAGTGTAGCTGATGGTTTGAACTGAAAATAAAAGTAAGGTGATGATGGAAATGAAATGTCAAAATATTTCTTTTCAACCTGTCTTATGTTTCACATCAGAAACACCAGAGCACTTTCAAAGCAAAACCTTTCAGCTTCCATTTGTCATCTGAAAGTGGAATTTCTTTCATAGTGGACCTGGTTATTTTTAAAAACTTCAAAATTAGGCAAAAAATTTAATTAGGAGGAAAAGGGAAATATTTTGAGTTGACTCTAAATGATCATTTTTCCAGCTTTTTTTCATTTCTCTGAAAATAAGAGGGGAAATAGTTGGGCTTGACTAACTTTAGTTGTTTTTCATTGATTCCAGTAAAATCAGGGGCCTGAAAAAAAAAAGTAATTGACAAGCTCTGAACCTTGCTCTGAAGCAGGCTGTATCTCCTGGGGGCGTGGGTTGAGTACCTTCTCCTGATTATAAATAGTCTGTGCTTATAGACAGCAATTGAAAATATGAAGATGTGAGAAAAAAAAAAAGAAACAGAGAAAAAAAAGTCCCTCTGAACTTCTCAGCAGTTTCCTGGATGCTGGCAGGTCTCAGCTCTGCTGGGGGTTTAGCTGGAAGCACATCCATGCTGAGGAGATGGACAGGGCTGGCGAGAGCACTGGGACAAGGCACGGGCTGTGGGAAGGGTCAGGAAAGAGCAGGGGGCCCTGGGGTGGCTGTAATGGGGCTCCAGGCATGGCCATCCTGCCCCCTTCCCCGAGCAGGAGAAGCATCAGGGAGGAAAATCTCAGCTCACATCAGCACCCTGAGGATAATCCCTGAGCATCATCCCATCCCATCCCATCCCATCCCATCCCATCCCATCCCATCCCATCCCATCTCTTTTTCTCTCCTGGAATGGGACAGCGAGCACAGAAAAGGGGCAGAATTTGCTCTCTTGGGGTGTCTGGGCTCCCACAGTGCCCAGAGCCCCCCCAGACCTGCAGGCTCTGTGTGAATCTCCCCTCGGGAGCCGTTCATTTGTCCCTGCTTCCTGCTGAGATCTGCAAATTGTCCTGCAGGGGCTGGCCCGGAATCTGCTGGGCAGCCCCATCCAAAAACTGCTGCAAACAAAAAGCCACGCTGTTTGAATTCTGATCCCACGTCAGCTGTGGATGTGGAGCCCCTTCCGTGCAGATTTCCTGTGATTTGCAGGGTCTCCATGCTGTCCACTCCAGGCTGCCACAGCCAGACATCCCCCACTGTTTCCTAAAGAATTGGGGTTATTTCTGCCTCTTTCTGGTCTTCCCTTTCCTCCTCCTCACAACAACTCCTGAATCCATTTATTTTCAGAGACCTTCAAAGCAGACAGACTTTTTACTAGGGCCTGGAGTGCCAGGACAAGGGGGAATAGCTTCCCACTGCCAAAGGGCAGGGAGAGATGGGATATTGGGAAGGAATTGTTCCCTGGGAGGGTGGGGAGGCCCTGGCACAGGGTGCCCAGAGCAGCTGTGGCTGCCCCTGGATCCCTGGAAGTGCCCACGGCCAGGTTGGACACTGGGGCTTGGAGCAGCCTGGGACCGTGGAAGGTGTCCCTGCCCATGGATGGGGTGGAACTGGATGAGCTTTGAGGCCCCTCCCTCCCAAACCATCCTGGGATTCTCTAATGGTTTTCTAGAGGTGGACCAGGTCCTAGGCAGCACCTGTCACGTTGCCTTTGAGAGGCGATGGTGCAAACACCTCCCCGCCACACCAACAGGGAGCTGCTGGCTCCCAGCAGTGGTGGTGGAAAGGTGGAAAGAGAAGATTTCCAGACACCCCAACGCAAAACTTCTCAGTAAATCTCCCTTGCAGCCTCTGACGTGTGTTGGGGCTGTTGGCACTGAAATTTGAACACTCTGGGATTTCCTTTCCTCACACGTTTGGGTTCTCCTGAGAGTCCTCTGTTCTGTGTCCTGTCACCTTGGCATTGAATCCACACTCCACACCTTGCCCTCATCACACACAGGAACTTTATAGATACAAAAAAGAAAAAAAGGAATAAAAATCAACCAAAACAACAACCTAAGAAACACCACTAAGGAAACAGTTTCTTCTGCAGGACCAGAGGGGCAGCGCAGCAAAAGAGGATCTTTGGAGGAGAAGAGCAGCTAAACAGGCAGCAATTCTCTGCACCGAGGCTGTGAGTGCAGTGTCCCACCCTTGCTCTCAGCCTGATTTCTGGGCAGCTGCACCACAAAAAAAATTGCAAACTAATCAATCCATACTCTGTGCTGTTCTAGAGAACACTTTGGGGAAATTGCTCTTCTGTATTGTCTGTCACTGAAAAAGAGGAAAAGAGAGACATGTCTTTCCACAAACATTTTATTTTACAGCCTCACGGAGAGAACCAGAAAGGCCTGGGGGGAAGGGGTTGGTGCTCACCCTCAGTGGCATCAGCTCCAGCAGAGCTGGTGGAGGTACAGGCACTGACACCAGCTGAGGAACCAGGCCCGGGGTTCTCTTTACACAGGCAACACTGAATCCTGATTTATTGTTTTCCTGGAATGAAGGGAGGGAGATGGAGATCAGACAGCATAAAATCCAGATAAATAGGAGACGTGAGTCATCTGGGGTCAGCTGGCACTGCCAAAGATTCGGGACAAGCAATTTGTTTACTGTAGGAAACCTTTCTTCAACACCATCACAGAGCAAAGGGGCCCTCCCACGTCAGGGCCATGAGCCTGTGTTGTACATGGGGACATCTCCTGGCTTTTCCATCTCCTGCCTTTTCTGTCTCCTGGCTTTTCCATCGGAGCAGGTAGCTGGACAAGGCTGGAAAACCAGGGGCAGAATTAAGCAGAAGGAAGATCCTTGACAGCGGAACCCGTTTCTGATGAAAACCACAGTTAGTCCAGAGTACAGTCATGGAGAGTCATTGAATCATGGAATGGTTTGGGTTGGGAAGGGACCTCAAAGCCCATCCAGTGCCACCCCTGCCATGGGCAGGGACACCTTCCACCATCCCAGGTGGCTCCAAGCCCCAGTGTCCAACCTGGCCTTGGGCACTGCCAGGGATCCAGGGGCAGCCACAGCAAATCTGGGAGCCTGTTCTTCCCCACACAGGGAAAAATTTCTCCCTCATATCCCATCTAAATCTCCCCTCCTCCAGCCTGAAGCCATTTCCCCTTGTCCTGTCAGACTCTGTGGTGCCACAGGAGGACCAGGAGGAGAGCAGAGCACCTTCCCTTCCAGCCACAGAAGGGGAGTACAAGGGAGGGAAAACATCTGTGCAGCTCTTCTGTGGATGTCCATCCCCGACTCTTTGGCCTCCTGGAGCAGGCAGAAAATCATCACATCTGAGGAAATCCTGGGGTAGGAAGCTGTGCCTGTCGCCCAGCCCAGGGGGAGATGAACTACAAGGGGATGTATTATAATTGTGGTTAGAAGCAAAGAATATCCTCGAATGCCTCCCTGGAGGAAAGCCACAACAACATGTAATTTTAAAAGCTGTGAGAGTAAATGGGAGAGAATAAAGGCCTGGAAAATAATGCTCTCCCTCACTTTTGGAGTGGTTATTGGAAACACCAACTGGAGAGCACAGAGTAAGATCTAGCATGCTGTGGTGTTTTAAAATAAACAAACTCAGAAAATGTCCTGGCTAATGAAATGGAAGAATCTCTTGTAATAGACTGGAAAGTGCTCTCTGAAGGAGTCACACCGTGAGTCATGCTCCAGGAGAGGATACACAGCACAAGTGTGTGGGCCAGCAGTCAGAGGGATCACAGAGTCAGGGAGTCACACAATGGTTTGGAATGGAAGGGACTGTAAAAATCCTCCTGTTCCACCCCCTGCTATGGGCAGGGGCACCTTCCACCATCCCAGGGCGCTCCAACCTGGCCTTGGGCACTGCCAGGGATCCAGGGGCAGCCACAGCTGCTCTGGGCACCCTGTGCCAGGGCCTCCCCACCCCCCCAGGGAACAATTCCTTCCCAATATCCCATCCAACCCTGAGCTCCTTCAGCTTAAGGCTTGAAAGTCAGCAAAGGAACAATTGTCTGTGCAGTGGCTTTGCAGGAAGTGTGAAGTGCCAGAGGGAAGGGTCCTGGAGTGCGATGCCCTGGGCTACCTAGGTGTGAATGGAAGTGGCTGTGACATCCATCAATCACTTGATTACCTGATTCAGGATGAAGAAGCCACCACACTGGACAGGGAGGACTTAAGAACAGCAGAGTTTGGCAGTATTTCTCCTAGAAAGTGATTTAGTAAGTTAAAAAGTGACAGTGCATCCAGGGAGGAGCTGCTAAAATATTTACAATTACATCATTTGTAAGAGTGATTTGAGGGGAATGAAACTTCTTTTTTTTTTTTTCTTTTCTTTTTTTATTTGCGTGTGTGTGTGTGTGTGTGTGTGTGGAAAGTGTCTGCTTCCTTTGAAAATACTCACATTGCTCATCGAAGACTCAACCTCGGGAAGCTTTTATTGCCAAAACCTCACAAAACACTGGGTTCAGTGAAAGGTTGATTTTTTTTATCCTTGAGAGAACAGAAGCTCTTCTGTTTTGATTTTATGTCTGTTTTCAGGAAAGAACAAAACATTTGCCAACCATATCCACCTTAAAGGCTGGTAAGGTCAAAGTCTTGGAGTATCTTAGAAAACTTCGAAGTGGTCTCAAAAGTTTCAGTTCAAACCTTCCTCTGGGCTGTTCTTACACCCTCTGAGACAATGAACCAATGGATGTCACCAACATCAAGGCCCTGGAGAGGTGTGAAAAAACCCCTTTGAAATCGACGCCCAATTTCTGGCTCTGAATTCTCCAAATTGTTGAGACAGCTGCCAAGGGCAGATCCAAATTCCTCCTAACCCAAGACAAGATCTGAGCACTTTGAAATGTAGCTTGATTCAAAGCCTGGATCTGAATTCCGCTGGAAACACCTCCCTCCTATCCTGCAATCATGCTTCAAAGAGCATCAAAGGCACCAGAACATTCCATCAGGACAAATCCAACTTGTGCAGTGAATTTCTTTTTTAAAATTTGGTTTCTCACTCCTGGTTAGCAAAAAGGAAGATGAATGTGCGACAGGAGGAACGTGCACAGGAAGGCTGTCTGCTCTGGGACGGTTTTGTGGGTTTGCTCCAGCATCTCCCTGCCACGCCACAGGAGAATCAAACTGAGTTGACTGGGGGCCCGGTAGGGACCTGGTCCTAGCAAGTCCTCAGGAGCAGAAGATGGTCCCCCCAAATCCAAATGAGAAGGGAACTCAGTTCCCTGCTGTTCTGTAGCATCCCAAGACTTTGTTAAAGACAATCACAGAATCCCTGAGGTTGGAAAGGACCTCCAAGATCATCCAGTCCAACCTTTGACCAAATCCAAAGTAAATTAATCTCTTCCCAGCACAGTGCTCCTCACCCTGCTGCTGGAGGCATCTTCACACGCCAGCACGGCCTCCAGAGCTCACAGGTCCCAGCTGTCCCCCTCAAAGGACCCATTGAGCCTCTTCCAGGGCTTTGGGGATCACAGAATCATAGAACAGTTTCAGCTGGAAGGGACTTTAAAGATCCTCTAGTTCCACCCCTGCCGTGGGCAGGGACACCTCCCACTATCCCAGGCTGCTCCAAGCCCCAGTGTCCAGCCTGGCCTTGGACACTGCCAGGGATCCAGGGGCAGCCACAGCTGCTCTGGGCACCCTGTGCCAGGGCCTCCCCACCCTCCCAGGGAAGAGCTTATCCTGAAATCCCATCGAACCGTCCTGCGTCAGTTTGAAACCCGTCCTGCAGTGATTCTGCACGGTGCGAACCCAGCTCTGGTCCCGTGGGATTGCTGTGGGTGCAGCTGAAGACGCCGTCCCTGGGCCTTTGCTCCACGCCCAGTTCCAGCAGTGGGGCCAGCTCTTCCCTGGCCACGAGTGCATTGCTGGCAAATGCCTGGCCCCAGGATTAGAGGAGAGGAAGCAGCCACGGGGAGCTCTGGAGTTTCACACGTCCTTTGGCAGCATCCTGAAAGCCTGGTGCATCCACAGACACAACACTGCTGTTCAGGCTTGAAAGACGGAAAATAGGGCACATTATGGTATCAAACCCCAGCACCTAAAACCGCTCTCTTTGTAGTCTGCGACTGAAGCGTGGATGGAGGAGCACTTTACCCCAGGAAACCTCTCCTCCCTCTGCCACACGGAGAACAGCTTTGGCTGCTGCTGCTGACTCTGCAGGTGGAACATCTGCCTGTGTGCTCGGGGCAGAAACTGCATCACAGTCCAGCCCATCATGATTTGTGCTGTAGCAACAGAGACAGCAGTGTGGGCTGCTGGTTTTTGGAAGGGGGGTCTGTAAATATGTAAATACATGCTGGAAATCAGCTCCCATGGAGCCGTGGCCTTGCGTTTCCTTGTGGAAGGTTCCCTGCCCATGGCACGGGGTGGAACGAGACCGTGTTTAAGGCCCCTCCCAACCCGAACTGTTCTGTGATTCTGTGAAATCTCCATTCCTGTTGAAGCCGCTGTTTTTCCCTAGCCCTGTGTGGGCAGGTCACACAACAGCCTTGTTCATTTGTGCAGGGACCTGGTGTTTTAGGCTGAGACCAGAACCAGTGAAACACTTCAGAAACAACTTCTGCAGAGGGATTTGCCTGGCAGGAGAGGGACAAACAGCCCTGGACATCCAACATTGCTGCTGCTGCTGACTTGTTATGGGGCATTGGTCTGACACAGGGAGCAGCTGCCATTACAGAGCCAGAGGACAGTCCCAACCTTTGGATGTTTCCAGGGCAGGTTCCTGTCCACAGCTGCTGCTCTTCAGAGCCAGCGGAGCTAAGAAGACACGGTTCATGTGAGCAGTGCTGACATAACGTGGGACAAGAGGAGTTGAACCCTAAACCCCCCGTTCCTCCCCCATGACTCTGAGGGAAATATCAGTGCCTGCCCCCAGCAATCGGCCTGCCACAAGCTTTGACACATTTTTGTGTCCCGTGTTTAGCAGGGAAGGCACATCCCCAGGCACACCCCGGAGACAGGACAGGGCAGGACTGAGCTACGTGAGGAGGGATCAGTCCTGGCAATGGGGCTCCTCGCTGCCGGTTGTCTCAGCATGCACAGGGACTGCCAACATCTGCCTCTGCCACAAACACCCGTGTGTGCTGCCAGCAGTGACGTGTGACGGGAGCATGGGCGATGGATCCTGGGAGGCAGAAGGGTTTAAAAACGAGAGCACAGCTGCACACAATACGTATTTGTGTTCCTGCAAAAGCGCGTTCTGTGTAGTGGTTTCTTACCCTCAAGTAATTCTCTGGCACCTCTCCTAAGCACGACTCGTTTTTACACCTGGGGAAACTGAGGCAGGCTGTGGGAGCAGCAGTGACAGTTCCAAGGAGGTAAAGCCCTGCGTGCCAAAGCGCAGGGACGAACGCTAGGCCAGTGCTTGGAGCATTAGCAAATGTGCCTTCCTGGATGTGACACTGCTCCCTCTCCAGCCTGGGAGGCAGAATGTCGTCTGCAGGTGACAGCGGTAGCAGATTTAAGGGAAAGGGAAAAGGAGGAAGATTAAAGGACAGAACCAAGAGCTCATCCCCTGTGGCACCTTTAACACAACCATTTCCCTTTGCAAAGTACCAAACATCCATTAAGGAAGCTTTTAGGACCGGCCCTTCTTTTGTCTTACAAATGAAAGCAGATGCCAAACCCCCAGGAGTGGCAGCACAAACTGAGCACAGATTCACCTCCTGAACCTGCCAGCAGCAGCAAAGCCAGCACGGGACCATCCATCCTCTCATGAAATTGCTGCTGCTCCAATTAAAAGAGAGACGGTCAAGAGCTGGATTTTTTATCAAGTATTGGAAAGCAAAGGCGCTCACTGCCAGAGTGATTGAGGTCTTCACTGCAATTCATAAGGAGCAGTTTCACTCAATCAGCACCAATGATGGATCATGGAGGGGTTTTGCTTCTCAGGAGCAAAGGGGGCTGATTCTGCATGGATCAGAGCATGGAAGGAGTTTTATTCTGGCAGCCTTGCTTCTAGTTCAGTAATGGCTTGTGAGAGGAGAGGGCCACTTCTCATCTAGCTGTGCCATGAAACAGACCCTAATTATGTTCTTTCACATGAAAGAAAAGGATCCAGGGGTGTATTTATTTGCTACCTTTTCCTCTGAGCATCTCCATCTTCTCAATCCCTGCCCCTGCTGCAGCAGTACTGAGAGTGTGAATCTCCAAAGCAAAACTCAAGGGACTTCTTGAGCTTTCCCATTGCAAAGTCACCCATGTCAGGGCATGGGATGAGCAACCAGCTCCTTCCCAATGCTCTCCTCTCCTGACAAAGCAGCTGTATAGGCTCTGGTTTATGGAGGCTTTGAGCCATGGAGGAAATCATAGGACTAGGAAACAGAAACGTGAGGGGTTTTTTTCCTTTTAATTGGGCAGGTTTCCATCAGAAAAAAAAATGCCTAAAATGACTGTGGGCAACATGTTCATGTTTAATCATTGAAACTGAAATCATCCTTCACTTCTCAGGGGCAACCTTTGTCATCTTCCAACAAATCTTTTGAGATGTGAAGGGAGTTTTGTACTTAGCACAGAATCAGGGAATATCCTGAGCTGGAAGAACCCACAGGGATCATCCAGTCCAAGCCCTGGCCCTGCCCAGACCCCCCAACAATCCCACCCTGGGCATCCCTGGCAGCGCTGTCCAAACGCTCCTGGAGCTCTGGCAGCCTCGGGGCCGTGCCCATTCCCTGGGGAGCCTGGGCAGTGCCCAGCACCCTCTGGGGGAAGAACCTTTCCCTGCTCTGCAGCCTGAGCCTGCCCTGGCCCAGCTCCAGTCGTTCCAACTTTGTGAAGAAAAGATAATCCTTTGCCCTTTTATTTCACCTTCTCATCCCATCCTCCTCCACCTGCCCTCCATCTCTCCAGGGCTGCCTGAACCTTGCTACATTTTCCATCCCTGCTCCTGTTTTCCTACTCTGCTGGCAGATTTGGGGGAAAATTTGTGAAGCATTTCCATTTCAGTGCAAGGGACTCATAGTCACTGGGTACCGGTGCCCTTGAAGCCAGAGCCTGCCTCTGATTTAAAACAGAGCCTTTATGAGAAGTTAAGGACAAAACCCTTCCCTTACAGAAGCACTCCCTGTGACAGCCTCACTAATTAGTTGTTATTAACAGTGATAACAGAGCTATCCGATCTAATCGACGGCAGATTATGGTAATTACAGGGATTCACTGGCTATGGGAGCTTTGGCTCTGGGGACAAATGGATTTTGTCAGCAGCCCATACAGGGCAGTGGAGCTCCAGGGAAGGGTGTTCCTTGTGGCAGGGAATCACGGCTGGAAGGTACACCAGCCACTGGAACCTCTGATGATTTTGGCAAGCCCACATTCCACGACCTGTCCAATTAACCACAAACACGGAAACACTTTTGAGGACCACCTCATCCTCCTTCCCTTCCATGCTTGCAGCCCCTCCAGCACCAGAGGCATTTCCCTCTGGGTTTGCATTTCCTTTTTCTGGAATTTTCTTAGATTTTTCCTCATTAAATCAGCCTTTGGGAATAAAAGCCACCACAACGCACAGACATGGCAGCGCATCCCTGCTTGGGAACGCATTTACCAGAGGCAGCCCCGTCACTGTTTTCCCCATTGTCACTGGAGCTGGTGAAGACATCCTCCCCTGACTCCTGTAACCATATTCCCATCCCACACCACTCCCGGCTTCACCAGCCCTCCAGCAAACCCTTGGCTGGAAAGATGATCCACCACACGGAGACCCTGGAGCCACTGCTGCAGTGAGAGCCCCTGAGGGACCACTGCTCCTCCAGCCTGGACTCGTATGATGTGAAGCAGATTTGTCCTTTCACATGAAAAAAGTGGCCAGGGGTGCACAAGAGATGGAGGAAAGGCGAGAGGCTGAGGGAATGCAGACGTGGATCACACCACATTCCTCTTTGCACTTGCTCTTTTAACCGAGTTCCAGGGGTGTCTAAAACCCCACTGAGATCAACACCTTGTCAGGCACATCCTGGAGAAGAGAGCTAGAGCCTGCTCCAAAGGACTGGGAACACGACAGGGGGAGGAGGAGGGCTTCATACAATCTGTGAGGCTGGAAAAGAGCTCTGAGATCACTGGAGAGGCTTCAAAGCCCTGTGGATGTGGCACTTGGGGACAGGGGTCAGTGGTGGCCTTGGCAGTGCTGGGGAAGGGTTGGACTGGGCGATCTTAGAGGTCTCTCCTTATTTATTGCTCTGAATCTGCTGCACACCTCTGCCGGGAGGTCACTGGAACAGGAGCTGAGGGAAACAGCTCAGCCAGCATGTGCAGCACTGCCCACTTCCACGGGTTGGCTGCCTCTGGGTCTGCACTAAAATCAGCCTTTATGGTGTATCCAGAGTGATCCAGAGCTGACATTTGTGAGGGATTTTGGTTCAAAGGGGTTCGAATAAGAGGTGCAAATACTGATAAATTATCTTCCTCATTTTTTTCTCTCTCACACAGCAGAATAAAAATGCCACAGACTCAATTTCTATAATGCTCTGTTTTCATCTGTAAGAAGAAAATTTTCAAGCTTAGGTGCCAAAAGCAGGAAAATTAAATCTCTATTTAGACAGTTAAATAAGAGGCTCAATTTTCAAAGGCACAATACCCTGTATTCTTAATTGCTGCCAGAAGAGACTGAAACCTTACTTTACTTTTAAAAGGGTATTTTCCAAGTCCATAAAGAAAACTTTCTTATTTGTAAGCATTTCAACAGAAAATGTCCACCAGGGAATGAAGGACAGATGTTCACTGAAAAACAACGTGCTGGTTTTTCCTTTTAAAGTTCCATTCCTCGCAATGGGCAACTGAGATGGATTCAGGAACAATGGAGTAACAGAAATCAAAGGGAAATCAGAGGTCCCATGCTCAGCTCTTCTTCCACTCATCTGCACTGAGGGGTTGGACCCAAGCTGCTTCCAGGGGAAATCAGGAAATTAGGGGAAGGGACTGGAGCCCCAGGAGTGGCTGAGGGAGCTGGGAAAGGGGCTCAGCCTGGAGCCAAGGAGGCTCAGGGGGGACCTTGTGGCTCTGCACAAGTCCCTGACAGGAGGGGGCAGCCGGGGGGGGTCGGGCTCTGCTCGCAGGGAACAGGGACAGGAGGAGAGGGAACGGCCTC
>VZTF01004743.1:512231-587128 GCA_013397755.1 Cnemophilus loriae
TGAAGGTCCTTTCCAACCCAAACCATTCCGTGACTCCGTGATCATCAGCTTTGTGCTGGACCCAAGCGCTGGGCTCTCTCCTGCTGTCATTTCGGATAGTCCTGCTTGCCGCGGAAATGCCCAAATTTATCCCGCGAACTGAGGCACTTCTTGCTGGGGAAGAGGAGCTTGGAGGGACCGTGTTGGGGAGGGGGGAGGCGAATTTTGCACAGCGCCGGGAGTCCTCCGGTGATGCTGAGGCTGGAAGATGCCG
This sequence comes from Cnemophilus loriae, assembly GCA_013397755.1. Classification (NCBI taxonomy): domain Eukaryota; kingdom Metazoa; phylum Chordata; class Aves; order Passeriformes; family Corvidae; genus Cnemophilus; species Cnemophilus loriae. The sequence continues at coordinate 512,485 of VZTF01004743.1, forward strand.
GGGTTTGGGGCAGGTGTGTGCGGGTTGCCAGCCCCGGCTCTGCCACTGCCTTGTGCAGCTCCGGCACCGCGTCCTGAGCAGCGACCCGAGCCGCGCGTGTGTCTGTGTGCGCTCGGGGTCCCTGCCGCGGATTTCCTCACACCCCAGCTGTCCTCAGGGCTTTGTTCTTGCACCGGGAGCAGGGAGTGAGGACCCAGATGTTTCCCCCATCCCCGTGGAGCCCCGGGGAGGACAGGAGCTGCAGCTCCCGTGCTTTGAGCATCCCGCTCGCATCCTCCCTCTGCTCAGCTCCTAGCGGACGCTTCTCCTGCGCGTAAATCCCGGGGCTCCCCCGTCCCTGGGAAGAAGGAGCCGCGGGTGAAGGGGCTACAGCCCCCGGCAGCGGCTGGGGACTGCCGGAGTGCCACCCCGGCTCCTCCCCTTGGGGTATTTTGTCCCCTCCCTGTGCTCCAGTGAGGCAGCAAACCCAACATTGAGCCTCGGCTTAAATAGACCAGGAAAGGCTGTGGGGAGGCTGGGAAGAGGATGCGCCTGTTCTCTTCGGGTGGCCGCTGGAGGAGGAAAAGGTCTTGGGATGGCTGGAAGTGGCTGGGACATCGCGGATCGGCCGGCCCTTGCTCCGTGCACGCCCCGCGTCCCGCTGGAGCCCCGCTCCTGGGGAGGACCCGAGCGGGTCCCTCCCGCGGCGGGGACGCTGTGCCGGAGCTCCAGGTGACTCCTCGTGCTGGCTCTCCCTGTCACTAGATGTCAGCAACAGCAACTCTTCCAAGTCCCAGAGGTGGGGGGGAGGGCAAATTGGACCCCCCAAGAGGGACCATCCCCAGCCAGGGAATGCTTTGCTCCAGGGGCTTGGCGTGCACCGGGACCTGGGCATCCCCAGGCTGGGATGGCTGCTGCCTCCGAGGGGCGGGAGCTGCGCCCTGGGCCGGGGGTGGTCTCAGCCTCCCTCAGAGCTGCAGATTTTCCTGTAAGGCTCACGGGGCCTTGGGTGGGAGTCCAGGTCTCTGCAGGATCCGTTTTCCAGCGGTTGGGACTGACTGGCTCATTGATTGACTGACTGGTGCCCTGATTGATTTCTCTAGAGAAAGTGGACTTAGAGAAAAGAGCGAATGGCCGGTCCTCCACTGTCGGCAGTGCCACTGGGAATAGGGGACGGGTGCTAGGGATACCCTTGTCACCTCCAGCCAAGCCAGAGCAAAGCCATCAGCTGCTATTCACCCTTTGGCCTCTGATCCTGGGGTCTCCAGAGGGACCTTTTCAGCCCTGAACTGGCATTTGAGCCCTGCAAGCACAGCACCGCCCCAGCAGATGCTACTGGACACCCTCAGCGTTTTCTCCAGATATTTTTGGGATGTTTGTGTTATGGATGGTCATTGAGAGGTGCCTGGGGGATCCCCTGCAGCGATCCAAGGTGCAAGACTGGAGAGGGCAGGCACAAGCCTGGCAATTCCCACTTCATCCACACTGGCCATGCACCCTGTGGGCTGCAGAGCGAGCGCCTTGCTTTTGAGGTGTCCCCCTCTGTCATTTTTGGGATGATCCTGGCTGGAGGAGGCAGTTCTTGGCGGGATCAGGGCTCTCCAAGGTGGGACTAGGCAGTGTCACCCAGCCTGGATGGAGAGCTCCTGCTGCCGCTTCATTCCCAGCTTCCTGCTGGCACAGGCACACAGGGTGGCCCAGAGCAGGCAACTTGCAGAACTGAACAGTGTTTTTATTTTCCTCAACTGCTTTTCAGCCAGAGCAGCTCCCTGACCTGTCTCCCCAGCAGCCACATTTATGGCAGCACGAGGACAGAATGGGAGCACAGTTCCACCCCTGAGGACAGGGACACGGCTTTGGGGACGTTCTTTGCTGCTGTAGTGTCCCCTGATACTTACGTGAATTCGTGGCACCGGCTAGAAATCCCACTCACAGGGCAGTGGTGAGGCATTCAGAGAGACTTTGTGGGAAATCGAGGCTCTGGAAAGCACTGATACAGTTAAATATAAAGAGTATAATTAATTTTACAAGGACACTGGGTTACAGCTGTAACCAGCTCCCAAAGCACTGCCCGCATCTCAGAGGACACATCAGTCCCCGCACTACCAAAACACCAGTTACAGGATGAGAATGAAAGGCTGGGCACAGCTGAAAGCAGCGTGTGCTTTGAAATCCCCCTGGGACCAAGAGTGAGTTCTGGTCCGTGCCGTGGAGGGCAGGGTCCCCAGGTGGCATCGGGGCCGATTCCTGCCAGCCACTGCTGCAGGTTTCCCTGCGCTGGGCGTTTGCCTAATTCCTGGCATATGTTTCCCACAGGCTCTTCACAGATGCAATCAAACACGAGATCGTCTGGCAGATTTTCACCTGGTTTGGGAACTCAGATCCCAGGGGAAAAGCAAAAAAAAAATCTTGAAAAATGCATCTGTGTGTGAGAGAGGGAAACACTCCTTGAATTAGTGGCTTTGTCAGTTCTGACAGGAGCAATCCGTTATTTGCATCAATAGGAATGTGATATTTATGTCTCTCCATTCTGGTGCAGAGGAGAAATAAAACTTCTCCCTCAACAGGCTGCCCTCGAACACTGTGCAGATTCCTCTGCAAGGATCTTACCACACCCAGAAAATATTTTTTCCAGAGCTCTGGAGCCTTAAATAGTAATTATTGCTGGGTAAAAATTAGTACTACTTAAGGCTAGTAATTAGTATGAATTACTGTGAATAGCATTTTATTTTGCTTTTGGAGACAGAAATGTCTTCCCTGTTCTGGCAGTTTTCACAGATGATTTCTATTGTGCCTGAAATTCACTTCATCATTTTCACACGAGACTTGTTCATTTTTATAACTTTCCACTTGGTCATTTTAAAACATGACTTCTAATGTCTCTAAAGTTTGCCATCTTTTGATAAAAATACCTTGCTACCAAGATATCCATGATTTCTTTTTCCCTCTAGTGGACTTTATATTCCTTTTGCCTCCTTAAAAATATATATAAATGACCTCTTTCTTCTCAACCCAAAAGTGAGAGAGGACAAATTGAAAGGTAGTTCTCCTGCTAGAAGAATTTTTTCAGAACACATTTCATTGAAAAAATAAAAGGGAACAGAACTATGAAAAGCTTGTTCCTGTCACTCTTCAGTTCAGTACAGCTCCCTTGTTTTAAAAGCATCTGTCAAAATGCTCTCTGGTAGCACCTCCTGGCAGTGAACTCCATGCCTGGATGGGCTGGGGGTGGGAGCTGTGAGAGTGGCTGAGGGAGCAGGGCTGGGAAGGCGTTTCCACCGCCTGGTGTGACTGCCTCCATCCCTTTGCTCCGTCCCAGCTGTAAGGGTTCACACAGGGCTGTGCGGGGCTGGATTCCTGGAAAGCAGCGTGAACCTCACGGCCGAGAGGGTGGGTCTGAAGAGGCGGATGGGAAGTGGAACCATGGACGGACTTCTAGTCCTGCAGAGGGAAGGGGAGGAAAGCTCAGTTTGTGTGGCTGGGCAGGGGAGCGTGTCCAGGAGGGGCTGTGGTGAGGGAGGACAAGGACCCAGGACTGTCTTACACAGAGCAAGAAGGGTTTCCAGGGTTAAGCCACCATTTATCCTGGACCAGGAGGAGCTGGGAGTGCCACAGGGAAGCAAAATTAGTCTGCAGGAAGGTCGCATCACATTTAAATCACCCGTGAGCCACCCAGGATCTGGGTCGGGTACCAGGTGATGCCACAGCTGGCTCTGGCTGAGCGGGAGTGAGGTTGGTGGGTGTTGAGAGAGGTTGTTATCCTCATGGATATTTCCAAGCATCTGCCTGCATCTTACCAGAGAGGTGGTGGATGCCCCACCTCTGGAAACATTCGAGATGAGGCTGGATGGGGCTCTGAGCAACCTGGTCTAGTGGAAGATGTCTCTGCTCTTGAAAAGTTCCTTTCAACTCAAACCAGTCTGTGACTGAGATTTTTGATAAAATGACCTTTAAAAGGTCCCTTCCAACCCAAACTGTTCTATGATTCTGTGGTGAGAAGTCCTGCCTTAGCTGCAGATCTGCCTTGGGGGCCTTTAGTCCCTCAGCAATGACACATCTCCCCCTGCCCTTGGGAACGGATCCATGGCCAGCACACATCCGTGGTGTGTCCTCACAGCCCGGGCATCTCCTGCATTCTCTGCCCACCTGACAGGAGCTGCTGGGGGCACTGGGATTTAGCTGCCTGCAGCAGGTGCCTTGAAGGGATGGATGACCCCCAGAGAGACTGAATAAACCTCACTGTCCACTGCCTCAGTGTCCTCATGGGGAAAAAAGTGTTTCCCTGTATCCTGTTATGTTAGATAAATATTCTCCAGCTCAAAACTGCCCTGGTCATATCCTGTCCCTCTCTGTCTCATCCCTCTTCACCTCCGTTCGTATGAATCCACCTCCTTCCTCCACAGGTGTCCCCTCCAGGCACAGGAGGCTCAGGGGGGACCTTGTGGCTCTGCACAAGTCCCTGACAGGAGGGGGCAGCCGGGGGGGGTCGGGCTCTGCTCGCAGGGAACAGGGACAGGAGGAGAGGGAACGGCCTCGGGCTGGGCCAGGGGAGGGTTAAGTTGGATATTAGGGAGAATTTCTTCATGGAAAGGCTGTCCGGCCCTGGCACAGCTGCCCAGGGCAGGGGTGGAGTCCCCATCCAGGGAGGGATTTCAAAGCTGTGGATGTGACACTTGGGGACATGGGCAGTGGTGGCCTTGGCAGGGCTGGGGAATGGTTGGACTCAGTGGTCTTTTCCAATTTAGAGGGCTTTTCCAATTTAAGTTACTCTTTGATTCTATTTTTCTCTTTCTATCCAAATCCATCTGGAAAGCAGTTTGCATGAAATATGCAGTAAAAACAGTTGTGCTGTGGTTTTGATTTATAGAATCCAACTGGAAACCCCTGTCTGTGATACCTGTCCCCACAGAGTGCTCTGGCAGAGCTATTGCAGCACTCCCCACACTGCTGCTGACATACGGCTCGGAGGGTTGCTGTGACACACAAGTGCAGGCAGCTGGCTTTGAGGAGAAAGGAATGGGACAGATTTTTTGGTGTTTCTTCCAAAAGGAGGATCAAATTGCTCATCTTTCAAACATCTCCAAGCTCAGCCATCTCTTCGTTACCCCCCAGGGGATGGCAGCGTGCTTTGGGATGGGAGTTTAAACAGCTCCAGATGCTAATGAGCTGTGAGTTAAGACTTGAGAAACTGGTAGGTTTTCCCTCCTCACTTCCTGTTACTTGTACAACGAAAAAGAAGGCCAAGCACATAATTTGGGTTGGAACTCACCTGCAGTGTTGCTGTCCGAGCTGCAGGGCTGTGGCTGCAAGGGTTTGGTGCTGCCGGCTGCCTGCAGCACACGCTGCTCACGGGCTTCAGATCCCCTCTGCCCCCAGGGACTGAGCCACCGATGGCTGCAAGCCCAGGGAGGAGTGGAAGTGCCCATGGGGAGAGTTCAACTCCAGACAGTCAGCAACGGGAGCAGCTGTGGGAGCCCCTGCGTGATATGAGGTCTCTGGAGTCTCAGAGCTGAACTGGACCCAGCAAATGCTCAGGACAGGTCCTGAGAGAGCTCCAGGGTGCCTTAAGAGGTGGTGAATTGAACTCAATCTCTGCAAAATAATCAGGCTTTGCTTCAAGCTTTGCATCAAATGAGGCTGGCTGGTGCCTCCTGGGAAATCCCATCCTCCTCGATTAATCAGAGCAAAGGAATACAGGGCAGCTACAGCCTCGTGGGAAGGGAGCCTTCACTTGGAAAGGTGGCTGTGAATTTTTGTTTGGAGCAAACACAGTGTCTGGGCCACCACTCGTACAGAGTTCATGTGGTCCAGTCCATGAGAATTTTACATAAGCAGTCAAATCAGTCATAAAGGGGTTTGAATTTCTCAATTCGTCTTCTTTTACTATTGCAGTCTTTATGAACACTTTACTTTTTTTTTCTTTTGTCCCTCCTGCTGCCCAAACTGTACCCCCCATAAGTGTCACCTCCACCTTCTTTTACTGTTGCAGCCTTTATTGAACATTTAGTTTTACTTTTTTCCTCTTGCTCTCTAATTGGATCCCCCAAAGGCATCACCTCCACCATGATGATAACTTTAATGTCTTTCTGTCCCTTGCTCATTCCAGTGGAAGGTGTCCCTGCCCACGGCAGGGGGTGGAACGGGATGAGCTTTAAGGTCCCTTCCAGACCAAACCATGATCCGTGACTGTCTCTGCATCCCCCGTGACGGGTGCCTGGGGTCTGCACTCCAGCTCCAAAGCGTTGGCTGTAGATGCAATGATTTGTCTTGCAGCCAGCCCGCCCCCCCTTTGTCAAAGTTGCTTCAGTAAGAAAATCCAGGAGGAAACTCACAGCTCCTCAGTCACCTGTGCCTGACTTTGGATAAACAGCTTTTCGTATCAGGCTACTTATTTCTCCTGATAGTTTAGCTTCCGTGCGTGTGCAGAGCGATAAGCTGCCCGTGACAGCCCGAACAGTGATCTCAGATACCCTGACTCCGTTCCCTGCAGCCTGCACAGAGGCAGCCCTTGTCTCCTGCAGCACCGTGCAGTTTTCCCTTTGTTGCTGCCCGTGTTTCCCTTTGATGTTTGGTGTGTACAGCACAAGGCACCTTAAAATCCTGTCACAAGGCTCGAGGCGACAGAACCCCCCGGAGTCTTCTGTAATAAAGGCTGCAGGTGAGGACATCGTGTTTGCCATCTGTTAATGGAGAGGAGAGCAAACCTGCATGCTGAATTATCAGCCAGGGCTTGGAAAGAATCAGAGGCATTTGAGCTGTTTGTGTAAGCCCCAGACAAGGCTGAGTGTGCTGAAGTGTTTCCTCTGCCTGGTGAGGAATTCACTCCTCCTTGCAAGGTTAGTTGATTTGACACGAGTTACAGCAATTTCACGGTACATTTTTTCCCTCCTTCCAAGACATTTGTTTTGTTTCTTCCTCTTGGTAAGAGAACATAACCCGGCGAGGCTGCTTGACAGATAAACCGCTCACCTTGGGCTGCCTGTCACAGCCTCGTCATCCCTGGGAGAGAGCACAGAGCTTTCCTTCCCGTGTGGGAAAAGTGCTCAGGGGGTCGTGGTGCTCGGAGCCCTCAAAAACCTTCAAGGTAACGTGATGGAGGTGTCTCCATGAGGAGCTGGAACGAGGAAGAGCTCGAGCTGGGTGTTAGGAATGTAGTATCTTCAGAATAGATCATGCTGTGGCTCTGACACCTCACCCTAAGCACCCCAAATTTGGGCAAGGCTGTGGGCTCGCACCTTTTGTCTGCTGCCTGGTAGGGAATTGTTGCAGGAGAAACTGAAATGGTTGGACTCTGTGATCTCAGAGGTCTTTTGTAACCTAAAAGATTCTATGATTCTATTAAGAAACACTTTGATTTCAAATTATCTGAAGGGAGAAGAGGCAGTTTCCCCTTGGGAGCTGATGGGATCACTGGAGGACTTGTCAGGCTTTGGAGAATTAGCAAACTTGGAACCAAAAGTGCTGCTCCATGCAACTCCTCAAAGGTGCTCGGGTGCCCCATTCCCTGAGAATATGCTGATTTTCCCCATCCAATTAGAAATCTTGTCTCTTTTTTGTGATCACTTGGAATGTTAAAAGGAAATGTCCTGAGATGAGAAACCTCCTCTAGGACAGAGCCTTAGAGGCTCTCCTGCTGTTTTGGGAACTTTGCTGAACTTGCACTACAAGACTTCTCTGTCAGGGCCGGAAGTTTTGGGAAGGGAACAGTGGAGAAGGTTCTGAGCAGATTCTGGTCTGGAGGTGGGAAGGGGAAGAGAAGAGGCTCCGGAGGTGTCGGACAGAAGGTGCAGATGAAGCTTCCCGTGATAACAGGGAATTCAGGATTTGGGAGGAGGAACGTGTAGGACTGTAAAGGTCTGAGAGCCATTCTGGATCCAGGGAAGCCCGAAGGGTTGGATTTTCCTTCTGCAAAAGGTGATTCCCTGCAGGTGCCGTGACAGCTTGGGGAGCCATCTGTCAGCGTGGAGTGTGGACACACATCCCGGGAAAAGCAGTGTCAGAGTTACCACCCTCCTGGGACTAATGCAAGGAAATTTATCTCCCTCTCCTGGTATTGCTTCACTCTTCCTCCCGACAGACCAGCCAGGGCAATCCTTAATGTGTGCTGGAAAGCCTGTTAGTAATTAAGTACCTGACTCCAGGGGGTCCAGGTCTCTAATTGAGTTCATTAGATGCTATCGCATTACCAGTAAGTTTCGATCATAATGGAGCGAAAAACAAACTAACAAACGCGAATTGGAAAAAACCCAAATAGCAAAAAGGAATCCAGTGAACTCCCCCAGAAGTGTTTAATCTGCAGGTTGAGTGCTGTCCCGTGGGATGAGGAATTGGAGCATCTGTTTCTGGGTCTCTCAGGTGTGGGTAATGATGCAAATTCACTGCATCCAGGTGTAAAATAAGGATATTTTTGAAGTAGGAAAATTCTTGTGAGGCAGAACCAGGAGACAGTGCTGTGTTTGACCCGGGAAATTTGGGTTTGTGGGAAGCAGCAAACTACGAGCTGGGATCAATCTGTCTCAGCAGGGTATGAGTAACAATGTGACTTTTAGCAGCACCTGCCTGAGCACACAACCCACTGAGCTCTTCCTTTGTGCTCAGGCAGGAGCCAAAGTCACCCAGTGTGCTCTGAAATGCTTCCCCCATCCCGTGCACGGGGATCAGTGATCCTGCCGTGCACTGGGACTGGGGCTGTGCCCTGCTGAGGGGCTGGAGTCAGCCAGGTGCCACGGAGGGGGAGCAGCCGTGGAGAGCAAAACATAAAAGCCTCTGACAGAAGAGCAAGTTGGAAAACAGAAGCTCATTTCCCAGAAAAAATATTGGGCTTTTGGTACAATTTGACTTTCGAACAACAGTGACAGATCAGGAATAGTAAAATTTGAAATAAAAGATAGCAAGTGGAAAATAAAACACTTATTAAGTATAATTCCAGGGGACGAAAAATGAGGACTAAAATGAAGCCGCAGATGTTTCTCTTTTGTTTTATCTGCTTTTATTAAGAAAACAGAAAATGGTCTTCCCGGAGGGACCCTGGACAGGAAGAGAAATGGAACTTGTTTCTCACTGGTCCCCTGCCCACACAGCAGACAGGGATGGTCCCAGCAGGCTGCAGGAAATGGGTTTCATCCCACCTGGGAACTTTTCCTTTCAATTGTGGAGAGAGGTTGGCAGGCCTGGGGGGACACTGGCCCTCTCTGCAGATTGGTGTTATCTCCAAGGGCTGCGAAGCCAGTCACGGTGACACTTTTAGCTCTTTCCTTGATCAGTGAGATGACCCCAGCCTAAGCCACCAAGTCCTCGTGTCCTCCAGCTGATGCTGGAGGGAGAAGTGAAGGAGCCATCATTTCAATCTATACAACTAAAAAATGAAAGGTAAAATGAGAATAAGCCATTATTTAGTGTTTTGCTTTTCTATTTGCAAAGCCCAAATTTTCCCAGGGAACATATTTTTCTGTGGTTAAAAGAGAAAGAAAGAAATCCAGTGAGAAATTTCTACCTGTTTCATAGATCTGATGGCTCTGGTCCCAATGGTGGTTGGAACTATGTGGAGCTGGTGACTCTTCTGGTGGTCACAGAGGCCACTCAGAGCCCAGGAGCATTTGGAGCCATGGGAATTTGCTTGTCTCACCTATTAAAATCCCTGAAGAGGTTTTGGCCGTGGCCAGCTAGTCCTGTCCTGGGCATTGCTCACAAGCCAAGCACCATTCCCCCTCGGTGTGCAAGTGGTCGCTCTGCTTCGCAGGGGAGGAGAGTTTAACAGCCTGAGTGGGGCAGGTCTGGGTCATTTGGACCAGCACCTGGAGTTTCCTTAATTAAGCGAGCGAGGCAGGGCTGAGACCCCCCTGTCCCTCCCAGGCACTGTCCGTTCCTCAGGCAGCTCCCCGACACTGCTGGACAAAGGTTTCAGTGCAATCTCCTTCAGCCCCCTCCATTCATCTTCCTTCCTGCTGCTCCCAGCTCGGAAGGCAGAACACTCGCAGGGACGCGAGGTCGTGAACAGCAGATGATGGCACTGGCTGATGTATCGGGAGCAGGTGAATCTGGCTGTCCAGGGCATGGAGGGCTGTGGAACCCACAGCACACAGGCCCAGCAGAGGCCAGGCTGTGAGCATGCAGGACGAGGCCATCAGGAGCTTCCTGCAGAGCCTGGATCAGCCCCAGCGTCCTCTCCAGCAGGCAAAGCCTTTCTGGGCTTGCCACTGCAGTGAGCGTGACCTCAAAGTGAAAGAGAAGGCACGTGAGAGATGCCTGGGGGTGCTTGGTTTATCCAGAGTTGAAGAGGGAAGAAAGACACAGGAGACAACATGATCACACTCTATAAATACCTTCAAGGTAACGGTGCAAGGGAAAGAAGAGGATTAGTCACGCTCCTGTAGGACAGGGAGGGGAGGAGAGAGAGCAACAGCGTGAAGCAGTGAAGGGAGAAGTTTTGAGTATTAGGAGTGAAATGTTTAGGCTCATATTTTTCTGTCTCATTTATAATGGAAAAAGAAATTGCAGGGTCTCAGTTTGAGTTCTGCTTGAGGCTTGATGAAATTCTTTCAGGAGAGTTGTGAGTCGTAGGCATGAGGAGTAACCAGTGCATCGCTGTGTAGGATCTGCAGGTCCTGGGTGCATCCAGGAGCTAAACAAGGGGCCGGTGTGAGACAGCAGCGGTGTCACCAGGCAGAGGGTCGCCCTGCTGCCTGGAGCACTTGGAGTCGAGGGTTGGCCGAAGTTTCCCTTCCCTTTTCGCTTTTCCCCAGCGTATCCCAAGCTCCTGTGACGGTACCATGGGGAGATGGTGCTGCTCGGCCCAAGGCCTCAATGGGATGGTGGAGCTGGGAGTGGCTCAGTGCTGGATGCTGAGGCTGGGCAGGCCCCGAGCTCTGCCTGTTGCTAGGTGGTGATGAGCTGGCTCCTCCTCTCCACCTGAACAGAGTACCTTAGACCCAGTGTCACCCTCTGCGCCTCCCAGGCCCTCTCTGCTCCCGGGACAGGAGAACTCCTGCCCTCAGGCCTGGCCCCGTTCTCCCTGGAAATGGAGGTGAGCAAGGCAGGAGTTTTGAGGTAACCTCCTTGAGGGGTTGGCTCCAAGTCATGCTTGGACAATCACTCCTGTTGTTACCTTCCATTACGCTGGGAGTCAAAAGTAAATGTTTTCAAAAAAATACGGGTTGCTGCTGCCAAGCTTTTTCCTCATCTCCTCAAGTAAGTGCCAAGAACTTTGTCTTCTGAGAACAAATCAACTGGCCAAATGTAGGTGTCCCTGGAGAAAACCCTTCAGGATGGTAAGAATTAACAAGTTGATTCAACTAAAGGTAAACAATTTAATTATGTTGTTCTTCCAGCTGTGTTTTCCTGGGAAAATGAATCTCGTGTATGTCAGTCTGTCCACCCCCACTAATTTTTTGAGCCCCCTGGGCAGATCAGACAGAATCATACATTCATGGAATGGTTTGGGTTGGAAGGGATCTAAAAGCTTATCTCCTTCCACCTCCTGCCACAGGCAGGGACACCTTTCACTAGACCAGGCTTCTCAAAGCCTCGTCCAACCTGACCTTGTGTGATAAGAAGTTTCAGAAGAAGTTCAGATCCCACGGGCTTTGGAAAAGGGAATGAGCTTCTAGTGCTGCCCACTGTGGGAAAAGTTATTTCAGAGCAGCAAAGGTGTGTGTGGAAGGAGATGTAGAAATCCAGCTCCTGTCATAGTGCTGCTTGTTTTGTCCCAGGTGAGTGTTTTTTCTCAGGAGCACGGGTGGCTTGCTGCAGGAACTCCCCCAGGTTGTATTTTCTTGCTGTGGTGTGACCTTGAACGTGCCAAGAATGTGGGAGAATCACTCGGGGCAGCAGGCGGCTGTTGGTGGTGAAGGGAACTGGGGAAAGAACAGGCTGGTCCTCAGGTAGAACCTCCCAGGGTTTGAGTCCCTCTCAGTGGACAAAGCCTGGCCACCAGGGAGCACCTGGCTGTACCAAGGCTTTTCGTCAGCCCCAGCACCCGGTCAGTGCGAACCTGCGGCGCCGCCCGCGCCTCCCACGGGCTGCTGGGCTCCGGTGGGACGCAGGGACACAGCTCTGTCCGTCCCACCGCCGACACGGGGGGTGCCAGAGGGCACTGGCAGGGCAGGAGTGGTTGAGAACCGTCGGCTCCGGCGGCTCCTGTGGCACTGGCACAGGGAAAGGGCAGGGATTGAGGGAATTGCCTGGTGCTTTCTCTGCTCCTCTGCATTTGATCTGCGTGCACCCATGCGAACCTCACTGCCCCTTCCCTTCGTTCCTTGTCCTGCTGCCCCACAAGTCCGGGGGCTGATCCAGAGCAGCAGAGCTTCTGATCTGCCCCTTTGTGTGTTATACAGGAATCACAACGTAATAGATCAGAAGGAAAAAACGGTGAAAGAGAAGGAGGGAAAAAGATGTTCCTTCATGGTGCTTTTGTTTTCTAACAATGTTGACATTATGTGGAGTAACCGAGTATAAAATCTGCCTATCGTTTGGGAGCTGGTGTGCAGGGAAGATGTTATTATCCCAGCCTTTTATGCCTCTTTACCCTGTCTGGATCAGAGGAGATAAATGTGGAGATAGGAGCCTCAGCTCCTGTCTTTATTTAAGCTGTCAGGTACTGCTACGTTATTTTATGATGATTGTTATAGAAAGCCTCCACAAAGAGATATATGTTTCTATATTCCCCCTTGTTTCCTATTTTAATCTATAATTTAATAATAAAAGAGATGTATTTCCCTTTATTATTTTTATTTGTAGTGTCAGTGCTTCTCGTTCACTCTTATTTTTCAAATAAACATTCACAGTCACAAAGCACTTAAAATATGCACATAATCAATCTTCTCTGTTCTCTTTTGGGCTCCCTTTTGACTATTATTGCAGTCAGACTTTAATTTACACATTAATGCCACAGCATCTTTAGTATAAAGCACGTTCCCGGTGGGGACGAAGTGGGGACACACACAGGAACGCACAGCCATCGTCACCTCAGCCATGCTGCCACACCCGCAGGGCTCACAGGGCTCACAGGGCTCAGCTGTGGCACATCTGCACAGGACATGAGGCCAAAGCCATTTCTGTTGAGGTGAAACAGTCCACAGGGCAAGGAACAGGTTGGGAAAGGTTGGCACAGGTTGCCCAGAGAAGCTGTGGCTGCCCCATCCCTAAAAATGTTGAAGGCCAGGTTGGACGGGGCTCTGATCAGCCTGATGTTGTAGAAGATGTCCCTGTTCATCGCAGGGGAGTGGACTAGATGACCCTTAAAGGTCCCTCCAACTCAAGCCATTCTATAATTCTGTGGTTTTCTCACCCCAGAGCCAGAGGTGTTGTCCAGGCTGGTTTTATGTGGGCATGCAGCTAAAACCCCAGCGCCTCAGCAGCACAGGGCTGACCTCAGCTGCCAAAGGAACGCTTCCCACCAGCAGCTGGCCATTTCTCAGCTGCTCCTCAGCACAATGTGCACACTCTGAGGCCGAGTAACAGCTGGGTCAGCAGCCAGCAAATGTGAATAGGAAATACGTGAGGCACAGAGCTTTGCTGGCTACGTCCATGTTCGCCCTCCTGCTTCTTCACAAGCATGGGCAGGGACTTTCTCTTCCTTTCTTCTGCTTGAATTCCTGCTGGTTTTACCTGTTCATACCCCAGGTAGCCAATGGCCCAGTGCTGGTGAAAGGGGTTGCTGGAAAAGCAAGTGATTGACAAATCACAGGACAGAATCACAGGTTCACAGACTGGTCTGGGTTGGAAGGGACCTGCAAGCTCCTCCAGTTCCACCTGCTTCCACTGTCCCAGGGTGCTCCAAGCCCTGTCCAGCCTGGCCTGGGACACTGCCAGGGATCCAGGGGCAGCCACAGCTTCCCTGGGCACCCTGTGCCAGGGCCTCTCCACCCTCACAGGGAACAATTCTTTCCCAGTATCCCATCTCTCCCTGCCCTCTGGCAGTGAAAACCCATTCCCCCTTGTCTTGTCACTCCATCCCTTGTCCAGAGTCTCTCTCCATCTTTCTTGTCAGCCCCCTTCAGTTACTGGAAGGCCACAATGAGGTCACCCCAGAGCCTTGTCTTCTCCAGACTGAACAATCCCAACTCTCCCAGCCTTTCCTCCCAGCAGAGCTGCTCCACCCCTCTGATCATCTTGGTGCCTCCTCTGGACTCGCTCCAACAGCTCCAAGTCCTTCCTGTGCTGGGAACAGAAGAGAGCTCTGATGCCCAAGAGAGAAATGTGGGGGCCAGGAGGGACAGTGGAGATGCTGTCCTGGGTAACTGACCAAAAGTGCTCTGTTCATAATCACAAAAGCTTTCAGAGATCAAACCAATCACTTTGATGTTTCATGATAATATTAATAGGAAATAATCTTTACACTGTGGGTGGGGAGGCCCTGGCACAGGGCGCCCAGATTTGCTGTGGCTGCCCCTGGATCCATGGAAGTGTCCAAGGCCAGGTTGGACATTGGGGCTTGAAGCAGCCTGGGACAGTGGAAGGTGTCCCTGCCCATGGCAGGAACTGGATGGGCTTTAAGGTCCCTTCCAAGCCAAACCATTCTGTGATATTCAATGATTCTATGATATTATTAACAGAGTCTGGGTTTAGATTACCCATCAAGGCTTGTACAATACCTTCCAGAATACTGAGGTATTTTCATCACATCAGGGTATTGAGCTTCCCATGGGTTTCTGGGAGAGCTGGGTACCACAGAAGGAGGTGAATCTGTGGGCCTGAGCCAGATATCTACTGTACATCTGGACTTCGGGTGAGTTTGCTTGAGCTGAGCTCCTCACCATGATTTCCCTGCTGCTTGCTCTCCCTAAGGCCTGTGGCCTTCCCTGCTTGAAACATCCGTGCAGACTGCAGCCACTGGCTCCAGAAAGCACCACAGGAACGACCGTGGCTGAAGCCAGCGCAGGGCTTGTGAGCTGGTGGTCTCTTGGGTGAAACAAAGGTCATTGAAAACACTTCATCCCACTTCTTCCTCTGCCAGTATGTGTCTTTCATCCTCTGTAGAGACTTAGAATTCTTTGTCTTTTGGGGGAAAGTATCTGCCTTCTGTTTTGTTTTTATTTTGAGATTTAAAATTATGTCATAGCCTTTACAGAGCTAAAAATGTTCAACAGGCAGAAGCGCGGCAGCCTGGGGAACATCATTTGGATTGACGTGAGGATGGGCTGTGTGACCAGACCCATCTCCCAAGGTGCCCGATGGCCACCAGTTGTGCAAACCTCCTCCTGGGCAGCCTGGTAACGACAGCTGTTTGAACGATTTCCAACTAGGAGCTTGGCACCACTTCAGGTTTAAAATACAGACAATTAGTGGAAGTGGTTTCAGTCTCGATTATTTCCCTCTTATGGCAGAAAAAGCATCTGTGGAAAGCCGGACAGTTTCTTTCCAAGTGTTGAAATCGTGTCCAAAGGGAACATGAGGGAATCCCAGAACTGGCTCAACATCTCTTATTCCTGCACATCTGAACCCTGTGCCAGGCAGTACCCACCTCTGTCCAGCATTTTCTCAAGTCCTGGCTCTAGAAACTGTAGCAGGAGTCACAAGGGTTGTCAGCAACATTCTTACTCTATTTAGTTTAAATCCAGTCACTAACATCCAAATCACAGGAGTTACATTTTTTAGAAAAAAAATTAGGAACAGTGAACAGCTATAGAAGTGATTCCTTCTGCTCCCAGGCTGAAACTTCCAAGAGAAAAAATTACATGAAAAGAACCCTGGGAGACACTGAGTCTAACACAACCGTGTCTCTGTTCCGGTGGGGTTTTTCCTCTTGGGTGAGCTGATATTGCTGTGTTTGCACTCAGCTCGTGCTCCTGCTGTCAGGTCACAAGGCTGCAGGATGTTTCTCCACATCCATCACGTCTTGCAGCGGCAGTGGGAAAGTCCTTGGAGATGTCCAGGAATCCAGATCCATGGATGGGCTGAGGGCACAAAGCTGCTGCCACCATGGCACTCAAAGCAAGGAGCAAGTTTCTCTGCATCACAGAAGAGCAGGGTTGGAAAGGTCCGTTTTGTCCTCTCCCTGCCAGTCTACAGCTGACACAGACTGGAAAGGTGCACAGACCATCCAGCACATTTCCCAAGACCCAGGAAAACCCTATGCAAACTATGAAGATGTGCTCCCTGCATCCGTGACCCATGGTGGCTGTTCCTGCACACGCTGTGTGTTCCCTGGGGTGTGAACCCCCCAGCCTTGCACACCAGAGCTCCGTTTCTCCAAGGACAGGCTGCAGGACTGGCTCAAGCAGAGGCTGAGGCATTTCCTTCCCCAGGGCCCCGCACCCACATTGTTGCTCAGCACCCAGGTCTGCAGGATCTGCAGAGTGTTTTGGAAGAGCTCATTTGAGGTCACCTGCTGCAGTCCTGGTCCATCCAGCCCACCAAGGCCTCTGCCTCCCAGAGATGTCCGTGTGGGAGTTATTACTGGGACTGACAGCAAAGACAGTGGGAGTGTAAGGACTGGAGAGGTCTTAGCCCTGCCAATGACCCGAACCTCTGGGGAATGACACATATCCTTATTTTGTCTTTCTTCCTACACAGACAAGGAAAGTGCAGACATTTTGGCTTCATGTAGGAAGTTAATCAAAAGCTGATGTGAGGGAATGACCCAGTTGGTCCCACTGCAAAGCTTTGTCCTCCTCCACGCCTGGCCACCTTCCCTGGCAGTTCATGACAACTAAATTCTACCTGTGGCTATGTCACAGGCCCTGAAAACCTGCCCGCCTCCCCACAGGCTGCCACACCAAACCTCAGAGATCTGGTCTAGTCCGAAGGTTTGCAAAGAAAATGAGGGTTTTTTTCTTCCTGGCTGGCTTCCATCAGCAGCAGCTCCCGCTCTCCAAGGCACATCTCAATTAATTAATACAGTCAAACCTTATTAGAGACAATTGTTGGGCAGAAATTACCCAGTCCAGAGCTCTCTGCTTTTCTCCTTCTTACTTCTCACCGTTGCTTTCCTCCCTGGTGCTTTTCTCTCCAGTGAAGCATCTCCTTCAAAGCCTGGTGTGGAGTGGAGCTTTTTAGAGTGGAGAAGAGGTTCAGCCCTTCTCCCAGCCCAAAGCCTGGCTGCAGGCAGGGATGCTGAGTGCATTCCAGCACAGCCTGGACACTTTCCATGCCGTCACCCACGGCCGGGCAGCAGCAGGTTATGTCTCTCGAGGTCCCAGTGGCTCTCAGGGTCCCAGCTGCTCCTCTGTCACCTCAAACTTGGCATTGTGGGAACAGCAGCGAGCTGTTTTTGTGAGACAGATGAGAGATGACCCCCAAAGCCTCTGTAATGGGGGGCACTGGATCCTGGGAATGCTGAAAGTCCTCCAGGCAGGTTGAGGTTTGACCTGAGAGACTTTGAGGATCTAAGGAAGGAAGGAAGGAAGGACAAAACCCAGAGCCAGCACACTCAAAACCAAAGCCCACATCAGCAAAAAGAAAGGGAGTTTGATTTTGTGTCACCAACCGCAGCTGCTGCAGAACCCCTCCCCTGTTGTTCTGATGCTTTGGGAAATGCCGAGGTGCAGGCAGGCCAGGGCATGGTCCCTGGGGGCAGGAGGGGATGGAGGGGAGGAAGGCCTAGGACAGTGCCATGAAGATGGAGGCAGCAAGACCCCTGCCATCCTCCCTGGTGAGAGACGCTGCTTCCCTGGGAGCGTGTGCTGAGGCTGGGCTTTGCTCCCTGGCTCAGCAGGAGGACCTGGGATGCCCCAGCACCAGGAATGTCCCCAGGCTTCAGCCCCTGCCCTACCGTTGCCCCAGCTGAGCCATGGCCACGTGTCCGGGGTGTGGGACACCAGGGCACACAGCCTGCAGGAGCCCCAGTGCCCCCCAGCCTGGGAAAAGAGCGTGCAGGTGGCTGAGACACGGACTGGATGTGATGGAGGGTCCGTCCTCAGCAGGGAGCAGCCGTGTCCCAAACCAGGCCGATCTCTCTAAAAGCGGTGGTGGCACAGCAGGAGCAGCGGCTGCTTTGTGTCTGTGGCTAAATGAGAGGCATTTTCCAGCGCTGTCAGAGCACAGCTTTTCAACAGCCTCAAATTATTGTTAATTTTTTCTTTTAACAGGAATGCAAATATGTCAGCCTTTCTCGGTGGCTTCATTAAGTACCCAGCACATCACTCAGAGCCTCACAATTCTTGTCAAGTACTGACATCCCTATCCCATGCTCATTGCAGTCTGAATTCCTCTGACTCCGTCTTGTGATGACAAACAGGTTCAGAATAGGATTTAAAAAAATATCCAAACGATAATAACAGCTGTTTTTCTTCCTTACAATTCCTAAATAACAGAAAATACATGCCAGGGTCACTGCAGCTCACACCTCGGGTAGCTCAGTGCTATGTTGTTGTGATACAGGCAAAGAATTAGGGCTCATCCTGGGATTTAATGGATTTGTGCTGAAACATGGGGCAAGGCCTCATCCCCTCTGTGTGTAGGAAGGAGAAATTCCTATCTTCCCCATTTTCCTTCTTCTTGATTGAACAGGAGGGAACAAGAACAGTGCTGCAGGGTCACTATTAAAGCTGATCAAACTGACACCAAAATAAATTGACTAACAGCAGAAAAATCCTTTTATTACATAAAGGTCTTGATTAGTCTGTGTATTTTCATGAATGCATTGAACTGTTCTTTGACCTTCAGTATGTGGCATTCCATTTCCTAGGAACTTTACCCACCTTCTCCCCCAAATATCAAATAAGGGATGTCCATCACTCTGCCGTGTATCTCATGGTCAGAGACCACCACAAGTCTCACCCATGTCTGCTGCACCATTTGGGCTGCCCCAGCGTCTGAGAACATTCCCTCTTCCTGAGTCTATCATCTCGATCCCTTTTGAGGTCTGTCCAGGCTGACTTTCCTTTCCCACTGCAGCTCCCTCCAGTGCCTTGTAAGAAGCTCCTTCTCCTCTCAGCCTCAGACCATCCAGAAGAACTCCTTCAGAGCCCTCAAAACACGGGACAACTCAATAAAATTCCTAAATAAGTGAAGCATGGAGAGGTGGTTTCTACATCTTCTTTGAGTATGGGGACCTCAGCTGAGAGATTTTGGAGCACAAAAGAAAACACAGTTAAACACAGGGGATGTTAAGAAAGAGAAGTCATGAACCAGTCACCCTGGTCCTGCTGCATTTCAAGACCAGTCACAAAAATGTGTTAAACATTTGAGCAGAAGGCACAGCACATGGATTGACACGAAGGGGGCGTTGCTCCAGATGTGGTTGGAGAAGGCTGTGCTGGCTGATGTGCAGGGAGAGGCAGATTTAAATGTATTTTAGCAGCACTATGTCTAAAATGCCTGACCCTTGATCTCCAGCTTTACAGAAAAAATAGGTATTTCAGGCTCCAAAGTCTTTCAGACTCTTTATTTTAATGAAGGATAGGTTCTCCAAAAATTACAGACTGAACTGGCAAAAGCAATGAAGGAACTCGGAGGCACTAATTAAAACAGCACGGCCGCTGTTCTGTCACTCATACAGCCATGAAAGCTGTGGGAAGCTCAAACCAAGCTTTGCATTTGATGATGCAGTGATATTTTATGGCTGAGATAACTTTGGCTGGGCTGGTTTATTATCAGCCTCTGCAGAACCACACCTGGTTTCTGGAGGCTGTGACCCGCTGGTCTCCGGGGGTGCAGGGCACTGCTGGTGACCCTTTTCACATCAAAGGCGCCGTCGCACGGGCGAGGTCTCGGGGTGCCTGAGAGCAAAGGCACCTTTGGAGAGTTTACAGCTGAAATTTTTCAAGTGCACCAGTGGGGAGCAGGGAAATGGGAATGGGATGGCAGACTGGCAGCCTTGGGAAAGCACGGCTGGGAGCTGTAAAACCGACTGTGTGTGCAAAAGCAAGCAGAAGTCAGGGAAGAAGAAAGACCAGTCTCCTGAGGTTAAATTCGTTCAACTTGAGCCAATGCAGCATTCAATACATACAACTGTCAACACTTACGAGGGTATTGTAAAAAACATGGAGACAGACTTCTTAGTAGGGCCTGTAGTGATAGGGAAAGGGGGAATGGTTTTAAATTAAGAAAGTATAGATTCAGACTAGATAGAAGGAAGACATTTTTTACAGTGAGGGTGGGGAGGCCCTGGCACAGAGTGCCCAGAGCAGCTGTGGCTGCCCCTGGGTCCCTGGCAGTGTCCAAGGCCAGGTTGGACAGGACTTGGAGCAGCCTGGGACAGTGGGAGGTGTCCCTGCCCATGGCAGGGGTGGAACTGGTGACCTTTAAATGTCCCCTTCAACCCAGACCATTCTGTGATTCTATAACATCCATTGGGTTGCACCAGGCACTGGGAGAGCAAACCCCTGGGGAAAGCAGCCCCTCAGCCAGGCTGGCAGAGGGGATCCTGGTGGCTGCCACGAGGCTTACGATGCATGAAGACATCAAAGTGCAGGTTGTGCTCGCTGATCCCCAGGAGTTCACCCAGGGCTATCACAGAAGCATGGAATGAATGGCTGTTTGCTTGTCTTTCCAGCCTTATGATTGGGTGTGGAGGAGAAATGGGCGCTGGGAGGGCTTGGCCGAGCTCTCGCGGCTGTGCCCAGGTGCAGCAGCACTGACACTGCTGTGGGGAGAGGCACAGGAGGGGTTAGTGCTCCTCTGCACTGCTACTGTGCTTTGGTTGGCAGTTTTCCACACCCTCACCCCTCAACACACCCTGGGCTCTTTAGTCATTGTCTTTGGCTTTTCACAACAAAAAAATTGTTAATTTCCAGAATTAGCCAGCTGTGTGCTTCTCCTCACCCCCCCCCACAAGATGATCTGCATGTGAATTGTCAGCATAAAATCTGACCAAGTCATAAGTTCACCTTTAAAACACACACTCCTTCGCACCAAAGCCCCGGTAGCAGAGGAGACCTTGTGCATTCCTGACTCCCCTGATGCAAACACCCATCTGTGGGTTTAGGACCTCTATCTCCTCATGCAGGATCTGAGGCTGGAGGCCTCGGCTTTGTGGGTTTTCTTTGCTATTTAGACCTCAGTATGCAAATAGATTATTCTTTGGGTTTGGAATGGTTTGCAGTATTCTTTGTATGACCCCAAAATACTTTGCTTGAGAAGTGCTGCCAGGCACGATTCCTTGCAGGCTGCTGCTGAAGGAGGTTTTTATCTGCTCTGTAAGCAAAGATGGGAACTCTGGTTTGCAGAGGCTGTGCAGAACCCAAGTGCTGCGTGTGCAGACTGGGCTCTGACAATGGCCAGAGATGTTCCAGGGCTGAGCAGGAGCAGCCCTTCACTGTGGGAGGGTCGGGCTGAGCGGAGGAACAAATGGGTTGAAAACAGGGATTTTAAGATCAGCAACTAAACTAAAATGAAAACCCATTTCAAGATGGTAGTTAATGGACAAAAATGGGCTGTGCAGACTTCAGTGGTTCTTGGGGGAGATCCCTCCTCCAACCATTTCTTAGTGTCTGGGAAAGCACCCCACCTCAATTTAAAAAAATGAACTCCTCACATTCCTTTAAGAGCAGATAAATGCTGGGGAGAAGCTGCTGCTTTCAAGATTCTACCCGGGGGGCCTGTCAGGGAGTATTTAATGCAGTTTTTCTCAGCATCTCGAGACTAGAAACTGAGTAAGCTTGGAAAGGAAAAGGAACATGCCTGCGCCCCAGCAAAAGGGAATCCCTATTTAGTGCTGCTGGTCCCTGTGCAGTGGGGCCTGGGGCAGTGGGAGTCAGCGTTCTCTGGGATTTCTAACCCTGCTGGAGACAGTGGAGAGAGGCTGTGGTGGGTGAAGGACTCACAGTCCCCCCTCTGGGGTCTGGGTCGGATGTCCCCACAAACGTGACACTGACACTTGCCTTGGGTCTCTGTGAATCCAGGCTCTCGTTCTCCAGGTTGTTTTCTTGTCCATTTGTCCCCATGGGAACAGTCTCTCCTCAAATCCAAAAGCAAGCAGCTAAAAAACCATTATGTATTTTACATATTTGCAATGGATTTCCTCATATTTGCACCCTTGTTTTCACTCTTTTTCCCTTCAAAGGTCTGACCTTAAGGCAGAGAGAGTGATTCTGGAAATTTTACTTATGGCTGCAGTTGTCCTGTGGCTCAGGGCTGTTGTTTCACGGCCACTCCAAATACCTCTTGATATTTTCCCTTCTAACTTCATTTTTTCCTAATTCAAGAAAAGATCCAGTAACCAAAGCCAAGTAGTTAAATCATCCAACTCTGTTTCCCCCATACACACCCCCAATTCCTCTTGTTTGCACAGGACAAGTCTGTTGGCATCACAAGAGGTTATTTCTCCTTTTTTTTGCAGCCTTTCCATAATTTTTTCTTTATTTAAAATCTTTTAAGGAGGCTTCTACACTCTGCACTACACAGCATTTGTTTTGCACATCGTAACACCCATCTCTATCGTATTTATAGTGCTTAAAACGGCACAAGAACTTTTCTCCTCCTGAACAACCTTTCAGTAGGGACAGCCCTGGGCGGATTTTTTCTCTTTATTAAGCCTCTGCCCAGGAAGAAGTTTACAGGCTGGTAAGTCACACTTTTGGACTCCAGTGTCATAGGACAGACAGAGGAGCCACAGCTGAAACCCTACTGCAACAGCAGCACTGCCAGGCACCCAGGGTAGAAGCTCCCTGATGGGAATTTCCACATGAAATATCTGTCAAAAGTAAAGCTGAAGGGGCAGAATCCCCCTCCAGTGTCTCTACTCTGTGCGGATCCTCCCCGTTACTCCAGGGAGGATCATTTTCTAGACATTCTAAGGTTCACGGGGTCTTCTGGAGTGGTTCAAGGTGGCAGATGTCAGGGAGACAACCCGTGGAGCTCCTCACAGCAGGGCACTGTGGGTGTCTGCGTGGGTCTGTGGAGAAACTGGACATGTTCCCCAGAGAGAAATCTTTGAGAGTCACTGGCTTGCACAGAAACCACTTTTTGCTCAGGGAGGCTGTCCCGTCCCTGGAAGTGTCCGGGGCCAGGTTGGACAGGGCTAGGAGCAACCTGGTCCAGTGGAAGGTGTCCCTAGGGTTGGACTAGGAGACTTTTAAAAGCCCCTTCCAACCCAAATTATTCTGTGATTCCATGTCCACAGGATGGAAGGAGCTGAGGGCTGGAAAGGTACCAGGGGCAGCACCACGTGCTGGTCCCACTTTCACCGTCTTCCTCGGGCATCTCCACTTGGTCCCCACACCCGTGTTCCCCAGAGGGGTCCTGGGGGAAGAGGGGCTCATTTTGAGCAGGAGCCTGGTCTCGTGCCATGATCCTGCAGCATTTTCCAGCCTCAGAGGGCGGGAGGAAGGGAACACAGAGAGATGAACACAGCAGAGGTCCCTGGCTAAGACCCACTCATGAGATAACAGAATAAGGAAGAGTGAGAGGGAAAGCAGGAAGATAAGGTGGTCTGGAAAGCAACTGAGGACAAACAAAGTAAGTAAAGGTTAGTTTGTGAGTCTGGAGTTTGTGCTTGCACAAAGAGCAGCAGTGCAGGGCCTATGAATGCTTGGCAAGGGTGGGAGGAAGGAGTGCTTGCTGTCCTGGGATTAATTTAAATCACAGAAATGTGATCCCAAGCAAATGAGATGATTTCCAACCTCCAGGGCAAAAGGAGGGGGAAAAAAAGTACACAACCCAAATTAAAGAGAATTGCAGTGATATATAAACAAACACAGGCATATCCACACCCAATCCCCCAGATTCCCAGTTAAATTCTTAGCTCTTTATCCCCATATTTATGAGGGATCTCTGCTGATTCATGTGTACCGAAGTTCTGGCTCAACAATTTGAAGTGGCCAGCATTCCTTTAAAAGATAATCGGTGCCTGCAAAGGCTTTTCTTCCTCCTATCCACCTTCCCCCAGAATAAAAGATTTCCCCACATAATAATTGGCCAAAATGGAAATTGCCCACATTTTTCCCTAAGGTATGCACAGCCGAGCAGCTGTGGTGTGGTCTCAGCTGGGAAGTTCGATTTTATTCTGCCATTCAGCCCAGGTGCTCAATAAAAAATGCAAGAGCGACAACAACAAAAAATCAAAAATCAAAGGGCAAAGGAAGGGAATATTGCTGCCATCTAAACAGCTCCTTTTAATCTGGGCTTTGTCCTCCTCTTTTTGAGGGGGAATGGTGTTGTTATTAAAGTCAGATGAGAGGGAGAGATGGGATCCCAGGTGTGTGGAGCTAGAGTGGTTTTGGGAGATAAGATTTAATTTTCAGAGGCAGAGGCTGGAGCTTTGTTGTTGCAGAAGGAGGGGTGTGTGTGCTGGGGAGGCTTCGGGAAGCATGAGAGATGTTTAACCTCAGTGGGTGTCCGTGCAGAGCAATGCAGGGCTGGATGTGTGTGGTTGTCCAAATCCAGCTGGGAAAAAAACCAGCTTCTGTGGGGTTCTGGGTGGTGATTTGGTCTGAAAGCTTCCATTCCTTGTTAGAAAGCGGTGGGAGCTCCTGGTGATATCCCCCTGCATTTCTGAAGGCACCCAAAGGACACGGAGCACCTCTGGGTGGGCCTGTGGGGCTGCCCAGAGCCTGCACTGGGAGCTGGGGCAGCTGCCAGGGGCTGTCCCTGCCTTGCCGCTCCCCTCGGTGGCACCGAGCTCCATCCTCCCATCCCAAACTGCTCCTGGAAGTCCCTTCATGTCTGTGGCACTGGGGTTTCCCTCTCCTGGTCCCTGGTGGTGGCTGGAAGGACCTTCTGCTGCTGATGAAAATGCTCAAGGACATTTGGCCAAGGATGTTTTGGAAGAAGGTTGGAGATACCGAGTGCAGTGCAAGTCCAGTTTTTCCAGCCAGAGGAGCCCAGACTGAATGCCTGGACACCAGATAAACAGCTTCATTTGGAGAGGTGCTGACTCGCCCTTTTGATGCCTCGATTTTGGAGGAACATGGATGAGGTTTGGCACCTCTGACAGGCAGACCACTGTCATGCCAGAGCAGCAGACACAAAGCAGAGGCAGAATGGATCCAAGGCTCAGCTGAATTTCTCAGGTCAGGAGTGAATCAAAACTGGAAAGCACAGGACTGGTCTGGGGCTCGGGGAAGTTTGGGCTGCCTCTTCTCTGCCACAGACTTTCTATGTTCCCTGGGAAAACCTCTCCACCCTGCCAGGTCCATGCCTATGCCTGCCTTGTCTCTTTGCATTAAAAACCCATAGAGATGGATGGATGGATGGATGGATGGATGGATGGATGGATGGATGGATGGATGGATGGATGGATGGATGGATGGATGGATGGATGGTTGCTGCTTTTTATTATTTTGAAAAGGCTCTAGACTACAATAGCTACCCTCAATGCAAGATATTCCACTTTTTAGCACTGAAATGGAGCAAAATTTCAGCAATAACTTCAGCTTGATGAGAATAGGTGTTTTCCTGTGTTCCAAAATGTCCATTTGTTTTTGTCCCAAGGTCCTTATGTGCTGCTGGGAAAAGAGGGGAGAGAAGAGGGGAGACAAGAGGGGAGGACTTTCTTGCTCTGTGAAATTGTAGTAGTCTGTGCAGTAGTCTGCTAAGGAAGCAAGGGGAAAAGCATCAGTCAGACATGGGTTTTACGAATTCCAGCTGAATTTGACACTGAGCCTGCTGTTGCAGTCCCTGCTGAAAGACCCAGCAGGGTTAAGTTCGTGTCCTCCTTTTGCAGCTCACCCCAAATGCAGCCTCAGCAACGCGGTGCTTTGGGTTATGGTTTGAGTTATGCCCATGTATCCCCACCTAGAACCTCTCGGAGAGCTGCTCCAGGTGCCTGTTGGGCAGAGAAAAGGACCCACGTGTTTGGCACAGCAGGTGGGGATGGAGGACTTGTTTAGGCGCTCAGCATGAACCGCTGGTACAGCACACTGCTGCTCTCCTGTTCCCCGCCCTGCTCTGGTCCGTATTGCTCCGGAATTGCTGCCGGATGGGCACCAGAGAAGTCCCATCCTCACCTGCTGCTGACTGAGATCCATTTAATGAGTTCCCAGAAAAGGCACATGAAGCGCTCCCAAACTCTATGGCAAGAACTGGATGTGACTGGTTTGAAGCTGAGAACTGTGTCTCAGAATCCCCACATCCTAATACCAGCTTTCCAGCTGTCCTTTTTTGTTAGGATCAGGGCTTTCTCTTTGCTCTTGGAAACCTTCATGGCAGGGACCATCTCTCTCTGATTTGGAACAGGGTGCCCAGAGAAGCTGTGGCTGCCCCTGGATCCCTGGAAGTGCCCAAGGCCGGGTTGGACACTGGGGCTTGGAGCTCCCTGGGACAGTGGAAGGTGTCCCTGCCCATGGCAGAGGGTGGAACTAGATTATATTTAAGGTCCCTTCCAACCAAATAATTCCATGATTCCAAGCTTTAAAGAGAGGTGATGATGCGGAGGGGAAGTTCACTGTCAGTCCCAGAATGAAATAACAGAGAAGGGAAGTGACTTGTCCAGGGCTGGGCCACCAGTTTGTTTCACAAGTGGGAACAGCCCTGAGGATTCCAGGTTGTGTTTGATGCCTATCAGAGCTGTCAGGCTTTTCAATGAGAAACTCAACCTCAGTCCTCACTATCTTGATGAGCTTTTTTGTGTGTTAACCAGCTGCCAAACACTTGATCAGGAAAGTGTCTCTGAGCTTAACAGACTGAGGAAAAAACCCCACACTTCCACAAAAAGGCAGGGACATGAGCTCCCAGAGCAGACATTGGTGTGAGACAGTGAGAACCCTCGAGATACTGAGTGTGTAACATCCAGACATCCTCCTGCATTCATAAAATTGGGGTCAATAACACCATTATTGATGCTAACTATGGCAGCCTCATTTCCCAGAGTGTCAGCTGTAATAAAACAGCTCCCCAAATGTCAGGCTGAGCATAAAGGGTATTAGAAGCCTAATGGAGCACATTCATACTTCTAATTGAGAGTAAAATATCATCAAACAACTGAATACTTTGACAGGGTTGTTTAATAATTAGGCCAGGATGCAAGAGAGAGAGTTCAGCTCGCTGCTGAAAATGAGGCAGGGCTTATGATGAGGGGAATAAAGACAGTCTTTTACAAAAGCAATTTGAGAGGAAATATTGCTGAAGAGTGCTGTAAAAATGTCATGGATATGGTCTCAGCCTGCATAGTCATGAGGAGGATGAGTCCAGTGCACGGACTACCCAGGGAGGTGAGTGCCAGAACTAGATGTTGGTGAATAAGATAACTTTAAAGAGCAACTTTGTCGTGTTTGCTTTCATTTGGATTTTTACATCAAAGACCTCATTTATCCTCTCCTCCAAGCAAAGGCTACAAGAGGCAGAGCCGCCCTGCTACCTGAGCAGTAAAAAAAATTGCAGAGGCTTTGAGCTAAAAACATGAAACACCGTCTTTGTGACCCTGCTTTGACTTTGACAGTCTCTGGAGATCCTCCCTGTCCCTTGATGACTGAACGCCTCCAAGTGACACCATCCCTCCTGTAACTTCTCTAGAGTGGCAGGGAAATGTTTGGCACTGCAGAGATGGGAGCTTTTCCTTGTCCTACATGGGGACGCAGCACTTTGGCCACCTCCCCTCACCACTGTGTAGCAGCAGCTGCTGCCTCCAGGGACTGCATCCCACACAGCCTTCATCAGCTCCACCCTGGTGGGCAGAGTTTGGCCGGGACTGGCCCAGTGGGTCTGCACGGGGCAAAGAGGGTGTTGTGAATATACACACTGGGAGTGTGAGAAGGCAGCAGGTACTGCTGTGACAGAGGCTGATGAACGCCTGTGACACACAGACAGGAGATGTTTGAGAAGAACAGAGTGGATTTTAGGGTACAGGTTTCCTGCTAGCATAGTGCTGGCTGGATTTTGGGAGAGGAGAACAAAGGGATGGAGCAACTCTCCTGTAAGAAAAAGCTGAGAGACCTGGGGGTGTTCAGTCTGGACAAGAGGAGGGTTCAGCGGGAACTTCGAGCACCTTCCTGTACCCAAAGGGACTAAAAGAAAGATGGGGACAAGTGTTCTAGCTGGGCCTGCTGCAGTAGTATGAGGGGTGATGGTTTTAAAATAAAAGAGGGTTGATTTCGATTAGATATAAAAAAAATGTTTGTAAGATGAGGGCAGTGAGGCCCTGGCACAGGGTGCCCAGAGCAGCTGTGGCTGCCCCTGGATCCCTGGAAGTGCCCAAGGCCAGGCTGGACAGGGCTGGGAGCCCTGATCTAGTGGAAGGTGTCCCTGCCCATGGCAGGGGGTTGGAAATGGATGGGCTTTAAAGGCCCCTTCCAACCCAAGGCATTCCATGAACAGGTGAAATGATCTTCTCTTGCCTCCACCAGTTGTGCTTACAACAACTCCCATGGCACTTGTGGCAGGACCAGCAGAGTGAGATCTCTGGTATCCTGGCCCTGCTCCAGCAGTAATAACTCTATCCTGCCTCCCCAAATTCCTCCTGTTCTCTCAATTAGAAACAATTTTCTTCTTCACTTCATGACCCAAATTGTTGCCTCAATTAGTTGCTCAGTGTTGATTAAACAAGCCAGTTCCTATAGATGGTTGGAAAGGAGTCTGTGGGGATTCGAGCACTAATGGAATGCACAATATTAACTGAAATCAATAGAATTAATGGGTTAATTCCATGCTAATACATAGTGCTGGAGGAGAAGTTAGGCTAATGAAAATGCATGTATTCCCTAAACTATTCCATTTGTATCAGATGATTCATCCACCACTGCCTCTTTCAAACATTAATGAGATTAAAAGCACATTTACTAAGTGTACATGACCAAGGCACAAGCTCTGCCTCACCAAGTTCTCTGGGTAAGGTGCTGTCTCTGTACCTGTTTCTCTGCAGGTCAGCTGGGGTGCAGAGGAGAACTGGGGATCTGAGAAGGGGGTTCTGCTTCGAAGGCACTCTTTGCTAGTGCCTGCAGGATGATTTGGCATGGACTCATCCCTAGATCTGCCCTGGGCTTGTGAAAGTGGGAAATAAGAAGTGAGAAATCAGAAGCTGTGGCCATTCTGATGCCCAGCTAAACCTTGCCTTGCATCAGCTTTTGTTTTCTTACCCTAGATAGACTCACTGAAAAACAAAACTTCTAGGTTTTTCTTCTTCTCACGCTGATTTATAATTGGAAATGGGTCTCAAAAAATGCAAATGTCTGGGTCTTCAAGACGAAATGAACATTTTCAACAAAGTCATGGAATTATAGAATGATTAAGGCTATCATTGGGCCCCAGCCCTTTTCAAGGGGGGAACAGAGGAGCAAGGGCTTTCATTTAGTCTGGACAAGAGGTGTAGAGGGATACAGCTGTGAGCAGCAGAGGAGAGGATCCATCCATTGCTCACTTTTATAATGGGCAAGAAGTCAATGGCTTAACATAAGCCAAGATCAGAAGTTTCTGAGCACTGGG
Source organism: Cnemophilus loriae (assembly GCA_013397755.1). Taxonomy (NCBI): domain Eukaryota; kingdom Metazoa; phylum Chordata; class Aves; order Passeriformes; family Corvidae; genus Cnemophilus; species Cnemophilus loriae. The sequence continues at coordinate 541,699 of VZTF01004743.1, forward strand.
AGGAGAAACACTGGACTTAAAGATATCATGGAAGTGTGCCAAGTGCAAGTTAGATGCACATCTGTCGGGGGTGAATGTGGCTGCAAGTCAAAGCCCTCGTTTGTGCCTCAGGTCTCAGAGAAGCCCGGGTACAAAACTGCCCAGACTCCAGTGTTTTCAACCTCTTGTCCTTGCAAAATCAAAAGATCCCCTCAGGTGAGTCTTGATGACCACAAACCCAGGTTTTCCTGCATAAGAAAGGATTGGTAGAAATATTACAGAATCATTGAGGTTGGAAAACCCTTTAAGACCATCAAGTCCAACTGTTCTCCAGCACTGCCAAGGCCACCGCTGACCCATGTCCCCAAGTGCCACATCCACACAATCCAGGATTCCATAAGCAAGGGGCATCTGGGTGGAGCCTGTGAGCAGCCACAGCGGGCACTGAACACACCTGAAGCTGTCTGTGCCATGTGCCACGTGGCACAAGCTGCCTTGCACGGCTGTGCTGCACACGCCGCATAACTCATTTGCTTTATTGCATATGCGTGACCAAAGAGCATTTCGGCTCTGTGCGGTGGGGCTGATAAAACAGCCCTTTGTGGGCTGCATCCCAAGGCCACCCGGGAGGATGTGACTCACCCCAAAAACAAGGCCAGACCTGCTGTGGGGCCGTTCTGTGGGGCCACGGGGCAGCCCCAACCTTAAACCAACCCCAGGGAGTGGGCAGGGGCTCTAAATGAGAGTGGGCTGCAAAACCTTTGGAGTTTTCCGTCCTCTGTGGGAAATACTGACAAAATCAGAGGCAAGAAAGATGGTCCCAGCAACCTGATGAGTTTTTGGCAAAAGAGAAAATGTTTTTGGCCAGAAAAGAGGTGGTTTGGCTCCTGAGCTGCATCTCTAGAGATGAACTCCAGCTGCAAAACTCTGAGCAGAACTGACCAGATTGCAGGACGCCCTGTGGTAACAGTTCAGAGGCCACATTTGTCTTAGTTTGGGGACATTTGGGTTTTCTATTTATGGGCAAAAATGTCATCTTTTTGTCTGTGCATCTCCATTTGCTCTGTGGGTGGGTAAAAAGAAATGTTTGATCCTACAGCACTTTGGGAGACCATTCTTGGAGAGAATATTAATTGGGAGTTGGAACTAGACGACCTTTAGGCTCCCTTCTAACCTTTAATCTATGATTCTGTATAATAACTCATTCTATGATTCTGTAATAAGTTTTCTTTTAAAAATTGCTATTTGGGACAGTTTCCCCCTCAGAATAGGCCTTGCCCAAAATAAAATGTAGAGAAGAGTTTGTTTCATTAGGGCAAGGGAAGGATTGGTTACATCATTTGAGGAAAACCCTTCCTTTTTGGTTTCAATGAAGTTTCTTACCAGTTCTGCTTCTTAGTGTGACTACACAGCTGAACTTCGGTCTAATCCTGCAGTTTCACCACTCTGTGGCAGGAGCAACAAGACAACAGAGGGTCTCTCACCCTCTCCGTGGGTAGCCACGGGACAGTGCCTTTACCCAGCCAAGCACATACAAGGTCAAAACAGTATTTTTCTTAATTTACAAGAAGTGACATCAATTTCCCACTTGGTCTGTCATTTCTCTGGACCTGAGCAGCACTGTGTTTTCCACGTAAGGAGCTCTGTGTTCAGAAGCACTGAGGTGATGCGGGAGCCTCGTTTCCAGAAGCGTTCTACAAACAAAGTCGCCCCTGCTGTGTGTGTGCACAGCCAAGTCTCGTTCAGATCCCAGCAAGAGGCAACACAGGCATGAGGTGTCTCTATGTTTTCACCTGGACAAGACCAGCACAGATCCTTCCTCTATTTCCAAGCCAAAATGGGTGATCCCACAGGCACCCAGGTGGCCTTGTGGTGACACCAGAGAAGAGTCTGGGCTGCAGAGGGTGAGTCTCGTGTAACTGGTTCTGTAAAGGTGCCACAAGGCACTGGATGGGACACACACATCCACTGCACAATTTTCTGCTGCTTAACATGGATTGGAGGGCTTCTCTCTGCTCTCAGCTCTCAGAGTGGCCAAAGTCCTGCAGTGCTCAGCAGGAGTTTGGCTGTGATGCTCCATTTGGTACAGTCCTATCAGTGGCAAATGAAAACCAAGCATTTGGATTTTCATTTCCTTCACTTCTGATTTTCACCACAAAGAGGGCATCACTGAATATTAGGAAGAATTTCCCAATGGAAAGGGTGGTCAGGCCTTGGCAGGGGCTGCCCAGGGAGGTTTGGAGTCCCCATCCCTGGAGGTGTCCAAGGAAGGCCTGGAGGTGGCACTCAGTGCTCTGGGCTGGGGACAAGGTGGGGGTCGGGCACAGGATGGACTCGATGGTCTTGGAGGTCTTTTCTAACCTGAGTAATCCTGTGATTCTCTGATTCAGAGCAGAAACTCTGCGACAACCTTGCTGACCACTGGCAGGGCCAGGGCCTCCCCAGTACACAAGTTTGTGTGTCCAGAAGAGGAAACAGAGCTAACCAGTCACACCAGCTCATGAAACTTGCCTTTGATCTCACTCTTTTATACATCCCTGACTTCACTGCAGAACTGACACCATCAAAAATAAGATCAAAGCCTGTTCCTTGTGCACTAGAGGAATCTGTGATGTCAGCAAACACCCAGAGTCACTAAACTGAGCTCTCTGGAATTTCTGTGGTTTGCAAGTGGTGTAACTGTGATTAAAACCTTGTCCCTACATTAATTCATATTTCACGGCCGTTTTTTGGATGTTTCACATTGTGAGTCTGCTGGGGAAATTCCAGCTGCACGTTCTAGATTCATGATCTCTGAATCTGTCATCTATTCATTCTCTTGTCCCCGTGGCTACTCAATCAAAGAAAAGGAGCAGCAGTGTGGCTTTCCCCCAGGCCGGTGTAAATCAGCGTAACATCGGTACAGTCTGAGTCAGCCCTGTCCTCACTCGGCTGTGCCAGCTTCTAATTTCATGAAATTGGGGGTTTCTCCATGGAGAATGGCATTGCAGCGAGCTGGGAATATGCAGCACAAGTGTAGTATAAAATTCCCAGCTCAGAAAAGCAGACTAGAGAGGGACTGCCTGGAGGGGTGGATGGACAGGGATGGTGCTGGTGCACGATTCAGAGCCAATGGACAGTGAAGTCTGTGACCAGCATCACTGGCAAGGGAACTGTGTGGTTCAATACCTGGCCCCCAACCATCAGCCCAGACTTGTAGTAGGTGTAGGAGGCTCAAGGATGCTTGCTGAACTCAGGGGAACTTCTCAGGTCAGAGTTCAACCCACCTCAATTGTATTTCCATGAAATCTGCCTCTGAAAATGTCCTGTGAGAGCTCAGAGAAAACTGGAACTGGGTGCAGCATGAAATGAGCACTTCAGAGGGGATGCGACCATTAGTGGTACAGAGGCACCTTGAAAGAGAGGGGATTCAGCTCCAGAAAACAAAGTTAGGCTGAAATGATCAAAACCCCTCAAGGACTTAGGAACTTCTTCCTTACTTAATCACACACTTCTGAACTGGCTTCCTGCTCAGCACTGGAGGCTCACTGTGTCCCGGTGGGATCTCTTCCCAGGCACAGTCATGCCATGAGCAAATGCCGTTGGCCAGCTAAGCCAGCCGTGCACAGACACCGCAGTTCTGTGCCTGGTCCCAGCTCTGGAGTGCTCCAGGTTCACCCCAAAACCAACAGGAGTAAACACCCTGCGAGTGTCACCTACTTGGCAGAGCACCCAGGGTCTCAAAGCTCTGTGTGCCAGCATCTCCAAACTCACTTCCCAGCTGGAGAAGCCAAGGCATGAAATGGTTGAGGGACTTCAAATCCCATCATTAGAAGCTGGGCCAGGAGCCCTCACCTGAGGTGCGTCCCACCAGGCACACATCCCAAAACAGGCTCTGTGTCCTCCCCTGAGGGCGTGGGGCTCACTGCTGATCCCACGTGTGCTCTGCAGATGCGGAGGATTCAGGAAGGGAGGAGGTTCAGCAAGGCTCCATGAGATGCCTGTGCTGCTCTCTAAGGCAGTTTGAAAACTTGAGAAGTGTTTAGTGTTTATTTTGTGTTTATTCTGGAGAACCTGAGGACAGTGGGAGGTCAGCACAGGTACATTACACCCACTAGTATGTTGTGAGGGAGGATGGTCTGATATTATCAGAGAAGGTTACGGTAGAAAAGCGAAGCAGTCAAAAGACAGGCGGTGACAGATCCAAGGCTGTCTGTGCAATGTAATTCCTTTCCCCCGGTGCGTTTCCATGCTGATATGGTCTTTAACTGCATGATTAAAAATATTGATAGTCTTCTTGGACAAGATAAAAATCTGTAGTGTGGAGGTATTGAATAACTGAAGACACAAATCCTCATCTTTGGTAGACAAGCGAGGCAGATGCTGTGAGCATTTTCTTTAGCTGAATGCAGGCTCTGGGTTTCCAGGATGAGAGGAAAACACAATCCCTCATGACAGAACGGTGATATTTCAGCAGAGAGAGGAGTTAGGGGCCATGGCACACAGGCAGTGCTGATGATTTGCTGAGAAGATGTGTGCAGTACTCAAACCCTTCATGGGCACAGCAATGAAAGCTCCACACTGGAACAAACCAGCAGAGCTGAGGTGGAAGTCAAAAAAAGTGGGGATGGGCACCCGCCTCATGCCTGGGAGGGCAGATTTTGAGCCACTGGATCAGTGGACTACAAGACTACAGAAATCTTATAATTCTGCAAAGACCTCCCAGGAATGGAGATTTTAAGGAGTGAAGTTGTTGCAGAAGGAAGATGAGTGGTTCTGTTATCAAAGAGTTTCCAAGAATTTAATCCTCACAGGAAAGCAGCAACAAGAGGTGGGGGAAGAACTTGGGCCAGTTACAACCAAAGGAGCCAAAGAAAGCACGTTTTGGCAAGAGGGGTGATTAACCATTGGAATAAACTTCCTGGGATGATAATAGATTTCTTTCATTCTTGAGGCTTTCTAATCACTGAGAGCTCTTCTCTGGAAAACAGACTTGAGCCAAAGACAAATTACTGGGGCCATTGTCACCGTGAGTGGATGCAATCCTTTGGCCTGTGTGAGGGAGGAGGTCAGCTCAGCCTCCCGGCTCTGAACTCGTGAATCACCCGGTGCTGTTGTTGTCTCAGGGCCCCTGCCCGGCTCCACCGCAGCACTGGGGTTAATCAGCTGCTTGCTGAGCTCAGCAGAACAGGGTGTAGCACATCCCGCTGCAGTGCGGGTCCTGGCAGGGGGGCAGGAGAGGGCTCCAGACCTTTACCCTCTTCCAGCCACGGGTGGTTTTTGCTCCAAATGACCCTACACTGACCCACTTCTAGCCTGTTAGCTCTGTTGTAGACACATTAGCTCTGTTCTGATCAGCGACCACATCCAACCTCTGTTCATCCTTCATTCCTACAATCCCCATGTCCACCCTAATTTGTAGCCTCTCCTTGACCTCGTTTCCTCCATAGCACCTGCTAGTAATTCAACACGAGACCACACAAGGAAGGGAGCTTGCACTCACTCCACCACCCGAGAAGGGCCCATATGCTGCATATCCAGCACTCTCCTCCTCTGGGATCACACCGGATCTTCATGGGTGGGTCTGGTCTGGAGACAGGCTCATGCCCATTCCCTCCTGGCTGTCATCTCTTCCTCATGGTCTCTGTCTTTTGAAATGGGTGTAGCAGTCTTTGGTGACCAGGGGCAGGACCCAGGGAGCGGCTGGAGCTGGGCCAGGGCAGGCTCAGGCTGCAGATCAGAGAAAGGTTCTTCCCCCAGAGGGTGCTGGGCACTGCCCAGGCTCCCCAGGGAATGGGCACAGCCCCGAGGCTGCCAGAGCTCCAGGAGCGTTTGGACAGCGCTGCCAGGGATGCCCAGGGATTGTTGGGGGGTCTGGGCAGGGCCAGGGGCTGGACTGGATGGTCCTTGTGGGGCCCATTCAAATCAGGGTATTCTGTGAGTCTGTGATCTTCTTTTCACGAGGGCACTGCAGTCACTGCCTCGTTTGGTGATTCCCAACCTGCACAGCATCTCAGAATCACAGGATATTCTGAGTTAAAGGGGACCTTCCAACCCTCTCCTGCATCAGAACCATTCTGCTGTTGAGCAGAAAGGCCAATATTGAGGGTGCCGGGGGAAATGCTGTAGCAGCTTAATTCTCCCTTGGGCACTGGGATCCTCAAGTTCATCCACAGCTGAAAAAACACTTCCAAGATGGAAAGCAGCCACTGCAGCCCTTTGCCTTATTGCTTATCCCTGCACCCAGCCGGGAGCGCTGGCCCCTGACTGCAATTGCTCTTGCAAACAGAACTGTGACTCTATAAGGTGAAAGGCAGCAGAGGAACTGGATTTGACCGGTAATATTGTCCCTGGCCAGGCCCCAGACAACCCAGAATTACTTTTCATCATGAGGTGGAGGAAGGGGGTCCTCACAGTCAGTTGCTGGCACAGTTTTGTGTTTTCTTCAGCAGAGCAGCACAAGGCTGAGAGCAGCTCCATGTGCCATGTGGGAAAAAGGGTTATTGAAATAACAAACGCCATTCAAGGAGAGCTGTGATTAGCTGGATTGTACCGACAGTTAGGACAAAAGCTGAACTTTATTACTTCTGGCTTTTTCAGTTGCCTCTGGTCTATTCAAACTTCATGACACTTCAAATTAGATTGAACACTGAGCTTCTCTAAATTGGGAAACTGAAGTCAACAGAGAACAGGGAAGAGAGACCAACAACACTTTTACCTATATTGATTAGATGATAAAAAATGTGATTTCCCTTTAAAGGTTCTGTTGATTTAAGTGTCTGAAATTCACTGATGTGCAATAGAGATTTTAATAGTACACATGTTCCTGGTAAATCTTCATAATCAATTTCCTTTATGCTCTTCTCTTGCATTTTCCATCATAATCATCTTTCCCCAGCTCTCCTCAGCAAGTAATTCTGAATTTCAGGCTTGTTTGCAACCTGCTGACCTCCCCCCACCCCCAATATGAAACCTATGAATAATCATTGAAAGCGTGTCATAAATAATTGCTTGTGAACTGCAGCCAGTAATTAAATATTAGGATTCTGCTCCCGTTGCTGGGTGAACTCTTGTTTTACAAGGGTAAAGGAAGCCTTCAAGCAAGTTACTAGACCTTTGTATGGCTCAAGTTGTCTTGGATTACAAGATCATTTCTTACAGCAAAATTCATGTTTGGTTATTTAAGCCAAGACCGAAAACAGATTTCCATGACAAAAATAGTGAGGGCATAAGGAGAAAGTTCAGCACAAAGGTTCAAACCTTGCTTAATAACTTATTATTATTTGATTTCCTTCCATCCCCTGGGATCTCTAGGATGGAAGGAACACGTAATTGCCATAACTGCAGGTCTAGTTCAGGTGAAGACAGCGTGGCTCGAGGATGCTGCTCCTTCCCTGGTGTTTGGGAAGCTTTCAGGGCTGCGTGTCTATGGCAGGAGCACTGCTGGCTCTGTGCTGCTGTGGTGAGCAGGGAAAGCCTGTCCCACCCTCAGCAGCCTCTCAATCTGTCTGGTTCCAGGTGCTTTTTTCAGTCCCTGACACAGGTCAGGGCTCTTCCCTGAAAAATGAAGTTCATGGTCTCTGCCATGGCCACATTTGACACCTGGGACTTGCATTTTGACAGTCACCTCTCTCTGTTTCACTGCACCTTCAGCACTTGTTCCTGTGGGACCAGGATTGAGCTCCAAGGGCTGTGTCCCTCCAGTTTCGTGTGTCAAGCCACAGCTGAGCTGCTGCCCTGCCTAAAGCTCTGCTCAGTTGCTGCTCCAGAAACCTGTAGGGTTCCCATGGGACTGTGTCACATCTGTAGCCCTGTTCATGTCTCAGACACCTTGGAGCATCCCAGGTCGCACTAAACACCCACAGGTGGGCAACTGGCTCCTCTAGTGGTACAGAAACAAAGGTATCCCTCTCAGGGGAGAGAAACTAAATGACTGCCAAGACAATTATCAGAGAATCATGGAATGGTTTGGGTTGGAAGGGACCTTGAAGCTCATCTTGTTCCATCCCCTGCCGTGGGCAGGGACACCTTCCTCTAGACCAGGTTGCTCCAAGCTGGCCTTGACTTCTTCTTTTCCTCTGTACCACTCTTATATGACAAATAATCAAATATTTGCTTTATACTCTATACTTTATATTTTATTTTTTAACACACTGCCTTTGTTGTTCATTATCTGCCCATTTCTGCCCAATGCCCCAACTCAGCAGCCTTAGGGGAAACCAATTCATCATCCTGGTTTTGGAACCACCCCAAGACATGATCCATTCATCTTCTCTCTTTCTTATCATTTCCACTGTTTTTCCTTATTCTGTGGCCTCCACACTGGGTTTATGCTTTTTATGACTCAGTTACCCAGCTGAAATATCTCTTTTGCTCTCCGTTTTACGAGATGTATTAGAAAAGACTTGCCAGGGCTGTGTAGATCTCACAATGCGGCCTCTCCTTGCTCGGCACAGCACTGTAAATATTACACGAGGTACAGACACAAGGCTTGCACTGCTTCCAGAGGTACAATTCTCGCCCAAGTTTGATGATTAAAATAGTATCTCTGGTCTGACTGTCAGCCAGCTGGTGTTCCGGGCAACGTGTAGTGAGAACCACTGCTGTGTGTAAAGCTGTATTAATGCGCAGGCTGGGGTTGTTCTGTGGCTGTGCTGACACAGATTGTGCGCTCATGCTGGTGTGGCATGGGAGGATGGATTTCAGCTCCTTCTGGATTACTCATGGCATGTCTCAACTTGTGAATCCTTGCACGTACAACCTCAGTGTCTCTGTAGTGTGGGTCTTGTTTATCCCAGTGTAAGTTCTCAATGTTTTGTGTTTTAGCTGTTCCAACACCTCTGCCTTTCCCTTCCACGCCCTCCCACCCTCTGTTTGTAGCCTGTCTCCCCCATGAGCCCCACAGGCTGTGGGAGTGATCCCAGCTAAGTGAGGCTCCCCGGGCTCTCCTCCAGTCACTGAGGGCACAGAAGTTATTCCAGAGAGTAACTGCAAGTACTTAATTTAGGCTCCTCTTTGTATTTCCTGACTCTCAATCAGCTCTGTGTTGATTATCTCTCTGCAGTGATGCTGTAATATATATTATCTACGTACACACAGTTACGTTTGCATACATATATAGGTGTAAATGCGTATGTATGGCTATATGCCTACATTCCAGTTGTCTTGTGTCAACACTCACTTCTCACTGCCTTTCCCCTCCCTCAGCTAGAATCTTCTCTGGTTTTTCCCACTTGGCTTCCTCCTCTGATTTCAGCGTATGCCTTATTCATCCTCACTTGTGATTTGGGCTTACAGACTCCAGCCTTCATGTCTAATATTTAGTGTCAGAAGCGAAAAAAGGTCAGTGAGAGATGAAGAGATGATGGATAGATGCAATGACCTGTGCTGGTACCGACATGTACACAATTTTGTCTTTGAACCCAGGGTTGCCTGGAGAAGTGTCACTGGAGGACATTTATTGGAACCCTGTGGCTTTGTAATGTCAGGAGAAGGATCTCTGTTCTTTGATTTCAATCATCATTAATCTTCATAAGTCTTCAGGAGGGTTTAGCTTTTGTTTGAATGAATTTTGCAACTTCCAGAGAAAACAGAGGCGGGGGAGTATAATTGAGTGCTTGTTTAGTGCCAAATTCATCTTAAAGCAGGGAATGCAAATTGCATAGCAAGTGTTGAATTATATATGATTAAAACTGCTTCAGCCCTTGCAAAGAAAAATAAAAAATGGCCTTTTTATTCACCAGTTAATCATGTACAAAAAAAGTGGATGGAACAAAAATGAACTTAATCACAGAAAAAGGGGTCACAGTTCCTGCTTGACATATGGCTGGGATCCCCATCATAACCACGCAGTGCAGAGCACGCTGGCATTTAAGTGCTTCAAAGAGGTACATTAAGAAGAGAGTTCATTGATAAATGACCCTCTAAAAATGGGTGAGATTCTGTCCTTAGCAACGAATGCTCAAGGTCTGCACAGTTGTCTTGGCCCATCTTGGCTGCGCCTGTGTTTTGCAGGCAGAGCTGGAAGGTTTTGCAGTGCTTAGTTATACATAACGATGTGCAGGACACATAAGAGTGCTGAAACTGCTGAAGGCAGGATCCAAATACTGTCCATTTTTGCTAACAATTGTTAGTCTGGCAGCGGTTCAAACTCAACACCCGTGGACTTCTCCCATCCAGCAAGTGCCAGAGATCAAACAAGGAAAACGTAATTTTCTCCTCACTTCTCTACAGCAAGAACAGGGACCTGAAAGTGACTCCTGGACCCTGCTGAACCAACAGCATCACACGTTTTTAGGGCTGTTTGATGCAGTGGGCATCACAACTCCCCCGGAGAGCCTGATGAACTCTGTGTTCCGAGAACACCGTCTTTGAAGGCATTGCTCTTGTTTTGTTATTGGCAGAGCGGACAGGGGGATGCTGAGTGCTCTGCCTTCCAAGCTGCTCTGCACACAAAGGAGGGTGCGGTGAGCAAATGGGCTCAGCTTGCCCTGGAGCAGCAGTTCCCTCAGATCTCTGGCAAGGATGGCAAAGGAGGACACAGACCTCCAGCGAGTGTTGCACGTGCTTTAAAAATCCAGCCACCTTTCTGCAGTTCGGTGGAAGTGGCAGCATTTGGTGGGAGCCAGCGGATAAAAACAGAGTGTTAGGAGCTGTGTTAGAGCCTGGGAAGAGCTACCCAGGGAGTGCTGGTCAGGGACACCTTCCACTAGCCCAGGTTGCTCCAAGTCCCGTCCAACCTGGCCTTGAGGAGGGAAATGCCTTGTTCTGGGAGAGCCACACTTCACACAGACTTCATTCTCCTTCCATTTGTGCCTGTCTCCAGTGTGGTTGTTTCGTTTGGAGGTGCCTGTCCTCGTTTTACAAGTCCACACTGCCACGAGGTCTCCCATGGATGGTGTCACAGGGACGGAGAACGGGCAGGGACCGCGTGTACGACACCTGCTGCTCCAGCAGAGAAGGGAGGATGCAAGAGTTGTTTCTGACAGGTGCTTTTGTCAGTAATTCCACTGCTGGGGATTAAACAGACCATCCATAATCTGCTCCACTTTTTAACTTCCCATATAGCATTTTTCTTAATATCAAACTAAATCTCCATTGCTGCACATTTACTCAGAATTACTTCTCATCCTATGTCCCACAGCAGTGGAGGGATATCTATCACTGTCCACATCTAAAATGTCTTGTTTATGTATTTGAGTGATCTGATCTTGTTTCTTCACAGCCTTCATCCTAAACTACACAAATCCTGTTCCTTCATCCTCATGTCAGCCTGTAAATCATTTATAATTTTAACAAAATTCCTCTGGGATCTTGTCATCTTCCTCAACATGTGTTGTCTCATCAAAAGATCATCCAAACACCAGCTAAAGCCTTATTGGAGCTGTGAAGTGCAGAATAATTGCTTCCTGTGATAAACACATACCACTTATGCCCCAGACCACATGTTTTCTGTTTTTCATCCTGTTTCTTTTCCCTGTTCAGCCTATGACCACCTCTCACCCCATGGTCATATCTCCCTTGCTTCTATTTCCTAGGTTTGCTTTTCCCTCCTGTCTTTTCACACTCACATCTCCCAGTGCCACTTTTGCTTCTGGTCAGTGTCGTCCTCCTGATTTCACACACTGCCTTAAACAGACCAAGGTAATTTTGAATTCCAGTCTTGTCTTGCCCATTGCCTATGACCCCCTCCTCATCTTCTGTCAGCCACAAATCACAGAAATCTATTCTCTGTTCCATCACTGGAGTCATTAGGGGAATATTGAACAGTACCAGACTCAGGACAGACTCTCAAACACCTTAGTCTGAAAATGTGCCTTTTCTGGTTTTGGAGTTCTGTATTCATGAGCACCCACTTGGCTGTGACTGCTCAGAGGCTGCTCACTCTTATGGCACCTCACATGGACCTGTGCCAAATAGCTTGGAGACGTCAAATCACACATCACCGCCTACCTTCCTGGACATTCTTATCCATGAGACTGATCTATGATTCATCTGCTTCCTTTGTCTGCTTCTTTAAAAAGGGCATTTCTTTGTCCACTCCTTTGGGATCTCGTTCTTCATAGGAGTTGGAAAGATAAAGCTGTTACTGTTCTACCATCTCTTGCAGCTGATATACACAGACGCTCTGACAGGTTCCAGAAACCCCTGCGAGAACGTATTTAAGCAATGTAAGCAATTCTGTGGCATGAAGAGAAATGGATTTTAAAGCGGAATCTGGAGGGGAAGGTCTCTTATTCTATGGAGAGTGTGGTGGGACATGACAGAAGCAGCCTGGATGTCGTTGCCCAAAAGGGTCCATGTCCTCAAATTACGTTATCTCCTTGGAGCTGCTGCCCATCTCATCACCCACCACATATTCTGACCTGTGCCACAGCAGAAGTTCGAAGTGTTCTTGGTTATGTCAGAGAGGGAGAAACCCATGACATGAATGCCAGATCCGTTTCTATTCCCCATTTTTGAGCCAGCACCTGTCCATCAAGGGATCACCAGCACACCTGTCCCTCTCCTCAGCCCCAGTCCATCATCTCTCTCTTGGTTGACAACTCCTCCACAGTAACTGGCTGCAGCCAGAGACTACGGCCGATGGAAAGATCTTTGTGTATGAGAAAAAGAATGTGAATCCCTGGATGGTGTCTGGAGCAGGAAAGTGATTCACTGCAAGGAAGTGTAGACCAGGGAAAAAGGAGTGCTGGGATTAAAGAGGGGTTAGTTTAAACTAAAACTTCAATAAACTGAAAATAAAATACATCAGCAGCGTGGGTAGGTCACAGTCAAGTGATAGGTGAGGTTGGACTTCTGAGCAGGGTCATTAAAAAAGAGGAATCTGATTAAAAAGAAAACAAAAAAAGAGAAAATAAAACAGTGTTGAGATGTCTTTAATGGCACTGGTGAGCAGGGCATAGAAATCTGTGCTGTCAGATCCTGAACCCTCAGTCTTCAGCCTCCAGAAATGCTCCTCTGTTCATGAGGCAGAAGTTAAAGGAAGGGTTTGGACAATCTGCAAACACTGGAAATAATTTTTTAAAATAGAAGTCACTGCAATATGCCTGCCCCCAGGAGCAGCAGAAAAGAAGGACAAGTCCCTCAGACTGAGATTAGATCCCAAACAACTCAATAGGAATATTCAGGGAAAATATTTTCCCTTGTGTACCAAGGGAGATATTTTGAAGACAATGGCTGGAGATGTGGGGTATTTTTGTGCTGTGATCTGCCCCTCTTGGGTCTTTGCAAATTGCCCTGACCAAGAAGACTTTGAAAGTCTGCATTTCCCATGCCCCTGATGGGACACGTTCCTTATAAAAATTTCCCTCTGGTTTTTAACTTACTCCTAAGGTTTTTGACAGGAAAGTGCAAGAATTATTTGAAAAAAATAAGAACATTGCAATCCACATAGACTGGGGGGCAGGGGAGAGGGCAGCAAAAGGGTCAAAAAATAGAGCATGGCAAGAGAAATCTAATTTAAAATCAGAAATGTGGGATATTTGGGAGAAAGTGTAAGTGAATTGACGTACACACAGACTCTGGCCAAAGCCATGTGATTACGGAAATGCTGCTTTGACAGCTAAGAAAGATTTGCAGGGTTTGGCTCCTGGAATTAAATGAGCTGACTGTTCTTACTGGGACGTTATGCAGAAGGATTCCAACCGAAACAGGAGTGCCAGCGTGGACAGGGAGTTTTGCCAGCCAAAGAGAGGAGAGCGAGCACCTGAGTTTGGGCAAGCTGTGCCAGACAATCAGAGAATAGTTTGGGTTTTGAAGAGGTCTTTAAAGGTCTTTTGTGCAACCCTCTGCAATGAGCAGGGACATCTTCCACTAGATCACACTGCTCAGAGCTCTGTCCAACCTGATCTTGAATATTTCACCCCAAGATCAACCACCTGGCCAGTAAATCCCTCTGTGAATGACTCAGGACAGTGTGACAGAACTCCTGTGCACTTTGGTGGAATTGTTTTCTCAAACACTCTGCAAAAACCCCCTTCATGTATAGAGGGATGCCTTTGGAGATGTTAAAGAAAAATATCCAGGTAGGGCAAATGGATCTCAACAAAAAATTGACCCCAGTTTCACTGTTCCTAAAGGAATAGCTCATTCAGCTGTGAGAAGACAGGAGGGTGTTCAGCTTTAATTTTCCAGCTGCATCCTGGAGTCTGAGCAATGTAAACCGGGAAAACGGGAGCTGAGAGCAGGCGCTGTCCTGGGAGGGTTTGAGCTTCGTTCTTGAATGCTGTGTGCAGAACAGCACAGGCCATGCAAATCTGGTGGAAGAGATTTCTCTCATTTCCAGCATCGTCAGGAATAAACTTCTGGAAGCCACAGCAAACAGAAGACACTGCAGAAAGCTTTTCACAGTGTCACTGGAAGGAGGCTTGGGAGCTGCATATCAATCCAGATCAGAGCCTTCTGTACTTGACAGCATGGTGCACAGATGCAAGAATTAGCAGTGTCAATGCTACAGCCCTGGGCTATCCCACAGAATCTGTGAGATCATGAAAAACCCATTGCAGTGGCCACAAATGAGCACAGCGACGGAGGAAATGGATATGTATGGAACGTGTCAGGAGTTTCTACCTTGGAGACAAAAACCAGAGATGTTGGCTCAGATGTGGTAGACCTGTGGGATTATCCATGGTACTCTGGGACTGCATTATTAGAGACTCTTGTATTAAGTTACCCTGTAGGAAACCATAAACCTTTATGTGGCACATATGGGCTTCCAGAAGTGGTCATTTGTTACATCAGTGCACAGTTAATTAATAGGATTTTGCACGATTTTGAAGAGTTGGTGAATGCCAGAAATCTTCAGTCAAATGATTTGAAGCAAAGTGGAGCTAAGGGAGTTAAAAAAATCTCAGATATTTAATTTTATATGTGTATAAAACCATTACAGGCACTGAGAAAGATCTGGATCTCACTCTGCTGGACTTAAGCAGACTGCCTTTAAGGCATTGGGTGTCATTAGCTGAAATTTTTCTCAGAAAGATGAGAATTAGAATGCCTTATCCAAATCTGGGCTGGGAAGCTGAGCTGATCTTGATGCACAGATAGAGAAATAAAAATACATGTACAAAATCAAATTATGTTTGAGGAGCTCAGTTACTTCAGACTCTGTGGCTGATGACTCCTGAATGCTGCTTTAGTGGCAGATGAGTGTAAACTGCAACATGAGAAGAATTTTTGCTTGTAAAAGGAGAAGATGCAAAGGGTTTAATGATGAGGTTGGTCTAGGAAAGAGGCCAAGAGAACATGTCAGCAGCGTGTGCTCCAGTATCCATGACAATATCGGCCGATGAAACTTCTATTTTAAAGATAAATCTTGCTCCAGGGATGGACGGCTGAGGAACCCCAAACACCACTGTGCTGAGCTCTTTGGGGATCTCAGTGACTGCAGTTAAAGAATATTCAATTATCGTTGCTCTGCCTTGAGCAGTGCGGCCATTTGGAGCACCAGGGACACGCTGCACCAGGAGCTGCAGCACACAGCATTTTCCTTCCTCTAAAGCCTGGAAAATCAGCCCCATGGCAATTACTGATCAGGAACTTGAACATGCAACCCCAGTGGGGGGAGGCTGCTGTGAGCGTCCAGCATGTTGCTGATAGCACAAATTCTGCTTTGCTTAAATCATTCCTTTGTTCTCCCAACCTCCCCATATACAGAGCTCCATTTGTCTTTGCGTGCCTTTGCACGTGACCAAGCCCCCTTTTTCCTGTGCTTCTGGCATCTGCAGAATGCTCCTTACCTTAGACTGATATCCTTCTGCTTGTTCCTTACCTTAGACTTATATCTAGGACATGGAATTTCGATTTCCTTTGTGTGTGACAAATCCAGCTGATGACCAAGGTCATCGGCTTCTTGAAGCTGGCACAGAGAAAGTCCCCAGCGTTGCAATTGTAATTGGCTGCCCAGAGAGGTGGTGGCTGCCCCATCCATGGAAGTCCATGCTTTCCACTTTGCAGCCATGGCCAGTTACACTGCCTGACTGTGCCATGGCTCTTCAGGAAAGTACATACGGGATTCCTCTTCATGGCAGGGTGCTCACAGTGTCTTCTTGGGGTCAGCCTATCTGGAAGAGTAAAGATCATTTGAATATTGAGAATCCTCAATATTCTTATTGAGGCGCCTTCCTTGAGAGTGCTTTCTGCAGCATTTTGGTGAGGCACTGGATTGTGGTCAGGCATTGGAACAGGCTGCCCAGGAGAGTGGTGGAGTCCTCATCCCTGGAGGGATTTCAAAGCTGTGTGGATGTGGCACTTGGGGACATGGGGCAGTGGTGGCCTTGGCAGTGCAGGGGCAATGGTTGAATTTGGTGATCTGAAAGGGCTTCTCCAACCTAAATGGTTCTGTGATTCTATATGCAGGTCAAATATTAGACTTGAAGCCACAGAAAGACAAGGGAACAAACCTCTTGCTCACCATCATTTTTCAGGTGAACAGGGACATGTCCAAGCCCTGCCCAGCACAGGGGGAGGTCTCTGCATGAGGAACGTGACAGGTCAGAGATGGGAAAGAAGATCACAAGCTGATGTGATTGAGCAGACCCAGACAGAGTTAGACCAAAAAAGGAGCTGTCCTGGTTCTAAGTTTGTTTTGCTCTGCCTCAGCAGAGAATCTTTGTTTTTACCATCAGCCAGGACATTTTAAAGTCAAATTTAGGTGGAACTTGCGGTCTTATATATCTAAGTACATAAAAGATCACCTCCAGCCCTTGAGACCTCAGTTGTCCTTACTGCTCTCTGCTAGATGTGGTCTCATCTTGAAATACAAGGAGCTGATATGCAGAGACCACCACATATCCCACCGGATGGGATGCTTATGTTTTAGGCACCAGTGTTAAGATCCTGGTGATCACGAACCCCATTCGCCCTGTCTGGTATAACTGCCTGTCTGGTTTGGGAGTGGGAGAAGAACCTCTGTTCCAGCAGAAATCAGGAACTGAAGCTTCCCAATACACCAGCATCATGATGTCCCCAGATTTTGGCAAGGAATGAATGTGACGTGGATCATTTTCTCTGCCACAAGTTGTAGATAGTTGTGTGATCTGTGTTTCAGATACCCAGTATTTCAGAAGAACTTGTACCCACTTTGGGACTTCATGGATCCTCGAAAGTTTTAAGCCTTCTTTCTGGTCTGATGGATTAAACTGATTTAGAATAGATACACAACTATTTGTAACCAGGTCATGCACTGAGCGTGATGGTCTGATTTTCATCCTCCTTTCAAAAGAATATTGAAAATAAAAAGCTGATAAAAGAAAATCAAAGCTGATTTGGTGGTTAGTCTGGCTGAGTCAGTCCAGCAGGATGGGGCATTCCAGAGGCATCTTTAGAAAACAAAGGCTGAAGCCTTGTCAAAAAGGATGTGTTAGTGTAGGAGAGTAATGATATCTAGGGAGACTTCACCCCAAGTCATCATGAGGGTTTTCGTGATGAATTCTGTTCTCCTTAAGGGTAATGGAGACATGATACAGCTTGTCATGGTGTCTGGGTGTCATGTATAAATCTGTGATAAACAGCAAGACAGATCAGAGGAATGTTTGAGTCCATACAGCGAGTGGTTATCTCCTACATGGATCAGCGAGTGGCGAAGGAAATACTCAGTGAACGTTTATCTGTATCTCCTCGGTACCTGTAAAGCCCTGTGTGGAGGCACGGATCAAACGCAGACAAAAGATTGCTCATAATGTGGAAGGAAGGGGAGAAGGGCCGGAACTGGAGGTACAAAGAGTCAGGCAGCACATTTTTAATGCCTGCTTGAGACACGCAGCACGTTATTGGCCTGAACTTTGCAGTATTGCTTTGACACCCTCAAACTTTGCATTCCTGAGATGTTCTCAGCAAATTCCACCACCTCAGTGCTGGCTGGGAAGGATCACTAGGAAAAGATCAGTTTGCAGTGTGGGATTTCATGACGTGTGTGTTGTGTTTGTAAAACCATCGAGGTCCACAGAGAACTGCCAGCAGTGAGTGGTGATGTCCTCTTCAGGTGAGCTGCTCTGAGTTAGCACAGGAAACACTGGGGCAGGCCTCAGAGTGGCCGTGGTGCTGGAGCATGGAACCTGCACTAAGATCAGGGCAAGACAGGTGGAAGGGAAGGAAACTTTCCCCTTGCATGGAGAACAGCATCCCAAAGGAGGTTTCTGGGCACTACAAAATCCAGGTGACAGCTCTGAGTTCCGGACAAGGCGTGTGGGATCTCATGGGAGGGCTGTTCTCAGGCAGGCAGGGGGAAGGAGCGTAGGTGTGGCAGAGGTGTTCACTGGGGCTGCTCTGCAGGCATTTCAGCAGCAAATAGGAAATGAGATTTGAGCTGTGTACAAGAGTTTGTTCCTTGTGTGATCCTGAGCATTTGGTTATAAAATCATGACATGAAAACACAGTTTAAACAAGGTTTAGCAGAGGCCACCTGCATTATCCCCCTGGGCCCATTCATGCATAACTATTGATTTATGGGTATTTGGGAAATATGAGGAATATTTCTCCAAGACTCCCTTTCCCATCATTTTTCACTCCAGGACAACTGTTTGCAATAACTTGTTTCTGACAGCTCTGGGGAAATTCAGATGTTCTGCATATCAGACAGTTGCCTATTAGCAAGTAGCAACATTTAGTTTGGTGTTTGATTTAATCTGACCCAGGCTGTGAGGATTGTCCAGTGGTGGCCATTGCTACCAGGTGAACACCAAGGATGGTCTGGTGCCCAGCCCATGTTTCTGCTGCTGTCTCTCACGCCAGCACAGGATGCAAGCACTCCTTGCAGTGTCCTCTCCCAGCCATTTACATGGGCTGTGTGCTGGCTGGAAAACCAGCTCTGGTGCAAAGGCCAGGCTGGGCAGGGCTTGGGGCAACCAGGGCTAGTGAAAGGAACTGGAGGGGCTTTAAGGTCCCTTCCAACCCACATCTTCTGTGTTTCTGTAAAGACAACTGTCCACTTTTGCAGGCAAAACAAGGCTATCCTAGAAGGGTAATAAACCACTTCTGTTGCTTTCTTGGAGGTTTTGGGTGGTTATCCTGCTGTTAGCTGCAAATATTGTAAAAGCAAACACCAAATGTTTCGGAGTCAACAGCTTGTCATGGAAATAAAAAGCATTCATCACTCCACAGAACTGTGTGTGAATCACAGAACCATGGAGTCACTGAGGTTGGAAAAGACCTCCAGGACCACCGAGTCCATCCTGTGATTGATCCCCACCTCGTCACCCAGCCCAGAGCACTGAGTGCCACATCCAGGCGTTCCCTGGACACCTCCAGGGATGGGGACTCCAAACCTCCCTGGGCAGCCCCGTCCAAGGCCTGACCACCCTTTCCATGAGGAAATTCCTCCTGGTGTCCACCCTGAGCCTCCCCTGGCCCAGCCTGAGGCCGTTCCCTCTCCTCCTGTCCCTGTTCCCTGCGAGCAGAGCCCGACCCCCCCCGGCTGCCCCCTCCTGTCAGGGACTTGTGCAGAGCCACAAGGTCCCCCCTGAGCCTCCTTTGCTCCAGGCTGAGCCCCTTTCCCAGCTCCCTCTTCCCAACTCTTCATAAGACTTACTGCCTAGACCCTTCTCCAGCTTCGTTGCCCTTCTCTGGACACTGTCTGGCCCCTCAAATGAGGAGTGTAAAAAGATTCACCCCTAATTTATATCTAAACTGGAGGGGCATGTATCCCAAAGCCCCAGGTGGAACTGGTGTGTTTCCTCCTAAAACATCTAAAGCCCAGGCTGAGTAAGAAAGGGAGACTGACAGGACTCCACGCTGGTGCTCTCCAGGCATTTTATTCACTGTTTCCAGCCCACACAGAGTCACCTTCACACTTCTGTACCCCAGGCACAGCTGCACTTCCTTGAGAAAGGAAATTATCTTCTTGGAGGAGAGTCAGACCTGCTTGGTCAGCAAAATGCACTTTGAGACACCTATATGAGAAGAACTGAGGGTCTGTTAAGATGGGAAGGGATAGGTTTTTCTCTTACTCCTACACTTTAGGAGTAACTCTGGGTAAATGGCACTGAGATAAGAGTGAGCTGAAACAGATGTGGAGCACAGCTACAAACAGGATGTGAAAATAAACTCATTACTCCATCTGCCCACCGTAAACAGCGTGAAATTAGCAGCGAGTGAGGAATAAAACTCCAGACAAATGTCCTTTTAAAGAGAGCAGAGGGAGCTGGAAGGGCTGCTATTAGAAAAGCAGAGGCACAGAAAGCCCTAGCCACGCACGGCTCAGTGCATATCCCAGTCCCTGGTCAGTCAAGGAGGAGGAAAATCCTGCGGCACAGAGCCTGCAAGGAGCTATTTTTGAAGGCCAAACCAGAAAGGCCACTCTATCTTTGGGAGGGAAGACCTCATATTGCTCTTGTCCCTGCCTTTTAGGAAGCACCATCAATTTCATAAGTCACGGAGATTTATTTTTTTCCCTAAGAGGTGCTGTCTTAATGTTGCATAAAATTACTCTCTCAGGGGCAGTGTGAGGAGAAAAACGTGGTGTTATGTTGTCTCAGTTGCAAAGACATCGCTAACAATAAAAGCCCCTGAATGATTTGGCTTTTAAGTGACACAATTACGGAACGGGTCATTCGTGACGCTGCAAGTGGCTTCAAGCACCTCTGTCATAAAGTCTGAATGGGGGTGTTTTATGCTGTGGGTTTGGGCTGTAAATATTCACCCCTGGCCTTTGTTCGATGAAGCAAGGCTCAGTTTGAGGATATATTTACTTAAAATTTTGCAGGAAAATTTCTCAAATGGTCAATCTGTTTGATTTATTTAAAGTGAGATCCCAAAGTGTTTTACAGCTTTTACAGGCTGGTTGTGTTTATAACCGTCCTGGGGAGTATCTTCTGCAATTCGTGTAGCGGAGAAAGGGAAGGAAGGTCATAATTTCTATTTTAACCTACTTTTCTAGCAGCTGACAGGACACTGACAAAGTCATCTCTTCTAGAATACAACCTGCTGGGCTTTATCCTCATTCAGAGGAGGTCCTTTGGAGAAAGCCAGAGTAAATAGACCAAGTACTTGTTTCTTTATTCCTATGGATTCTGCTCAGATGTGTTCTCTAGCTCATTTTATGGATCTCAGTGAAATTGCAAATTGCCCAAATGATATTTCAAGGAAACTGGTTCCCTGTGTTCGAAGTTCTTCAGTATATGACAGCCCAAGGCAGAGTTTCCTACATGCTGGAAATAATTTCTCTCTCCACATTTGGCAGATCCAAACAAGCCTTGAGTGCTAAATAAACCAGGTCTATGAATAAATCAGGGGCAGGAGAACTCAAATTTGAGATGATGTGAGATTTGAAATACCTGAAAGCTTGACGTTGGCCATGAGGCACTTTGAAATAGTCTGCAGTTAGATGAAAGGTTTCTCATTTGAGATTCCACTGGGATATTTCAGGAGGAAACCTCCTGGTGGGTTCACCCAAAGTTTGTAATAAACATAATTGAAGTATCTGAACTCCAGCTGCTACTTTCTACTCTAATCAAGAGCAACAGAGGCAGCTCCTTCTTAGCAAACACACTGTGACCGCTGAGGGAACAGAAATGGATGTACTGGGCTCAAGTGCTGAACTGGGAGGTGCAGAAATTAAGGAGAAGTAGCAGGTCTAGACAAAGGCAGAAAAGGGGACTTTATGAAAAGATCTGTAGGGTCTTGGAGAAGGCAGAGATTTCTTGAAGCCCTCAGAGATGGAGATCAGGGACTCACATTTTTCTCAGGAAGCAGGATTTTCTAATATTGTCCAAGTTGGGTCTCACCAGAAGCAGACACTGGAGGGAGTGGAAAAGCAGACAGTCTTTTCTGTCCTTACCCTTCTGCTTCCTATGCAAAGGGAGTTAGTTATGTTAGACACAGAGAGTTCCTTTGGGAAGTATTTGAGGAGTTCTCCTTCAAGGTCACAACAGCAGTCTCTGTTTTTATAGCACAGCAGGATCCAAAATTACTGTACGGGCACTGGAACTGATTCTCCCTTTCCATAAACTACGTTTGTCTCTTCCTCACTCTCCCAAGCTGTGGCGCAGTCATGTCTGACCTATGCCAAACGCTCCAGAGCACCACACCAGCTGGAAGGGGTGAGATTTGCCTTGTCCTGACCCTGTCACCTCTCTGCCACCTGGATGCCACACAACCATGTCCTGCTGAGCACGGCTGAGCCGCTGGCCCTGCCCTTTGCCAGGAGCAGCAGTGCAGCCATGAGCCTTGTGGGGAGCACATCCCCAGGAGTCAGTCTGGATGTGTCCAGCCTGCTTTAGCGAGGAGGAGCAGTAAAGAACACGGGATTGGCCTGCTCCAGGCACTGGGGCACAGCACCACCAAGCCCTGATGAACTAATTTATTGGTGTACATGTAGCAATAACATCTTCCTCCCGTGCTTTGGGCTCTCCTCTCCAAATGGGGAACAGAGCATTTTGTGTTGGTAAAGGAACTCTGAAGAGAATTTACAAAAGCTTGGAGAAAGCCAAGACAGAAACAGTGGGAGTCCTGGGGAGAGGGTGGCAGTGCACAAGGGCCAGCTCCTGGGATGCATGTGGGCTGACTACATGTCAAAACACCCACACAGAGCCATTTATAACTCCAGGAAGGTGTAGGCACAGTTGAATCATGTTCAAGGAGAAGAGGCCAGGGTCTCCATAGCATTGGGCTACTGTTAACTTTGAGGGGCAGAAATGAGATGGAGTGGTGGGGAAGAAAGGGTTTGAAATTATTTTTGTTCTCCAAGGAGGAAAAATCAATCACCAGGAACTGGTCAAGTTTCTGTCACTTATAATCCTGCTACCAGGCTGATCCTGTCATAGAACCATGGAATGATTTGGGTTGGAAGGGACCTCAAAGATCATCTGGTTCCACCCCTCTGCCATGGCCAGGGACACCTTCCACTGTCCCAGGCTGCTCAGAGCTCCATCCAACCTGGCCTTGAACACTTCCAGGAATGGGGCATCTGCACAGCTTCTCTGGGCAGCCTAGAAGAAGGAACCTGTGGAGGACACGATCGGTTTCCCCCCGGGGCTGCCCCATGGCGCTGACAGCTCCTCTCCGGTTCCCTTGCAGAAGGTATGGCGGAAGCCGTGGGCTCGAGCAGGGACTGCCTGCAAGCGGGGGAGGCCTGCACCAACGACCCGGTGTGCAGCGCCAAGTTCCGGACGCTGCGGCAGTGCATCGCGGGCAATGGCGCCAACAAGCTGGGCCCCGACGCCAAGAGCCAGTGCCGCAGCACCGTGACGGCCCTGCTCTCCAGCCAGCTCTACGGCTGCAAGTGCAAGCGCGGCATGAAAAAGGAGAAGCACTGCTTGAGTGTCTACTGGAGCATCCACCACACGCTGATGGAAGGTCAGTAGAACGGGGCACTCATTTCTGATGATTTTCCTAAAACGGAATTGCTCACGGGCCTTTCTACAGAGCTACCCAGCTCTGAAGTTGCTGCAAAATACCCCTGTATTAACCTGTTCCATCTCAAGATATACTGGTAGGACCCGAGGGAGCAGCATGAAGCTGTGTTGGAGGGTGTTAAGTTGGAGATCAGGGAAAGGTTCTTCCCCCAGAGGGTGCTGGGCACTGCCCAGGCTCCCCAGGGAATGAGCATGGCCAAGAGGCTGCCAGAGCTCCAGGAGCTTTTGAATAACGCTCTCAGGCACGGAGTGGGATTGTTGGGGTGTCCTGTGTAGGGCCAGGGCTTGGACTTGAGGGTCTCTGTGGGCCCCCTCCAACTCAGGAGGTTCGATGATGCTATTGATCCCCATGGTACTGACATTTTGGAGAAAGCAGTCCTGAAAACCTGAGATCCCTCCTTCCTGGTTTTTTTAACCCAACCTCTTTTATGATATTCCCAATATACACTGAGATCTTTTGCTGGAGAAATGCACAGCATATTTTGCATCTAAGTATGTTAACCAAGACCATGAACACCATAAATTTTACAGAAACACTACATAAAGCACAGGCATTGAGGAAAAAACAGCATGAACTTAAAAAAAAAATCACTCTCTTAGAATGTCTCAAATGCACCTGTGTCTTTGGGTTAGTGAAGATTTGGGGCTGGTGACATCAAGTTGGAACATAAAGTGTTCCCAGAGCCAGTATTCAATAAGTTTGGATTTTGACGTTTTTTAAGAGTCACCATAAACTGCACCTCAGTGGACATAACTCTTCCTTGTCAGGCTGGTGAGTATTTTATGCACCATGAAAATTAAAATGGGGCATAAAACAGACCCTTCCAGCCATGGGTTGTGAAATAGATTAATAAAACACTGCTGGCTGAAACCTGAAAGGAAAAGTGCAGGGGTGAGACCACAGGCCAAAAGGCCAAGCAAAACAAAGAGGATGGACACGACAGTGCACAGGCTTGCCAGGATGGAAACTGGCTGATCAAGTTCCTGGGAAGCTTTCAGGTGCCACAGCTCGCAGGGTGCTGAGCATGGTGCTTTGAACTGACTGGGGAAACACAGGAGCTCAGCATCCTCGTGCATCTGGTCTTTCCCACAATTATGTGCCAGATTTGCTTCCGCTGAAGGGAAGCCTGGGGAAGACGTGGCAATCCAGCTTCTCCATTCATCGCAGTGGGTGGCGTCACAGCTCCTTCCCAGCTGACCTTCATGGCTCAAACTTTGGAAACAGGTCATCTGTGACATGTGTAGGACAGTGCTGTCATGAGGATTTCCAGCTCTGGGACACGGAATGCTTTATGTTGGAAGGGACCTGAAAGACCATCTAGCTCCAAGCCCCTGCCATGGGCAGAGAGGGACGCCTTCCACTAGAAGGAAGAGGAGAGAGAGGCTGGCAAGGAGTGCTGAGAGCAGGCAGGGGCCAGCTGTGGGTCTCCAGATGCAGAACAGGAGTGTGGTGCTGGCTTGGGACTTCCAGCTTGGAATGACTGGGAGAGGGCTGCTCTTGGAGGCTGACAACAGCTCTACTTCACTTCTCTGCTGTCATGTCCTGAGCCCCACACTTTTTCAAACAAGTGACTTCATTTGCAGTGCAGATTCCCACACCAAACTTTTGATTTCCTTGCCTTAATTTCCCCAGGGAGATATATTTCACAGCGGTCACAGGTTTCAGAGTCCTTACACATGTTTAATTACTCAGAAGGGAAGCCAATCCACATGGTCCATGTTGAGCTTTGTTTCTCAATCCCACATACCCGGGAGGCTGCAAAAAGCTTCCTAGAAACCCTCTTGCAAAAACAATTGTGGAAGTGCGTACTCAGGGAATTTACAAAGCACACTATTTACTCAGCTCCTCTTGAGCACGCCGCGTTTAGCCACCTTCCCATTTAGAGACACAATAACATGATGACAACCCGATAACAATTCTCTGATAAGGTGCTTTATCATCAGGACATAAAACTGCTATGCTGGAAAATACAAATGGGCCCCTCTCCAGTCGGTAACGATGCAAGATATTTCAATGAAGGTGTAAAGCTGCCTTGTAATGCACCTGTGGTAATTGTGCAGGGCTGTGGGCTCTGGGAGCCATTTCTTCCTGCCCGCAGCTGGAGGTCAGCATATGCCTGGAGCGTGAGGTTGGATAGTGCTTTTATCCCAGCCAGTACATCTGCTGCTGCTGTCCACATCCATCTAAATGTCTAATAAAAAAGCCAACAGATACTGAGCTGTTTGCTTCAATAATATTCCACCGTATCCATCAGGATGATGGGGCATTACAGACCATTGCACAGATGAAAGGGAAGCACCAGTTGAATAAAATCAGCTTCCCAGAGACTTAAAAACAAAGAGAGGAAGTTTCTGTGAGAGCTGTGGGTCATTAGCTTTATGCCAAGTAAGAAAAGGCTGTTGGCAAAGAGAAAGGGAGAGGTGACAGTAAATATGGAGTGTGTTGTCACACACATAACCCTGTGCACAGCCCTGTCTGTGTCCTGAAACGAGGTGAGGACCTTTGACCCAGGGAGGGGCATAGAGGAAACAGCAATAATGGTGATGGAAACCCTGTGTGTGCAGGGAGCTGGTGGTTTGAACTCTGCCCGTGAGAAGAGCCTGTGCTACAGCTTGGAGAGTGCCCCAGGGCTTGAGCTACAGGGAGTTGCAACTCAGCAGTTCCCTGAAGGCTGCCCCACTCCAAAACTGAGATATATTGTTAAAAGCCAGTTACATCCTATTCCCTTCTCCAAGGATGAATCCACACACCTGTTCCCATGGCTCTGAGTATCCATTTACTTGTGGCCTTTAGAGCAATAGTCCCCTTGGACCCACCAAACAATCCTTCACTGCAGATGTCAAACCTTGTGCATCTCAGCCATCCCTCAGGAGCCTCATCTACCTTCTCACCAATTTCTCTCTTCCCCCCAGGCATGAATGTTCTGGAGAGTTCCCCTTATGAGCCGTTCATCAGGGGCTTTGATTACGTCCGGCTGGCATCCATCACTGCAGGTAGGTGGGTGGGAAATGCTCTGACACCTCCTGGTGCAGGGAGGGAGGGACCTGGCTGTGGGGTCAAGTGCTACAGACAGGGAAATCCTTTGTGCTCCTTGTGAGCATTGCATGGTTCAGGTCTAGCAATTGTTTTCCAAGGAGTTGCCTCTGATTCCTGTGCTAAACTGTTACATGTTCTAGGAAAAATCACTTGTGATTTTTGTCTTTTGGCTGTTTCATGTCCATACTATGAAGGACAGGGACTTAAAGATGTGGTACAAAGACCCCTTCCAATGACCCATCCCAGGGAGACTCATTCTCCATAGCAGGTGGATGATCTGTTCCATGCAAACACCTCATCAAACAGGAGCTGCTTGGGTGTTGCTAGGTTTGAGAAGGTGCTTCCACATCAGTCACAGGATCAAACTCTGCAGGAAAAAAGGTCAATAACCACCTGCCCTGAGGGCAACCTCAGGACCCAGAGCCATGTTCTGCTCTGCACTGTAATCCTGTTAACAACTGAGCAGAGCTGCCTGCCACCTTTTAACTCCTCGAGGGCTCAGCAGTTGAAAGGTCAGTGTGGCCACCAATAACCCATCCATCACCAGTGGCACAGCCCTCACCACAGCCAGCCTGTGCACCACAGCCGTGGGGAAGCTTTACCAAGAGTGGGTTTTTTACCAGACTACCTGTCTGGGAGCAGGTAATGTGCTCCTCCTGTGTCTCTGGCAGATGTGCCCAAACAGCTTT
This sequence comes from Cnemophilus loriae, assembly GCA_013397755.1. Taxonomy (NCBI): domain Eukaryota; kingdom Metazoa; phylum Chordata; class Aves; order Passeriformes; family Corvidae; genus Cnemophilus; species Cnemophilus loriae. The sequence continues at coordinate 568,734 of VZTF01004743.1, forward strand.
TCCAAATGTGTGCCTTGTTCTGGGGTGACAGCCACAGCTGGAGTGCACCCAAGCGAGGAAGGAGCAGCATGTCCCTGCAGCTGGTGGATGTCTGCAGCCCCCACCACGGCCAGGCACTTGTTGGGTGAAAATGTCCAGGAGCAAATGAACCCATCAGCCCTGGACAAGCGGAGCAGAGGGGGTGGGAGGTGCTCCCTGACCTCGCTCTTGCTGACTCCACCTCGCAGGTCGGTGCGTGGACGGGGAATTTTGTTTGCTGGGTCATGGTTTTCTTCACTGGAGTTTTTCCCCTTCTTCTGAGTCCTGGAAAGCTTCAGAGCATGGGGAAGTCTAGGGATGTGGATTTTTATGCATGGTTAACACTCTCAGGTTTTTAAAGCAAGTCGAAATAGGTTGTGCAGCAAAGTGAATGGGCCCAGAGCAGCAGGGATTCTTCGGAGGACTTGGCATCCACTTAGGGACACAAAATTTCTTAAGCTTTTTGTCCTTATTTTATACTAATCAAAATCTTCTATAACCTAACTTATGAGCTGCTGCCCTCTGCCTATCCAGTGTCCAGGGTCATATGGTCAACACTGCCAAAGGACCGTCTTTCAAATCTACCAAAAACAAGTCCCAAGAACTTGTTGAAACATAAGACACATAGGCCAAGTGAAAGCAACAGGTACATTAAACTAAATTTTACATAAACAATATATGGCCACTACTAAAACTGTACAAATGGAACCATATCCCTTCACTCTAATTGCAGCAGTGATTTAAAAAGCACATCCACTGGTGTTGTGTGGGAAGAGGAGAAAATCCAGCATGTTCCCTGTGATTTATTGGCTGAATGGGTAATGAAACCCTTCCAAGTAACTGTTTCCTACACGTTAGCTGGCAGCTCCCCAGCATAAACCAATGCTCTGACAATATTCACCTCTGGGCACTTTTAAAGGGAAGTATTTAGTGATGGGAACACACCAAGCAAAACTTTCACCCATCATAAAATAACTGAAAAACTTGGAATTTGACTTCCAGCTCACTGTAAGCAGCAGGAGCAACAGGAAGGGAAAAATAAATGCTGGGAGAAGGAGCATCTGATAAAGTCAGGGAAATAAAGGAGGGTAGCCAGCTCTGAAGTGCTCAGGGAGACTGTCAATGTTTTAACACTTGTCAGCAGTGACTGGCTGGTTTTAACTCCCAGTCAAAGATAGGGCTTGACTCTGCATTGGGAATTTATCATTCTGGGGATTTTTCCTCAGTGGAAAAATCTTTCTCTGCTGGGGAGAGAGTCCTTCTGGTGTGCTGCAGGTCATGATTTTAATTCAGAGGGGTGAAAACCAGCTTCAAATTCATTTTCTCTCTCAAGCTTGAAGGACCCTTGTCTTACCTGCTCGATCAGACACAGTCTGATGTTTCCACTGACTCCTGCCAGGGACCCTGTAGCATTTTTCCGCCCCATAAAACAGACCCCCATCCACCTTTGAAGGAGCCCTACAACCAGTGTTAGACAAATACCTTTCCCTCTTCCTTTTCCCCATTTATAGAGATGGCTGTTGGCATATAAACCCATAGGGATCATGAGATCTCTACTTTCCCACTGAAGACACTATTTTTCTCATCCATCACTACAGTTTTTGCTTCATTTTCCTGACCTTTCCCCTTGCTGCAGGTTTCCTCCACCTTCCCTGCATCCCACAGCAAACCTCTGCTTCCCCACCCAGACTGGGACGTTCTTTCTCCTCTTGTTTAGGAGGGTGGAAATGCAGAGTGATTTTGCTGAAGTCAGCATAGGGTGACCATGCAAAGAGTGTGGGGAGAGACCCACATGCCCTCGCATCCAGGCAGCATCAGGTCCCAGGGGCACGAAGCTGGATGGTGCCTCTGACCCCACCCTGTGAAGACACTGTCACCACTTAAGACATGGGGATGCTGGGTCGGACTGGTCTGAATGGGGCACATTGCAACCCAGACAGGTCTCGTTTAGCTGGGCGGATCCTGGGGTGAACAAAGCAGAGCTGCTGCCAAAGCCAGCCATGACCCTCCAGAGGCCTAAAGAAAGTCCCTGCCCGGGGCAGTGAGTCTGAGGTGCCAGGAATTAATGCAGAGCACCCGTGTATCAGAGACCCAGCTTTGCCACTGACTCAGTCTTTGATCTTGAGCCACTTGTGGACACAGAAGGTCCATTAGTGGAGATCCCAGCACTCGAGTGGATCCACTCATGGCCATAAGTAGATGCACTTTCTAATGCCTGCTGTCTTCCAGGCATCAGGCTGGTTATTTGACATTTGTAAAGTGTCATCAGATGCCCAGATTAAAGCAAAATTCATTTTATTAAATATATGAGCTTGGTGAAGTGAGCTCTGAGGAGTGAAGTCTGGTACGTGACTGTGGCACTTCTTGGGAAAAGATGAGTATGAAAAGGGGATTTGGTCCTAGCAGGACACAGAGAGCAAACCTACACTTCACCCTGGCCGCTGCCTTCCTGGAGCGGGTGTGGTCTCAGCGAGGTGGCCATGGCTGGGAGCAGGGTGGGGATGAAGGTCTCAGGGGTGGTGCTGCTGGCAGGCAGGTCAGCGCAGGACCACCTCACCGTGTCCCACCACCCCACAGGGTCTGAGAACGAGGTGACACAGGTGAACCGGTGTCTGGACGCCGCCAAAGCCTGCAACGTGGATGAGATGTGCCAGCGGCTGCGCACGGAGTACGTCTCCTTCTGCATCCGGCGCCTGGCGCGGGCCGACACCTGCAACCGCTCCAAGTGCCACAAGGCCCTGCGCAAGTTCTTCGACCGCGTGCCCCCCGAGTACACCCACGAGCTGCTCTTCTGCCCCTGCGACGACACGGCCTGCGCCGAGCGCCGGCGCCAGACCATCGTCCCGGCCTGCTCCTACGAGTCCAAGGACAAGCCCAACTGCCTGGCGCCTCTGGATTCCTGCCGGGAAAACTACGTCTGCAGGTAATGCCCACGCGCAGGGGTGGTCCACATGGAGAGCCATCCCTTGCACAGGGGTGCATCCACGGGTGACAGCCCTGTGACTGGAGCCAGTGCACTCACCTGCAGGGTCCTCCCAGGGCTCACCATCCCACCACAACCCGCTGACAGGCCGGTGCCTTGGTGGCCCCTTCCCCTGAGCCGTGTCCTTGTATCCTACAGAACGTGTTAACAGACAGAAGGAGATGTGAGATGATCATGCTGAATTTTTTTAGACATCTTCTGTGGATTTTTGGCTTTGGTCCTAGAGAAAGACCCGCTGTGGAAACAGTTCCAGGAAGGTGCAGGCAGAGCAGGAATATAGAGAAGGGGTCCTTACAGCCACTTTCACCGATCCATCTCCCTCACTGTCCCTCTTCCCCAGCCCAGGGCATCCTCAAGGGGCACCCAAGGTATCTTGACAGCCACAGGCACTTGTGAAGGCCTTAAAACCATGTTTGTTTGTTTGCTTGTTTAATTAGAAAAATTAATCGATATATATAAAAAATATACCCTTCTGCTGCAAGGCTGAGTGTTGGAGAGACCTTATAGCACCTTCCCATACCTGAAAGGAGCCTACGAGAGAGCAGGAGAGGGACTTCGGACAAGAGCAAGAAGTGACAGGACAAGGGGGAATGGCTTGAAACTGAAGGAGGGTAGATTTAGATGGGATATTGGGAAGGAATTCCTGGCTGTGAGGGTGGGGAGGCCCTGGCACAGGGTGCCCAGAGCAGCTGTGGCTGCCCCCTCCCTGGCAATGTCCAAGGCCAGGTTGGACGGGGCTTGGAGCACCCTGGGGTAGTGGAAGGTGTCCCTGCCCATGGCAGGGGGTGAAACAAGATGATTTTTAGGTCCCTTCCAACCCAAATCATTCTGTGATTCTGTGATTCAGTGATTCTATGTTTTGGTGATTGCAACAGGAGTCTCAGAGTCCTGGTGTCATTCCAGATCCACCGCACGGTCTGTGGCCAGCCTGGTTGGCTCCTCTGTTTCCATCCAGCCCCAGTCACACACACCCAGACCCATCCCCTGCGCACACTGACAGCAGAACCCCTTCAGTGCTTTTCCTTCATCTCCACTATTGTCACCTCCCTGTTTCTCAAAAAGTCTTTGATATTCCAGAAGGTTAATCCACATAGAGCTCTCGGGAGTGGAGTCCACCTGGCAGTGAGAGATGTAAGACAATAACAGCACCATGGGGGCCCCAGCCCAGTGCCCTGCGTGCAGCTGGGCCATGAGCAGACACCTGGGGGAGAGCACAAGAACAAGTGTAGGACACACCTCCCTGTATTGTCCCAGTCTCTAATTGCTGAGCTGAACTTCCAGCAGCCGTCCCCTACCAGCACATCATCTTTTAATTACGATAAAAATATTATCTATTTTCACAAAGGGAGGTGAGAACAGCAGCATGCTCTTGGAAGCACAGAAGTACAAAAACTCTCAACACTCTGCACCCCAGAAACATGGAGGCGAGAGAACAACTGAACTGTGCAGAAGTAGACTCTGAAAGATGTAAAGCCCCCGGGCTGACCAGGCCCTGCTCAGATGTTGTCCCCTGGCTACCCAGGGGATCCGAAATGGACGGGTGCTGCCTTCTCCCTCACATGACAAGAGGGCCCAGTGGGGAGGAAGAGGTTCAAAGCGGAGAGCGTTACTCCCTAGGAGACTGGAAACTATTTCCTGCAAGCAGCAGAGCTGTTAATTATCTGGTCCCTTGGTCTCTGAATATATAATATAAAATATCCTCTAGAGACACAGAGGGAGCAAGAGGTTGACATGTGACCTGGTCAAAGCCAGCAGTGCAGAATCCACAAGGAGAGCCAGGAATAAATCATAAAGAAATGGAGCGAAACACTCCAAGTCTCACCCTGTCTGCACTGCAGCTCCTGCACAGCTTTAACCCTTTGAACTTCCCAGCTCAGAGGGGTGGGATCTACTAATAGGGATTATATAAAATCTGCAGTCACTATCTGCCTTCTCTAAGCCTCTAAACAATGCAGCAAGTTTTGGGAAAGAAGATTTTTCCTGTCCATGTTACAGGAGAAAAGGGCTGGTATGGGGCAAATATGGGAACAAAGATGAGGAAAAAAAAGAAGACAAGGATGTAGGGGAGAAGTGGGCTGGAAAGTGCAGATTGGAATGCTGACACTGACCAGGAGCAAGAGCAACATGTCTGGAAGAGAGAGGATGTCTGTGAGGAGCAACGTGCTCCATTTTTCTGAGATTGCCCAGGCAGGGTAAACATTTGAGGTACTCAGTTCACAGCTCAGACAGTGCAGGTTGTCACATAAAGAACCCTCCCTTCAAGTGTTGTCAGTGCTGATGCTTGCTTGAGTTTCCTAAGCAGCTCAAATGCCATGTGAAATCCCTTCCTACCTGGCCACAGAACGAATGTTGAGATGGATCTGGATCTCCAGCTGTTGCTGTGTCCTGCCTGAAACCCTGTGTTGATGTCTCAGATATCCTACAATCTCCAAACACCACCATGTGCCAAGAGCTGGCTCATGCCTAGAGAATTACGTGGCAAATAACTGGCTGGCAGAATGATTTGCCTGTTCCACAGGCTCCAGAGGGTCCTTCTCCTGAGAATGCGCATCTGCAGCAGAGGATGGGGCAGCAGCCCTGGTGATGGGTAGAACATTTCATATCTGAACCTTTGGACATTTCCCTTGATCTGAGATGACCTCAGCTATATTTAGTCTTTAGAGAGAGAAACTGGACCAGAGCAATTCTCTGTTTCATCAAATCAGAGTAAAAAAGAAGGTTGGGGTCTTTAGGCAAAGTTACTACCCAAAAGCTAGAAAATGGCAACACGGGCTGATTTCCTTCCTGGCAACAACTCTTCCCTCAAAAACTAACCTCACACAACAGGGAACAAACATTTCTTCTGAGACTGGACCTTTCTTGCAGTCCTGGAGGAAGCCTGTGAAACATTAACTGCAGAACCTGTTCAAAACCTCCTCCTGGTTTTGCTGGGGCGGGCAGGAGATTGTAAAAGGACGTTTTTGTTCAAACTGTTTGAACAACACCTACAGCAGCATTTTGCAAACGCGTTCCCTTCTGTGAACACCACAGGTGAGCTGTTACATCCCCTTTTGCCCCAGTTACCTGTGGTGATGTGTCCCATTTTGTGCTCTGGCTCCATCAGGTCGCGCTACGCAGAGTTCCAGTTCAACTGCCAGCCATCCCCGCAGGCGGCGAGCGGCTGCCGCAGGGACAGCTACGCTGCCTGTCTGCTGGCCTACACCGGCATCATCGGTAAGAGGCTGCTTCTCCCCGTGGGCTCCTGCCCAGTTTGGGTGGGAAATGTCTCCTCTGGGTGGGAAATGTCTCCTCTTACTCTGGCTCTGAGGACAGTGAGGTGGAGAGCTGAGATCTCAGGGGCATCACAGAGTCATGGAATGGTTTGGGTTGGAAGGGACCTGTAAAGCCCATCTCATTCCAACCCTCTGCCATGGGCAGGGACACCTTTCACTAAACCAGGTTGCTCCAAGCCACATCCAGCCTGGTGCTGGTCTTTCTCCCTTCAGTGACATGACTAAGCCATGGGTATGGGGTAACTTTAGGATGGCTGCAGTGGAGGGAGAAAAACTGTGGGCTACTGCAAGATTCGAGATTCTCTCTCCGGTGGAAATAGATGGGCTATTCCAGGGTGTCTGCTCTGCCAGGGATTCCCTGATGCCATCATCAGGGATGACCATCATTTCCAGTGATGCCACTGGAAATCACCATCCACTGAAGTTTTTCTGACTTCAAAGGGTGTCAGATTGGGGTTTCAGATGCTGCAAAGCTCACCTGGCAGGAGCTGGCACAGGCACAGACAAGAGTCCAAAGAGAAGTGCCAATGGCTTTTGGACCAGGTCTATCCTGATGGATGAGATAGACTGACATTTTTGGGCCAACAGTTCATTCCATTTTAATCCTTCATTCTGGAGATTGAGATTGGCTTTTTCAATGACAGCATGAAAACCTTTGCACACGTTCACATACGGTTTTTGAATGCTCAGCCTGGAGAATAAAAGGCTTCAAGAAGACCTTAGAGCTCCTTCAAGGGCCTCCAAGAGAGTTGGAGAGGGACTTGGGACAAGGGTCTGGAGTGCCAGGACACGGCAGAATGGCTTCCCACTGCCAGAGGGCAGGGTTAGATGGAATACTGAGAAGGAATTCCTGGCTGTGAGGGTGCTGAGGCCCTGGCACAGGGTGTCCAGAGCAGCTGCGGCTGCCCCTGGATCCCTGGAAGTGTTCCAGGCCAGGTTGGACAAGGCTTGGGGCACCCTGGAATAGTGGAAGGGGTCCCTGCCCATAGCAGGGGGGTGGGACTGGATGGGCTTTAAGGTCCCTTCCAACCCAAACCATTCCATGATTCTCTGAATGTTACTAGGGAACCTGAATTCCCAGAAACTGCCCGTTCCTTGGACTAAGAGCACTTTTTAATTGACTGAAGGCTGAAGGTACGACCAAAAGGGTTGTGACTGCTGCTCTTCTCCTCCCTGGGAGCAAACCGGATCCATGACATCAGCACTGGAAGGGTTTTGCTGCTGTCATGGAGGGGCTTGGCTGAGGCAGAGTAACCCAGGAGAGCAGCACGAAGGGATGTCACTGACCCTTCCTGGAGCACCTGCCCTGCAGTAACACTTGTCCGTCGGTCCTGGCAGGCAGCCCCATCACCCCCAACTACATCGACAACTCAACGTCCAGCATAGCTCCCTGGTGCACCTGCAACGCCAGCGGGAACCGGCAGGAAGAGTGTGAGAGCTTCTTGCACCTCTTCACCAACAACATCTGTCTCCGTAAGTGTCCGTGGGCATTGCTGCACGCTGGTGAGGCTTCTTGTGCATGGGGGCGTGGAGATGCCATGGTCCTCTAGAGTCTGTAGGTGTCCAGCTCCCTGTGTTACCAACAAAGGAGCTCTGAAGAGCCTCAGGCATCCATTTGGGTGATGCAGAGAAAGGGGCTGGGAAAGGGATGCTTCCCGCTGCCCTGACAACCCTTTTCTCCATCTTTCCCACACAAAGAAAATGCCATTCAGGCCTTTGGCAACGGGACTCATCTGAACACAGCCGTGGCCCCGTCCATCCCCCCCACCACACAGATGTACAAGCAGGAGCGAAATGCCAACAGGGCTGTGGCGACCCTCAGAGAGAACAGCTTTGAGCACCTCCAGCCCACCAAGGTAGGAGAGGACGGGCCTGGCCCGGAGGAGTATCGGCCATGTCTGTGCCTCCTGCAGCCTCCTCACCTCAACTCTTTCTTCCACCTGTGTCATTTCAGTCACATGCAGACACCTAACCTACCCTCCACCTCCTGGAGGCCTGATTCACCCTTCCCTTCCCTTCCCTTCCCTTCCCTTCCCTTCCCTTCCCTTCCTTATTGAGAGATATGTTTCATTTAGAAGTACTGGGAAATCCATGGAGTTTTCAGCCAGGAGCACCGGCTTGGCTCCTCACCCTTCTTTAGAGCATCAGTTCAGCTTCAGACAAGCATTTCAACTTCCCAGGACACAGGTTCCTCCCTTGTTGGATGAGGATTCTAGAGGTCATAATACAGAGGTTTAACTAAGGTTTGCTAAGCATTGGAAAAATTGAAAGGAAAGGTTCTGTTCATCAGCAAATTATTACTATCAAAATAATATTAAATTGAAATTATTTTAAAACAAATAACAGGTTCATTTACTGATGATGGCTGGGATAAGCATTAAATATTTTATTTTTAAATAAAACAAAATGACCTTGACTTGCCACCCACCAGAGTAATTTTCAGATTCAATTAATTTACTATTGAATAATTAACAGTGACCCTGATTTGCTGAACGCTCAGGTTACAGAAGCTGTCAGTTTTAACTAGACTCCAAGGACTGAGCGTGGGCTTTGCGCTGGGCTGACTGATACCTTCAGAGAGCTTCCAAATGCAGGTTATTTTAAGGCTTATCACTCTTTCTTTTGCTGAGAAAACACTCGATTCACCTGTCTCCACCCTGTTTTCACAGAGCAGCAGGTTGGGAGGTGGAGAAAAGTGGCCTCAGGTTCTCTCACTGCTCTCCAGGGCACTGGTGGCACTGCTGCAGAGCACAGGGATACCTTCACCAGGCCAGAAGCTTGGCACCCAAGAGATCTGGAGGATTTCCCTCAAGCTGGTGCTTCCCAAACCTTAGAGAAATCCAAGTAGTGACCTCAGGTCCAGATCTAGCACTGAGAACTTCATCCTGGAAGTGATGGAGAAGCTGTGAACTGTCTGTAGCCAGGATAGTATTCCCAACAGCAAGTGGGAAGCTGGAAAATGCAGCTTCAGTAAAGGATGGCCCTGCCACATCTCCAACCTCCTCACGGCAGCAGCACATCCCTCCGCTGAGGTGTGAGTGCTGCTGGAGCATGAGCCCTGCTGGCACTGCAAGAGAAACCTGAGATTTGGGTCTTGACTTCAATTTCAGACCCCATTCGATGTTTAATGAGGTTGGCACCTCTGGACCTGATGCGGAAAGCTGGTGAAATGGCTCCCAGCACCATGGAGGAATATTCCACACCCACCTTTAAGGCCACCAGGTCGAGTCACTGGCCAGCAGTGGCTCCATAAGATACACGGATCGCCACTGACCTGAGTGGGCATCCAGGCACCCATCTCACACAGACACCTCCAACCAGTGTCCAAACAAGTCCTGTGCCCACAAATGACTCTGCTGTGACACTATCTTCACCAGCACCTCCTGAAGAGCTGCGCTGGCCTCCAGGCCAGAGTCTGGGTGCTGAAATCAGCCCTGGCCCCTCTGCACGTGCACACACTTGGGGCTGCACAGCCCCCAAGCCCCAAATCCTCTGAGGCACCAAGGAGGGACACCAGTTTGGTTAGAGAGATGGAGCCTCTCTCCTATGAGGAAAAACAGAGAATTGAGATTGCTCAGCCTGGACAAGAGAAGCTTCAGGGTGACCTAATTGTGGCCTTCCAGTGCTTAAAGGAGCTCCAAGAGAGCTGGAGAGGGACTTTGGACAAGGGCGTGAAATGATAGGACAAGAGGAATGGCTTCCCACTGCCAGAGGGCAGGGTTAGATGGGATATTGGGAAGGAATTGTTCCCTGTGAAGGTGGGGAGGCCCTGGCACAGGGTGCCCAGGGAAGCTGCGGCTGCCCTGGGAAGCTGTTCCAGGCCAGGTTGGACAGGGCTTGGGGCACCCTGGGGTAATGGAAGGTGTCCCTGCCCATGGCAGGGGGGTGGAATAGGATGGTCTTTATGGTGTCTTCCAACCTGAACCATTTCACGATTCCATGATCAGCCGCACGTCTCACCCCACGCTGACTCCTTTCTCTTTCAGGTGGCTGGAGAGGAGAGGCTCCTGCGTGGCTCCACTCGTTTGTCCTCAGGGACCTCCAGCCCAGCAGCCCCTTCCTGCTGGGCGGCCTCTCTGCTGCAGATGTGGCTTCTCCTCGCCCCTGCTGTGCTGAGCCTCCCCGTGATGTGAGGCAGGGCTGGCACACACCAGGCAGAGACTCAGTTCGTGTTGGTTTCTTTACTGAACAACCAGACCAGGAACTTTTTCAGGAGGAGGGCAGGGAGAAGGGAGGGGATGGGAAGGCGAGGTGAGTGTTTGGGCATCCCTTCCTCCTCCTCATCTGCCTGCCAGTTCATTTGATTTTATATGATCAGCATTGTTGACAACCAGCTCATTCTTGGTCCTGGCCACCTTTCCACACCACAGTTTGGTTGTTGTTTCTCCAGCTCTCTATGGTTGGAGCCATGGACAATTCCCTTGGAAAAGATGAAGGAGAGAGTTGGTCCAAGAAATGAGAGCTGCAAAGGAAATGCTTTTTCCTGCCCCAGCCAAGAGGGGAAAGACTTTTGATGGATGGGTGAATGGATGACCTGTCAGGTTTCCTGAAGCCCTGACTCACGCTGAGGGGCTCTTGACAGGACATGTCAAGTGATGTGGAGTTCAGACTGTCTCCAGGGTTGCTCAGGACCTGAAGGACAACCCACCTGGTTCCTTCAGACTGAAGAAACCAGAGTGCTGGTGAGAAGGTGGTTGGTTTTGTTCACTGGAGAGGAACCTGAAGCACCTCTGGGGAGGACCAAGTAACCACACTCAAACTGGCTGGCAGGGATTATTCCACCCTCTCAAAACCATGGCCAGAGTGCAACCAGCATCCATGTCCCAGCTGTCACCTGCCCCTCGGGCCCTCCTTCTTAGGGACCTGTGTCGTGTATTGATGGCATTCAGGAAGAAACACGTGTGTTGCATTTTGTTTACAGCTGAATTTTCTGTGTCCCAACCCAAGCATCTCTATCCACTGGTCCTGTACAGTGTTTGGGGCATTTTCTGTCACATTCAAACAACCAGAGGCCAATATTGTCTCACTCCAGGCTACCCTTTCTCCATCAGGGGTCGATGTGTGAGCCCAGGGGCAGGATTCGATGTGAGTCCAACACATCCCTCTCTCACATGCTACCTGCTCATCCACTGGTCTCACAGGCACAGCGTTTCAGCCAAGGGATTTCATTCGTTTTCTTGGGAAGAGATAGGATAGGAGAGGTTTGCTAGATACCACCCTGAAGACAGAAATATCCAGCCAAGGAAGGCCAAGTCATGAATTATATATGGGTGGGGACTGGATTGCTACGGTTTCCCCTCCTTGGAGAACTGGCAGAGGCAACCAGCGGTGTCCAGGTGAGCAGGTGAAGGGCTTTGCCTCTTGCCAGGTCCTATTTTTTGAGTCAAGATGTCATTTCAGCAAAGGCTGCTGAAGTGACCCTTTCTACTGAGCTGCAACCAGAGCCCAGGGGAGGAAGGTGAGGGCAAATATCTCTCTGGTGTCTTGGGGCACAGGGAGGCAGAGGTGTGACTTTGGACTACCTGAGCATCCCAGGGTCTTTCCTCGAGGAGGTGAGCTGAGGAGTCCCAGTGCCCTCTTGTGGGGCTGAACCTCTTTACTAGGTTAAGCCAGGAAAGAAGATGGTGAGGAAGAGTGAGAAGGTTTCCCAGGAAAAATGCTTACCCAGGCTGAGCGCCATGGGAGGAAGAGCAGTAGTCCCAGAATCCCCCTGAGTGTATTTAGGCCTGGCCTTTGCAGCAGTCCATTTATTCCTTGGTTTGTGCTCCTCCAATAAATATCATTAATTGCTTGGCATTTGAATGCATGGAAAGGCTTAGAAAGCATCTGACACAGCAAAGTCCATTGCTTTTTATTCCCATTTCCTGCAAAACCTCTCCCATTGTTTATTGCTTCAGATTTTGCTGAGAAACTGCAGCAACTTCCTTGGCTGTGTGCTGCTCCTCGAGGTCCTCCGGGCTGTAGCACTCGGTTTTCCTAACCCGAGGTTGTGCAAAGGAACACGCCAAGCTCCAAGTCACACCCTGAGCTGAAAGTTGTATGGGAGAACTTCATGGCCAAGGGGCTCACTCAGATCAGGAAAGCAGACAAGGAGGGAGAGCTACAGGCAGGAAAGTCCTTTCAAAGTGCCCATACATGTGCATGGAGTTGCTGTGAACATCCCCCCCTTTATCCAGGACATCAGTGTTTCCTGAGAGACCAAGTGACACAACTCCGACCTGCAACTCTGCAAAGCTTGTGTCCTCTGAGCTGCAGGTGGGAGAGGAATGAAACCCTGATTGCTCAGCCCTTCAAAGGCAAGGAACTACCTCAATACCATGAGGTCATGCTGGGAATTGCGTTCTTCTGCCCCTTTCCTTCCTGGTCCTGTGGTCATGCCCTGCTTTTCCACACATCTGGCCCCATCAAGCTGGTCTCCACCAGCTTTTAATCGTGCACAGGCTGAGTGTCTGCACAGGATGGGGATACAAGTGTCAGCTGCTTTCCAGGAGCACCCACTCCTGTGTCTTTTATACGTCAGTGTCAGTGATGTTGAAGTGCCACTTTGCCATTTCCTTCTCATTCAGCAGAGAAAGAGTTTTTCTGGGTGGTCAAGATGCCCCACCTCACCTCTCCCTTTGGACTAGTATGCTGTAAACAGAGGTGTGGAGAATCCTATTCAAGGACTGGATGGGATGGAGGAGACCTCCAGAGGTTACCTAGTCCCGGTACCATGTCCTACATCAGCACCTACTTTAACAATTTCAGTCAGAGACATTATCATCTCCCCTGGATTTATATCATAGAATCATGAAATGGGTTGGGAGGAACCTTAAAGCTCATCTTGTTCCAACCCCCCTGCCATGGGCAGGGACATCTTCCACTAGACCAGATTTTTCCAAGCTCCATCCAGCCTGGCCTTGGACACTTCCAGGGGTGTCTTGCTTTAAAGACTCTGTAGATGCCAGTTGTCTCTACGCATCAGAGCCCAACAAGACCCTCAGTTCCCATGTCCTGTCCTCCAGGCGCTGTCCCAGGCCAGGTCCTGCCCTCCTGGAGGTTCCCCGTGGTTCAGGGATGCTTCGGAATGAAGTGAATGAGGCACAGAGCAAGGAGCCTCTCACCCAGCACAAAAGAGTTGGGGGGTAGGAATTTTAAAAAAAAAATTATCCCCAAACTTTCATGGCTTTTTTCTGATTATTTCACTCTTTTCACCAATACTTAATGTTGATTCTCCCTCCAAGCCTGTTCATGAATCAAACTTTGCAAAAAAGGATGACTTTTGAACCTTTCTTTTGGAGGAAGCAAACATTACTCTCCTCCCACCCACCAACATGTGTGCACAGGCCACTGCTTTTTCCTTGTGAAAAGTCAGTAATTTTTTTGGATGAAATTCCATCTCTGCTGAATTCTGTGAAGTGAACCATGGATCTTCATTTTTAAGTCTCTTGATTAACCACAGAAGTCATAGCAGCTGCTTGTAAAGGCAAGAGACTGAGCGAGCCAAGAGACAGAAAGGGAGACAATTTTTTTTAGGAATTACTCCATTCCTGAGGACTTCCATAAGCACAAAGAAGAATTATGGGAAAAAGAAATTTAAAAAACCAGAGTTAAAGAACCAGCCAGACTTTCTGTAGCCACCAAACTCTTTTTTTGGCTGCACAGCACCACTCCCAGTGGTTTGGCAGCCCTGAGAGCCTGTGAAATATTGTGTATGTACTTCTACTTGTCATGTCACGTCGTCATGTACAGCATTGAACGGGCGGGAGCAGGAGCTGGGAGGGAGACCCAGGATCTGGAGATGGTGCTGGAGCAGGAGCCCCATGTGTGCCCCTGCACGAGGGGAGGGTGGTGGGTGCCAGCCCATACCGGGGTCAAACTCGTACTTACCTTTTCTGTACATGTCAGTATTGAAACATATCCATGAATAAAGCACACACGCATTTTCCTGACCCCCTCGCTCCTGTCTGCCGTGCCAGCCTGTCCCTGCCAGCACGTCCAGGATGGTGCTGAGCTCACTGCTCCTGTGCTGTGAGGGCAGCTGGAAGAAATGGGGGGATGTTCTGTGGGGGTTGGAAGAGTGGTGGGGCTCAGATGAGCCGTGCTTGGCTGGAATCATAGAATCCTAGAATATCCTCAACTGGAAGGGACCCACAGGGATCACCCAGTCCAGCCCTGGCCCTGCCCAGACCCCCCAACAATCCCACCCTGGGCATCCCTGGCAGCGCTGTCCAAACGCTCCTGGAGCTCTGGCAGCCTCGGGGCCGTGCCCATTCCCTGGGGAGCCTGGGCAGTGCCCAGCACCCTCTGGGGGAAGAACCTTTCCCTGCTCTGCAGCCTGAGCCTGCCCTGGCCCAGCTCCACTTGTTCACTCAGGTCTTGTCCCTGTCACAGGGAGCAGAGATGGGAGCCGTCCCTCGGGAGGAAGCTGCAGACAGCTCTGAGGTCTCCTCTCAGCTCCAAACCCAGCTCCAATCCGGTGTCTCCCAGCCAGGAGGGGTGAGAGGTGGAAAACAGCGCTGCTGAGATGGAGAGACATCAATGTCACCAGAGAAGGAGACATAAGTCCCCACACGAGTCCTGGGGCTGTTTGTGTTGCCTGTGGGGGTGAAACATGCAAAGGTTTGGGAACAATTTGGGGCAGATTTGGCTCAAAGCTGGTGCCAGCGCAGGAAGACGAGGCACTGCAAGATATAGCAGGGATGGGAATAATTGCACCTGCAGTTGGGGGCCCGTGGAGCCACTGATGCCAAGATGCCACCGTGTGACCCACTGAGCGGAAATAACTGGGAAAGGCTGATGCTGCACCCTGTGCTGGGCACAGGAGGAAAGGAGATGGAGGAGAAGGGAGGGTGAGGGTTCATGCCAGCCGGGAAGACTTCTGTTTGTGCCATGAACATCTGTGAGCTATTTTTGGCAGCTTAAAAACATAAAAGAAATCGCAGGAAAATTTATTAGAAGCAAATAGAATGTTTTCTTGCCAATTCTGGCTGGGGAAAAAAATTTTAGAAAACAAATGTATATAAAATTTATATAAAAATAATGAATGAAATTCAAGTCAGTTCTTAAAGTGAGTTCAAGGTTGAACACATGAATGTTGCACCTTTTCCTCCCAAAAACCATGTTTGCCTCCTTGCCTGCATGAAGCAGCTGAGGATGTGGAGGAGCAGCAAAACCTGAGGGTTAGGGATGGACTTAGACTCTCCTCAAAGCCTTTTCCCTCCCGACAGCACCTGGGTGGGGTTTTGCTGACTCGAAGGACAATTCCTGTGAAGGTTCCAGCCGGCCGCACCTGAAATGCGCTGTGAAAGCCTCGCAGGTCTGAGGGATTTTCCCTGGCTCTTGGCAAGCAGCTGCTCGACCCAGGTCAGCACCCAAAAAGCTGGTGGGGCCAGTCCAGGGCCACACAGGGATGAGGTGACAGGAGCTGCTGGGCTTCAGGGGGTTCTGGTGTTGAAGGAGACCTCAGGACTCCCCAGTAGGACTCCCCCAGACTCTGCACTAGGACAGCACGTGCTGCTCAGATCGGGGCAGAGCACGGGGCTGGCTGCAGCAACCCTCCTCTGGGATGCAACAACTGGCTCCAAGAAAGCCTGGAAATCCTCCTAAATATTAGGATGAGGAGGTTCTGGAGCAGGAGAGGCACTAATAGCTGGAAGAAGCTTTGGCTGACCCTCACTTCTACCCTATCTCGGTCTGGGTATGGTTTTGGGGGTGCTGGCTGTGCCACCACAAAACTGAGCGTTGCTCCCTCCTGCAGCCACAGACATCAAACACTGAGGAACAAGCAGATGCAGTGATTTTTCCACATTCCCAGAGAAAAGGTCCTACAATCTCTGTAGCCCCCAGGACAGGATGGACAGGGCTTGGAGCAACCTGGGATAGTGGAAGGTGTCCCCGCCCACGGCAGGGGGCTTGGACTAGATGGTCTTTGAAGTCCCTTCCAGCCCAAACCATTCCATGATTCCATGGCAGACCAGAGCCCTGGCAGCATGGGAGGTTTGGAGGAGAGACCTGTAGACAGGACCCACAGTTCCCATCACGCTGTGACTGCAGACACAACACAAGTAAAATCCTGCTGCTGATTTTCGGCTGCTGCAAGGGGATGTTGAAATCAGAAACAACAATTTACCACATGGTATCTCCAAGCAAACGGTGCTAAAATGCTGATGGGGTGGAGGCATCTTGCTTTGATTATTAAAACACTGAATTTCTGTGGAAGCAGTGGATGTTTGCCAAAGGGAAGAGCTGCAGAATTAGCTCTGACATGAAAAATGTTCAAGTCATTTTGTGGGGGTTTTTTCTAAGGAGAAGTGGAAATGGTTTCTGGTGGGAGCAAGGATCCCAAGGAACATGTCAGTGGAAATCCTGCCAGTCACTCTGTTGGAGGCACGTTGTGGGTGCAGCCTGGAAAGCAGAGCTGATGAAACAGCCGGTGAGCTGCAGGTGGGATGGATGGAGACCCCAGCTATGTCCGTGCTCTGCTCTAATTCCCCATCCAGACAGCACTTCACAATCAGCCATCACAGCCCAGACCTACCCACTAAAGTTCTGCTTCCAAATTGAATTCAGGGATCAGCATGACGACCAGGAGAGAGTAAATCCCATCCTCCCACAGCATTGCTGGTCACCATGGGTTGGGGGAGATCAGAAACAGCCCCGGCCCTGCAGGCTGTAGGCTCATGGAGCTGCACCTGTGCTTCTTGTCAGCAGCAGGGAAATAAAGAGGAGAAAGATGCTGTCCTTCTTGGTAGAGCCAGAGTGGCCCAGCCAGTGGTTTTTTTTGGCTAAATTCCCTGCAGATGTGGTTTGTGAGTGATGCATTTGGCCTGAGTGAGGGCCCAGGAATACAGAGAGGAGAAGGAAGGAAGGAAGGGCCTGGTCTGGCAGCTGATCACAGAATCATGGAATAGTTTGGGTTGGAAGGGGTTGTAAAGATCATCTCCTTCTACCCCCTGCCGTGGGCAGGGACACCTCCCACTATCCCAGGGTGCTCCAAGCCCCAGTGTCCAACCTGGCCTTGGACACCACCAGGGATCCAGGGGCAGCCACAGCTTCTCTGGCCACCCTGTTGCCAGGGCCTCCCCAGTGTCCCAGGGAAGAATTCCTGCCCAATATCCCATCTAACCCTGCCTTCTGTCAGTGGGAAGCCATTCCCCCTAGTCCTAAGCCTACATGGCATTGAAAAACATCCAATTGCAATGCAGTTTGAGCCCTCAGATCTTGCTCTTTGTTTGTGGGGAGGATTTACCTCTTCTGAGATATCTCTAGTGCAGATCCCCAATCCCAAGTTTGTCACAGAGTCTCTGGAGTCATCAAGGAGAAGAAGTGCCTCTAGGACATCACGTACCTTACCTCAGAGCTTCCACAGGGTGATGATGGTGTCCCAAAATCACGCGGCCGAGGGTGTTGGGACTCTGGCACAGTCTGGGGAGGTGTTGCTGTTCCCAGCCATCCGGCAAGGGGGAACGTGAGGAGCTCAGCCCACCTCCAGTGATGCTGACACCTGGGCCCAGAAGCCTCATTACCAGGCAGAAAACTCATCAGCAGGTGCTGTCACCTCGTTAGGAAATCTGCCCCCACCTCATGCCTTTGGAAAGATCTCAGTGGTTCCACTTTGTCCCTGCAATCCCTGCTTTGCTGCTTGATTAGTTCAGAAACCAAAAGCCCCAGGGAGAAACTGAAAAACATCTGCTAATTCTTTTTGCCCAAATGGCGATGCGTTAGCTATGGAACTGTGGCTCTTTTGTACACCTCCCTTCCTCCTCTCTTCCATCAATGGGGAAAAAAGGAAATGTTGGTGCTCTTGCCATATCATGAGATGATTTATCACCAACCAGCAATGTGGAACTATCCAAGAGCTGCCCCAAACCCCACCTTTTCTTGGGTGGAGGAAACACCACTCGGCCTCCAGTCCAGCATTTCTGGGGGAGTTAAATTGCTTTTTAAAAAGCCTTAAAGTCCCTTGTTCCTGTAGGTGGTTGATATTTAAGGTTTGTGGAAAGAAAAGCTGGACAGCAAATTCCTCTCTGGATCCTTACCCAAAACCATTCATTAATGACAGCTGATGACAAAGATCATCATCCTGGATGTACACAAAGCCTTGGAAAACCTCTATGCTCTCTCCCTTCCCCTTCCCCTTC